>NQII01002506.1:271121-328316 GCA_002778355.1 Clitarchus hookeri | reverse complement strand
AGAGAGAGAGAGAGAGAGAGAGAGAGAGAGAGAGAGAGAGACACAGGCACGCAAACAAAACATCTAATTCTTAATACTCACATTTTGGGTTTATATAATGAAATGTNGAGAGAGACACAGGCACGCACACGAAACATCTAATTCTTAATACTCACATTTTGGGTTTATATAATGAAATGTTTTCGCTGGCATCACATATTCTTTTGTGTGAAATTCTCAAGATTAAAAACTTTACGCTTGTGGAATATCCATTAATAATATATACATTACTTTTATGATGGGCATGTGCATGTACGAACACATGTACACACACACAGTGGAATGCAAACATTGCATATAAACATTGCCATGTGACTGCCACATGGCAATGTTTGTTTACCCTTTGGCAGAAGGATACGAAATGGGCTTGAAAGTAGATCTTTAGCAGGGCTTCAAGAAAGTCTCTTCCAGTCATGAACCGACTATATGTAGCAGGATCCACATACATTTCCTGCTGTAAATACAGAAATTTTACAAACGGAGCGACTTACACACTGAAGAGCCAAAAAAACTGGTATAGGCGTGCGTATGCAAATAACAGAGGTATGGAACCAATCAGAGTAACGTGATGCGGTTGGCAGCTAGATCGGTTACTGCTGCTACAATGGCAGGTTATCAAGATTTAAGTGAATTTGAACGTGGTGTTATAGTCGGTGCCCGAGAGATTGGACATAGCATCTCCGAGGTAGCGATAAAATTTGTATGTTCACGTACGAAGATTTCACGAGTGTACCGTGAATATCGGGAATCCGGTTAAACATCACATCTTCGACATCGCTTCGGCCGGAAGAAAGAAATTGAAAGAACGGGACAAACGACGACTGACGAGAATCATTAAACGTGACAGATGTGCAACCCTTTCTCAAATTGGCGCAGATTGTATTTGTGGACTACCCTGCAGGATTCATGGTGTAAATTGCCTCCTGCATACCTTCAGACATTAGTCGAGTCCATGCTACGTCGTCTTGCGGCACTTCTGCGTGCTCGAGGGGCCCTACACGATATTAGGCAGGTGTGCCAGTTTTTTTTTTTTTTTCTCTTCAGTGTAGATGACATACTTAAAAGACCTCAACAAAACTGAGATTTGTAGTTTTATCTTTGGCATGTATTTGCAGTTTTTTATACCTACAGCGTGCCTATGTACATGTTTGATGATGTGTACGCAACATTCTCTTTTTGTGTGCTGTATGTATTAAATCCTCACCCAAGTAGCAAAAGACAGTTGACTCACTTGTACAAATCTGCTTGTACACGATCGGCCCACATACGGTTTCCATAATCAGTTAACAATCAGTCAATCACTGTAATGCACCCGCAAATGCTTGTGGCCCACATGATGCCTCTTGCGGTTGGTCACATCTGGGCCACAAACGGCCCACTTCTGCGTAACCAACTGTACCCCAAACATGTCAGCACACATTCCATGAGTGACAGCAGTGGCTCACTGGCTTTCTGCTTCTGGCCTGCCGTAAGTAAACCACATGTCGTCAGCCAACTGTTGGAGAGCCACTTGTGGCCCAGCTATTGGCCAGTATTAATTCACAATTAGAAACTTTCTTTGGAATAACCTGGCAACGAACTCACAAAACTTTCGTTCACAATTTAGAATGCTAACAACTATTCTACCAAGTATTCATATAAATTTTTTTAAACTAAATCTGAATACTTTACACATACGAGTTGCATTATAAGCTTCGCAATATACACAATTAATGTTAGTATCACAATTCAATACTGGGATTTTCGTGTTTTTTTTTTAAAGACTAGTATTTAATTTTTGGGCTACTTTCAGGTGGAATTTAAAATGTAAAATAACTCATTTTTACGCGTTAAGCTTTGCAGATTCCCAGTCCATAAACTATTTTTCCTATATTACTAGCCATGTCACATGATAATTTTTCTTCATATACGCATGAAATAAAAAAATCAAGTGAATCCTCATATGCGATTTACTAATGCACACAACCATACATTTAGTCGGCATACCATAAACGGCAACAAAACATTTTGCAGCAATAAAGTGTTTTAGAGTGCAGGCAGTACAAAATACCTCTACGATGTTTACCCGCCAGGTTTGAGCTGATGCACAACTTGAACTGTCAGTATGCCAATTTTGATTCAAATTGGTTAAATTGTTTCAGAGATACGACGTATAGCCCAAAAATTTTGAAAATAGCTACCAGTTATGATCGAAAACTTTTAAATATGGAGTTTCCTCAGTATATGATATACGTTAAAATAGTTTAGTGAAATTCAGTAAGCCTACATAGACTATGCTCAAAATATTTTAGGGACAGACACACAGACAGGAAGTTAATTACGTAAACCTGTATTTTCGTCACAGAGACTAAAAACATTAACCTTGAGTATTTGGAGGTACGTTAAATATAAATAATACCAACCTTACTTCTAAATGACACTGTTTTTTTATTTTGCTCTGAAACCACCAGTTATATTTAATATACCTACACCTTTTCACGTTACAAAACATGATGCATGAGCTCTCTACCGCTATGGTAATATTTCNTTATATTTAATATACCTACACCTTTTCACGTTACAAAACATGATGCATGAGCTCTCTACCGCTATGGTAATATTTCTTAACCAGCCCGAAAGCTGGTAACAGCTTGGTCGCAAAAACAACACTGGGACCGCGAGCACCAATCCACAGCGCTTAAAAAAATCTACAACCAATCCAGTCACGAAATTACGCTGGGCGTCCTCCACGGAAGCGGTACACTCCAAGACATTCAACATTTGGTCACACATCTCAAGTCCGGCCCAGATAGATGGTTATATAGCACTCCCTGTGTCCGAATTTTAGGAATGTNCATTTGGTCACACATCTCAAGTCCGGCCCAGATAGATGGTTATATAGCACTCCCTGTGTCCGAATTTTAGGAATGTACCCATTGCTATCGCATCTCCATTTCCATGTACGCAATTCAGCTTCAACAGAATATGGAGACATCTGAGAAATACTACATCTGAATTATTTTGCTACTAGCACGTTCTGTGATTCAAGTAACTTCTTCGGGTACGTGTTAATATTTGGTTTATCAGGAGAATTAAAACTTAAACATATTATGTCTTACGTGAAAACCATATTTATACTGCGTTATAAAATAACACCTGCTAAATTATAAACATAAATGTAAATTCGTACGNATACGTGAAAACCATATTTATACTGCGTTATAAAATAACACCTGCTAAATTATAAACATAAATGTAAATTCGTACGCTTATTTATATTGATAAATAAAATAAGAACAACTTACGTGTCCTTACTTACATACAAAAAATTTTGTGCAGAATATTGGTTTCATAACAAGAATATTGATTTATCCCACTGGCACATTGCGAAGAAGGAAAACAGGAGTAACAATCAACTATGGCCTTTTTGCAGAGCTAAAGGAAAATGGTGTTGTATCACTGAGCAGATGATGCTTGTAGGACTGTGTTGGCAACGCGTACAAGAATTCGGATGCTAACCGGTGACGGTAGTATCCATTACGATGCACTTTTAAATAATCCATTATCTAACGGATCTGTAAGGGGGCTATTTTCGGAAACACGGAATATTCGTAACCGCTGCTCGAGACTTTTAAGGGCTCTAATTAATTGTTAATTTATATTTGTACGAAATACTTTTCTCCTTGTAAACGCTATTTAAAAGTAATGTTTTCTTGCATGAAAATTTTTAGACATTACATTTTTTTTTTAAATGACATGTCATAATAAAAATGTCAGTATTTTTTTATGAGACTTACAAGTAATAAAAGCAAACTCACTTACCGAAATTTGATGATTCACGATCAATTAAGATACCATGAGTAGAGCTAGTGACTTTTCGCGAAAAAATATGAGTATACGATATACTTGAACTCTAAAAGCAACCAACATCAATTTGTCAATTGCTTGAGAAACTGTTTTCATATTTTAACGAGCCACTCAGAATTTGGCAACACCGGCACAGCTCCTACGTGATTCGTGTGCAGACAGTTGACACGTGTCAAAAAGTAATTCAGCCAATCAAAATAGGTAAACGACCCTACAGTGTTTTGAAATATAACTTGTCTTGACATCTTTTCGCGATATTTCACTACACCTAACCATGTGTTACTTTAATAAATATTTGAAATTACGCTAGGAAAGGTTTGTACGACTTTTAAAAATTTCTCAAAATACAGACAAGTTTGCAAATATTTCATTTGTAACTATCTATAAGTTTTTCAAAAGTAAATTTTTCCGAACATACTTCAAAACGATTTAAGACGTGACCTTTTAGTCACTCTTGTTAGATTTTCTGTAATTTTTTTCGTTTACTTTATTTGTACATACAAAAAAACAGCAGATTTGTGATGGACACATCCTGATGGAAAAACTAAAAATTGTAATGCGAGAAAAGAGAACTTAAAAGTAGTTTATACAGGATGAACGGTATCTCGTACAGATATAAAATAATACTTTTTTTGGGTGACCTGCATCTTTAAGGCCTATTGCAACATGTTTAAAACACGGGATTTTTTTTACGTAATTATTAAACGTGTGCCCAATATGTTTACGTACGAAAAGAAAACTTATCCCATACGAGAACGGTACCTTCAAGACGTTACGCACGCTTTAAGTGTTATTTTGGAGTCCTCCAACATCTTTTAAAACGGATTTTAAGACTTCTTTACCTTAAAACATATTACCCGGACACGAGTGAAACTACGATAGAAGCCTGATTTAAACTACGCTATAAGCTGTTCACGGTTAACTGAGCCTTTTAGAAATCAACATTTGAGAAATATCACTGCCCCTACCTGCACGTTTTTAACGGGCACACTGGGTGGCAAGCGCCGAGTAATCTTGGTAACGACGGAGGGAAAGTAGTTCCATGACTTGTGGTCGATTTAAAAGTGTAAGTTAAACAATTGAAAATACCGAAATTATGTATTTTGCTTTTCGTTTTTTTAATGCACACAAGTGTCAGAATTAGCCAAATTGAAAAATATTTACTTTTCTAATAATTTCACAATTTTTAAATTACCAACGCATGTATAAAGTGATCAGGCCCACGGCAATGTTAATTTTGCATACAGCGGAAGAATACGCAATGTGCATACAAGTAGTTCTCAAGCAGGGCTTCAAGAGTGCTCAGTTTACCGTGAACCAACAATACAGACTTTCCACCAAAAAAATTACAGAGTAATCGCTTTCAGTACCGTAGGTACACAGCACGACGAGAACACTTCGCGCCAGTACAGAGCCTTGCGCGTAGCGGCGATAGCGCACTTGATGAGCGTGTCAGTGTCGCCCTTATCGCTCCTGCGCTGCGCCTCGTTAGGTAGACGATCTTCTAAAGGTGGAGTGCTTCAAAGTTTCGCCTCGTCAACATGCAGTTCTATTTTTACGTCGAATGTGATAACATATTTTCGTATGCTGGCAACAGTGACGAATATCCTATAGCACTATCTATAGATTATCACGAGAGAAAGCGTAGAGTAAGAGTTTGAAAACAAAACTTCTTGTTCACAATGAACGAATTTAAGTTAAATGAAAGGGAGAGCATTTATTTATCTACTCCATTGAATGTCTTTGAAAATAAATTTTTTGTAATTATCAAAAGCGATGCCGTCTAGAATTATGTCGCCAGGGTACAATTGAGTTTTACAGTGATACGCTAATAAATAAATTGGGAAAAGACAAATCATTTATGTGAAAACAGAATTATATAATTATACTATGTTGGTCAAGGTTTTTAACTGATTAAGGCAACCCAAAACTAAGGACATTTTTTTTACCCGATAGCCAAGAAGTAGTGTATCTGTGCAACTATCGCGTAGCTACCACATTTCATCAAGTTGTAGCTTTAGAAATAAGTGTACCTAGGTACTACTTTTTGCGCTTGGCTGAGGGATCTTAATCGATTACCAAAATTAAGCAACGTTCCCAGCGGCACACATTTCGATGGGTGACCGTTTAGTGGCATAACATCTGAGCGCTTCCGGGCTTCAGAAGGCACATTAAATATTCGGTCGTGGTTTTTATCGATTGAAAGCAGACGTTAAGCCATTTCAGAGGTCCTTGGGCGGCCTGATAAACTCTGACACCAGAGGAAAAAATATTTCGGTCATGTTCCCAGCCGTTGCAGAATTACGTTTTGTTGTTATTCCACAGGAACCTTACAATTTTCCGGGATAAAAAGTATCGTATGTCCTATTCGAGGACCTAAAGTACCTACATACCAAGTTTAATCAAAATCCGTCCGTTATGGAGCTGAGTTGTAACAAAGATACACACATACATACACACGCACAGGCTTTCGCATTTATAATATTAGTAGGATACACTACAAATGCTGTTTTCGTAACTGGAGAATCTTATTAAATCCGTTCCTAAAATTATGTCCGAAGTGAACTGTTTTCTTAACTGTACATATGTTTATTTGCGTTAATTGAGGTAACAAATAAATTGAGTAACTCATAAATAAATTTAAAAAGAAAATAAAAAAACTAATTGTTTTAAACTAAATGATTACATACGTTTCCACGTATTTTTGGTCAGAAAAAAAAATGGAAGTTTAAAAAAACTGGCTGGAAGACTACAAGTAGTTGTAATATTGGCTGCGATTTTGTAGATACATTCTTGTTTACTACGTAGAATAATATTAAAACTGAATTCATAATATAATACCACAAATAAGTTTAACTGATATTGTATTTTATTATTTTTAGAAATATTTGTAAATTATGGCCGCCCCTGAAAAAAAATTATATAATTTTTTTGCCGTATCTTTACACTTTTGTTTTAATAAAACCTTAAAAAAAGTTCCCTACGAATGACGTGTTTGGTTGTCTCCTATATATGCCATGTATCATAAGCGTTTCAAACTTCTTTTCACATAAAAGTGTTTTATATCTGTTCAATTAAACTTTTAATCTATAATTTATAATATTTCATAAATAATTTATAAGAATAATACTAGGCAGAAAAGCGTCGTGTTGATGGTAATGCCTAGTTAGAAACAATTCTCATGCAGAATATTATTATACTTAGTGAGCGTGAATGCGTTGAGTTTTCCCTAGTTAAGCTTTGCTTGCATGAGGCGGAGGAATAACCTGAAAGCAAAGGTTTAGCGGGGCTTCAGAAAAATTGCAAGTAACCATGAATGGACTAAACAGGTCTTGTGCCCATGAACCCATCGCAGGATAAACTAGCAGTGCAAAATATAGAAGGCAACAATTGTTTCAAAACTCGTGCGCGTACCAAAGTTTCGTGAGGTCTGGCAACACTGTTGGACGGCCAGAAGGGGAAATAAAACCTTGAGCCGTAGGATCAACGGGGTGGGAAAAGGGCTTTGGGATTGAAAGGGTTAGATCGGGGAAGGGGAGGGCGGATGAAGGGGAGTAGAGCGTGACCACCGGGATTGGGGAATTATGAATTCATCGCGCACGGTATGCAAGAAGGGTTTGCGAACCGAGGGTTGAGAGAGGGATGAAGCGGAAGAGAGATGGCGTTCGTGCCTTTCTCTTCCCTTTCCTTACTCCCCTCAGTCAAAATGGCGCTTGCAGCACCTACAAAATATCTGCTTCCCTCCGAGAAAAACTTGGTTTGGGGGCCGCGGTGTTGCAGTGGTTATACTACTCGCCTCTCACCTAGGCCAACCGGATTCGATTCCCGGCGGGGTCGCTCCCGGATATTCGCACGTGGGAATAGTGCCGGACGATGCCGCTGGTCGGCGGGTTTTCTCGGGGATCTCTCCTTTCCCCCGCCCTTTCATTCCGGCGCTTCTCCATACTCACCTAGTTTCACTCTTATCGGCTCTCAAGACCTCGATGTTAAGAGCCGCCTAAATCTCTGCACCCTCCCTACTCTTGGTTTGGGCGGTCCGTCACCTCAAGGTGAAACCAGAGCAGGTTTATATTACAGAATCATTAATAAAGGCATATCGCACTCGGAAAGGTTGTCTGTCTGCAGCTATGCCACCGAGACGAGAGTGATTGAAGAGGTTTGGGTGGCTCTTAACAGCGAGGTCTAGAGAACTGGTTATGGCGAAGTGAGGTGAGTATGGAGCGGTGACAGAATGAAGGGGTGGGGGAAATGGGAGCTCCCCGAGAAAACCCGCCGACCAGTGGCATCGTCCGGCACGATTCCCTTATGCAAAAATTCGAGAGTGACCCTGTCGGGAGTCGAACCCGGTTCGCCTAGGTAGGAGGCGAGTAGTCTAACCACTACACCGCCGCGGCCCCACCGAGACGAGAAAAGATTCTGCCCTGGGCGCACCGCCTGCGTGCACGACCGCCGTTTCCGGAATGTCTAACAGCCTACGCTGACGATTCAACAGAAGATGGGTAAGCGTATATAAACATTAATACTAAATAAATACGCCGCAGTTATCTAACGTAATATCCCGCCGTGCGTTGAAGTGACGGTATTTGCATAAAGTTGTTGTATGTGTTGTTTGAATGATTTTTGCAATGCGCGTAACTGATAGTTTGAANAGTGACGGTATTTGCATAAAGTTGTTGTATGTGTTGTTTGAATGATTTTTGCAATGCGCGTAACTGATAGTTTGAACAATCAGTCAGTCTGCAGGTGTCTCTCGGAACTGCGTGCCTGAAGACGGGAACAGATTTTAGCTCCAGAAAAATCGCATCTGTCGTCGCCGATAAAGCTTACTAGTTTCGTCTGTATTTTCGTCTTTGCGTATTTGCGTCTGTTCGAGCCACTGTGCTCTTTGCGTTGTCTCTGTTGCTCTCCCAGTTTCCTTTTTAATATTCCTCATAATCCATACATGTTATAGTCAGTTTGACCACAAGTTCTAGTTGAGTTGTGTCGTTCATCTGCTGTCATCTGNAGTGACGGTATTTGCATAAAGTTGTTGTATGTGTTGTTTGAATGATTTTTGCAATGCGCGTAACTGATAGTTTGAATCAATCAGTCAGTCTGCAGGTGTCTCTCGGAACTGTGTGCCTGAAGACGGGAACAGATTTTAGCTCCAGAAAAATCGCATCTGTCGTCGCCGATAAAGCTTACTAGTTTCGTCTGTATTTTCGTATTTGCGTATTTGCGTCTGTTCGAGCCACTGTGCTCGTTTGCGTTGTATCCGTTGCTCTCCCAGTTTCCTTTTTAATATTCTTCATAATCCATACATGTTATAGTCAGTTTGACCACAAGTTCTAGTTGAGTTGTGTCGTTCATCTGCTGTCATCTGACTACATTTCTGCTCGGAATTATATGTATGTTACGTTTTCGTTGTGTTGTGTCATTCTCTATTTTGTTCTCTGACTTGATTTCTACTTGAAATATATATATGGAATATATATATATATATATATGTATATATAACGTATTTGTCGACAACAGCTACCTCTGTCTCGTTCAATCATATTTATTTTATTTATATTTTATAATCTTAAGTTAATTTTTAAATATGTGTTATTTTATTTTACCTAGTAAGTTTTATGAGAATACAATTAAGTGTTTGCAATGGCGTATGCCCATAATTGGTAAAATAAACAATGTTGTAAATAAGTTATAACTACAGTTAGAACAAAATTTGTATTTTTGTGTATTGCATATTGTGATTATAAATCTAAACAACTCACAATTTGAAACATGAAATGTATATGGTTTGTAGTTATAATTATATCAATTCTTAACAATATGGTAATTATATCACGATTATGATCAATAATATAATTTTTAATACAATCATTACTAAGGAGCCAAGAAATTGATTAAAATAATGTATTCATTTCAATAATTTCTGAGGGTTTATCACAGATACAGTATGGTTGCAGAGAAATTTGCTAGAACACGAGATTTTTCGAAAATTTTCTTACCACGTGTGAAATGGTCTGATTAGTGGGAGATACTTGAAAACTATTACGAAATACTCTGTTTCTCAACAAACAGGCCGTTAAGTGTATGTAACGTCCAAGAGTTATCATGCTATAAGGGGCCTGCCAAAGTTTTAAGCAGTATTTGGCTTTTATGTTTATATGGCTATGCGCAGTTAAGATAGGGACGAGAGAGCCTCCATGGTTAGGCCTGCGGTCATGATAGAGTTTCAGCGTGAATCACTGTCGGTTCCTAACAACATAAGCTTGCATGACCATCGACGAATTTTTTTTTTCGAGAATACAAGCGTTACTCGCTACGGGGCGATAAAGTCGTAAATGCTGCGCGCTTAGTCAGCCCAACCAGTAATGCTAAAATTAGATCACTACATTTTATCCTAAAAGCGTCATGAAAGATGCGAGTGACCATGATTCCTGTAAAAAGTATGTCCATCTGAAGAGACTTTTATTTTTGACATCTCCTCCGTATTTCTGTAAGCATTAGCTGTATGCACAATGTGTCATCAGTAGGCCTAATTTAGCGCTCAAGACAGGCCAAGTTACCAGCTCGTCTTTCCACGTAACTAAGCTACAAACACAGATAAGAATTTCCATGTTCAAAACAACTTCGACGTAACAAAACCGTCTATTAGTATCGAGAGGCTTAGGAGTAAATTTGACTTTCTGATATTTTAATATTTAACCTAGAGTCGATTGCATTGTCAGAATGGCGAAAATAATAATAAAATTATAGATTTAAACTACCTGGCAGGTAGCGAATTGAGACTTTTTCGGTACCCATCTTGTGACCCAGGCAACATTTATTTACCTTACTTTCTTTGATATTGCTTACCCACTAACTCCATGTGTTTGCAGTGCATATAATCATTTATGCAAACAGCGGATTCATCAATTGTACTTTAGTTTTAATTTTTAAAAAGCAAAAAAATAATTATGTGCAAATAAAACCTAATCATGTCTAGTTTTAGGTACATAAATTATGAGAGTAGACACTACAGTTTAAGAAATTTTAATCGTATAATATATTATCCTTTACGTAAAGTATAATACGTTGCGATTAACTACCTATACATTAAAGCTGATGCGATGAATGCACTGAGGGAAATTATGTTCATAGAGAATTCAAATAACTAGAGTGAGTCGTCCAACATAATGGGAGTAAATGCCCCGGGCAATACAATCAGCTATTTCTAGTTACATTCACTATAAGATATGCAAAATACAGCCAAAATAAAATTCATTGGGTCCCAGTGATTTCAGTGGAACATTTTTGTAGGATGAAAGACAGATTTGATTCATTTGGAGGAAATGCCAGTGTTTGAGCTGTGGAGAGTCAGAGAACTGGCAAGATAAGGTGTTAGGAAGCGTTTTTAAAAAAGCGTATGTACTCAGTACTGACAAAATAATTTGCTAGCAATTAATAACTCGAACGTTATATTACTTATAATCTTTTATAAAACTGAAGCAGACTGAGTTTTTTGTTCTTTGTATTTCGTCATAATTTAATAGACTACAAAACAACAACGGTCATAGTCACAATGCAACGTCTACATTGTGGGCGTAAACTGTAGAAAAACACAAACTACGTTCGTGTAGGCGATGCAACCTTATTTTAGAGAACCAGGAAGCTTATTTGAGATCACTTGTTCCAGCCACAACAGCGTCTCGCAGAACAGCGACCGCGAGTACATATCGCTATGGCCGATGCCGTGTCTGTATGGCCGCGATTTGAGCCTGCTTTTTGCTCGAAGACGCACTGAAAAAAAAAAAAAAAAAAATTTTGTGACTGCCACAAAATATTTTGTTAGTATTCACCCCGGCAAATTATTTTGGGGCGAACACAAAATAGTTTAGTTGTCACCACTAAACTTCTATGGCCACAAAAAAAATTATTTTGTGGTGACTACAACAATTTTTGTGCTCACCACAAAATAATATGGCGGCGCGAATACCAACAAACATTTTGGGGCCGCCACAAAGTTTTTTTTTTTCCAGTGCGGTTGTGTTTTCGGCGTACACAGGACGGTGTCTTGTCAGTAAAGACAAACCTTCGAATCTATTCGCAGTATCTTCACCCTTTTTTAATCAAACCTCTGAAAAATCACTGCATGTATGACGTTTTTGGTTGTTTCTTAAATATGTCGTATATCACTAGCGTTTTGTACTTTTGTTAAAATACGCGTGTTTTATTTTCGTTTAAATTGTGCTTTTACTGATATGTTATCCACAAATTATTATTTTTTAAATTTATAACTAACACTTATAAAAACAGAAAGCTAATAGGTGTGTTGGTAACACATAGTTAGAAGTAGTTCTCATGCAAAATATGATTAAACTGGGTGGGCACAAATGCGGTGCGTTGTCCCTTTCGTGTAATTTCCTAGATTTTGTTAAACTATGTTTGCGTAAGGCAGAGGAATTGCTGGAAAGTAAAGTATAACTCTTATGGGTTCAGAAAAAGGAACTCTCACTCGCATAGTTGGTCAAATAGTCTTTAATATGCTCGAAAACCTGTAACACTGACGAATATTTTTTGGAAACCCTTGTTACAACCAACATTGTCTTGTATATCATAAACAGCATGAGTGCAGAGCACTTCGGCCGACGACGTGCCTGTATGAGCGTTCTTAGAAGCTGTTGCTCAGTGACGAGTGTAGTTGAGTAAGGTTTATTTTACTCAGGTTGGGAACAAGACGAGATTCCTCGTGGGAGAGATTGGCATGGGGAAAATTTCCGCCGCAAGGCGCGCTGGGTGTTTCAAAGAGGTCGCTTTTAAGGGCTTTCGCCACGGAAAAATGTGTTGTTTTATATCTTAGCCATATACTGTTCTACTTGTAGGCATTGTCTGTGACTACCTTACGCCAAGATAACATATTTTTAGACTGCATGGTTCTTGTAAAATGACACGTCAAAGTCAAAACTACTGTTTTGGTGATGTACAAATAAAATAAACCAAACCATTTGCAGAAATTTAATAAGGGTGTCTGAAAGATCTTGTCTTAATTCATTTTAAGGTACGTTTAGCAAAAGTTATTTTCTAAAAATTTAAGGGCAGCCAAAAATAAAAAAATATGCAAGAATTTCCTTATTTTCAGCAATTTTTTAAAATTGAAAACAAATTTCCTTGTACAATTTTATAGGCATCTTGAAGTAGCTCTTGGCATCTTCTTTCAATCTGGATTATCTTATTTCTGTACGTAAGATGGTTTTCGTGATTTTTTACATCACAAAACAGTAAAATTTTACTTTGACGAGTCATTTTGCAAAAACAATGCACTCTAAAAATATTCTACCTGAGGATAAAGTACTCTCAGACAATGCCTACAAGTTGAACAATATATGGCTCAAATATAGAATAACACATGTGAACGTGGCCAACGCCCTTAATCTTGCGATAAATGGAGAAACTCTGTTTATCTGTGTGCTAAAGTTTGTGTTTGGCCCGAATTGTGATATTTACTTGGCACAGCCAATATATTAAACTTCAACATTATTTTTAAACTTTTATTCACGCCCTTTCATGCAGCATTTACAAGAGCAAAAATACAAATGTGTTTGGTATTGAGGGAAGTAAATAGAACTGGTAGCAAAAGGATTTTTTTAAATTCAGTGTTATGATAAAATATTAAACATGTTGACATATTTCGTTAAATTTCCACTGTAGGATAAATGTCGAAGTTTACGTTGTAACGTAATACGAATAACATGTTTTTGAAAAATTGTATTTATTTTATAAAAATTTCAATTATCCCGTATGCTTATGTACGAAACGGAAAAATCCGGTGCACTTGGGACTTGAGACACCAGTGCCACCTGGTGGCGAAATATTTTATTTGCCAAACTATTATCATTCAGTTTCTCAACATGAGTAGAATAAACCTTACGGATGGGCTTAATCTATTATACAGAAATTCTTCGTTTTCATGTCGTAGTTTCAGCTTTAGAAAAATTATTGAAACTATTTCGTTATAGAAAATTTACATTTTACAATTTGTTTAATAATTTTGTGTCTAATTTTTATTGTGAACTATTTACTGGTTGCAGAAAGGCAAAAACGCATTGATAAAATGTAAATATTTTCCTGACTTTTTATCATTACCCGTTTAAACGTAGTGCACAAAAATATGGAACTCGTAAAATTAGAATTTTGTATAAACAAACACTGTCAATAATTACTCTGAAACCGAAATTATGACACGAAAATGAAGTATTTCCGCAAAAGAGGTGACGCCGAGCGTTAAGTTGGGGTGGTGGACGCAGGACTTTAGTGGTACTCGTTGCTCAATCAGTAGTGCCCCTTGTGAGGCCAGCCTCCCCCGTGGCTGCCGTGGGGCTTCTGACCACCGTGTTGCCAACCTCCACCGCCGTGTTGCCAACCTCCACCGCCGTGGTTCCAACCTCCTCCACCGCCGTGGTTCCAACCTCCTCCTCCTCCTCCATGGTGGTAGGCGCGTCCCATAAATTTGGCAGACGGTAGCACGGCGCGCTCATATTCTTGGTAGGTTATCTGAGCCTCCACCACTGCTAGGATGGCCGCCGCAAGCACCAACAGCTGGAAAAGTACGATTCGTGTACACCCGCTGAGCCTGTCGTGTTAAGTTCGGCAAGCTTCGGACATGCTCGGCTTCTCTTGTCGAACACAACCGAACTTCAACAGAACCCTTTTCAAAGTCCTTCTTAAGATATACTTGTACGCGCATTGTGTATTATTCCGAAATATATAAAATTAACATTGTCATGGACCTGATCACTTTACGCGTCGGTCCTGTGAAATCTTTAGAAAAGTTAATATTTTACAAATTTGCTAGTTCTTAAACCTATAGGCATTAAAAACTGAGACCAAAAGAAGTCCTGTTAGTATTTATAAATGTTGACCTAACAACGTCATGACATGGAACTACTTTCTCTCTGTCGCTGCCAACTTTACTGGGCTCATGCTTGTCAGTTTGCCCTTTATAATATACGTAGGTAGGGTCAGTGACTTTTTTTAAAGGTTGATTTGAAAAGTGCTCAGTTAACCGTGAACAGACTTTAGTCTAAGTTTGTTTGAATTGTAAAATAAACGTTTATCCGTCTAACATATTTGGCTTTTCAACAATGAACTTTCCTAAATTTACTCCAGAATCACGAAGGAATATAAACATAAAAAAAAGTGTTAACAAGAATAAAATTAGTCTGGCCATCAAAATTTTTGTAAAAATTTTTTTTAGAAAAACGGTTGAGTTAAATATTTATATGAGCAATGCGAACATTCAGTAACAAACATTTACACAGTATGTTACTTTTTTTTTTTAACATTTCACTCGCTTTTCGTATGAACACACAAGACGTTAACAAGTTTAACCATTAATTAAGTCAAATAGTCTAATGATAAAACATAGAAAAATCATTTTTATTTTAATGTAATTTACGACATTGGTGCCATGCGAAAGTAAAATTGATTGTTTAGCGCTACACGATGAAAAATTTAATGATTCCTGATTACTAGAGCTTCCTTCATAATTGCATGACTATCACATGGAGAACTGAGAAGTGGTACGGCACAGCAAATTAACTAACGAACTAATTAGACGCAATTTCCTGGCGCAGTGTCTGAAGAACTCTACAGCATCGGAGAACTGAGCCCAGAACTGATTGGCTAAAAGATTGGCTAAATCTAACTGAAAACACTGTACATTCAAGCGGTTACAAGTTGAATCAACAGACGAAAATATTTCCAGAGCTGTCTTTGCGTGGTAGTCATTCCAAAAAAAAAAAAAATGTATATATATATATATATAATTTATTTATGACGATTACGAGATTTATTTATCTTACTCGTAAGAATAATCAAGCATTATGCATATGCGTCTTCCGTAAGAACTCTGAATCCGTGAAAACTCATTTAAATGCGCCAGCTGTCATATATATATATATATATACACATATATATATTTTTTTTTGTGATGAGCAAGGAACTCAGTGCATATATGATTCTTACGTTTGTTTAACCTAAAATTAAGGCTTTGATTTCGATTACATATATATAATGTATTGAATTGTTTGGGAAATAAATACTGATTTATAATAAGCATATTAATGCTTGCGTATGTATTCAAAAATGTAAGTTACTTGTTTATCAGTTCGTTGTAAAGAGAAGTTACACAAGCGCTGCTTTAGAATGAAGTAGCCGTACGAAAATCATGCAGTGAATTGTGCCCCACACGAGTCAAAGTGTTTTACAGGGAGAAAAGTGAAATAAACATAATTGTTGCTGTACATAATAATGTGAATGACCCGAAAATATTAAAAAAAAAAAAAAAAAACAAGAGTAAAGACATATAACGCGTATTATCGGAGATTCTTTCTCCATGAAATAATTTAGAGCGGTGTTATACACCTTCTGTCACGTATGTGTATTTAATTACGCTAAAAATCTACAAGAAAATATTCATATCAGCAAATAGGATGCATTACACGTATACAGCGAATTTGGAATATTTGTAATAAATAGTCTATTTGTTGCGCACAATAATGGAGGTGACCGAAATGTTGTTCTGCTTAAGATTCTGTATCGTAGCTTGGCGCGTGTTTTTGAGTTATTTTGTAACGGAAACTTTATTAAAAAATTCAAATTTATTTCGTTTGGCTATCCTGTAAGACTAATAAATAGATCGTTCTGAATTTTACAAAAAAAATGTTGTACTTACAATGGCCAGTCGTCCCATTGTTGCTTTCTCCGCTTAGTCTCAGCAGTTTATCAACACCCTGGCTAATGCTAGCTTCATTTATATACCAAAAAACTGCAGCGACGGCTTCTGTGTGCTTTATCTTGCAGCTCGTTTGGAATGGGAGACGGTTACAAAGTCGTTAAGATATCGTATTTTCCTTAAATCTCTTATCTCGGAGCGGGAGTTCCCCTCGAGACCACACCTCCGAGCTAATCATGGAAATTTTCCATTTGCTTGGACGACAGCCTTAGGAACTCTGCGATTATCGCCAAGTGACTGTACCGTAAAGAACATGATGTCTTCTCGAAATTAAAGAATATAAATGTGCCTGAAGATTAAATGTCGGTTCTACTGAAACAGGCCACTCATAGCTACTTGAAAATTTCGCTGAATTTTATCGCGAGTATCTGCACATTTTTTCCAAATCAGTTTTATTCCATGTTATGTTATTAATATTTTATTTATTTCACACCGCACAGAATCCTAACAAATAGAAAAACGGCGAAGACATTTTCACCAACTTGACACAACTTTATAATTTATATGTCGCAAGTTATCGTTATCTGAGAATAGTTTAGTAGCTAAGTTGAACACTTGGACGGTTTTACTTTTAAACTTCATTTTAATATATTACAACATTTTGAAAAAAAAATAAAAAATAAAAAAATAAAAAATTCAGATGCACATTATGAATATGGCAGTTTGTAGTTTGACAGCAAATTTAACACTTTCTGAAGTACGCTTTAGAATATACATACTACGCACTTGCAGGCACTGGCCGTGAGCACTGAACTTCCTGTGCTACTGTCGACAGTTGTCCTTACAAACAGCATGGCTTCCATTTGTCGGAACAGTTGAGACGGAGTGGTGCTACTGTCAACTGTCCACATTTTGTCTTCGCTAGAGAGTTGGATACACGTGTTGCCGACTTGTCCCTTACAAGTTCTCATCTCTCATTTTGTTCTGATGGGATCTCTTCAGACAGTTGGTCCCTCATTGCAAACTGTTACAAATTTAAGGAAACTGAAAATTTCGCGAATTTATCTTAAAACATTCTAAATTTCAAACACGTGTATATTTCTATTGCCTCTGTAGTTGAAGCGCACTTAATTTGACACGCGTTGTAGCACTTTTGACCATCTACAAATATTTAATAAAAAAAACGACCCAATCTTACTATCCTTCATCTGTTTCTGGGACAGAAGTCAATGAAAAAAAAAACAGTGAAGTCTTGCCTAGAGCTCGTTGATCTTACGAAGGTTTTGTGCCCCTAACTTTATTTATCGTACATCTCGGATAATAACTAAAAACACAGGGGAAAATGTTACAAATAAACTTTTTATCGCTGTTTTTATTTTCACACCTCCGTGTTATGCCGGGAGGTTGGCCGAAATCTAAACTCCCTCACAAACAAGTACCTACAGCCATGCGTTACATAGGAGTTCAAACATGCGATCCCTCGCACCTTTGACTTTCCATCCAACCAAGGCCGCGGTCAAACGGGACACAGAACTGATTCATTTCAAACGTGTTGAGCATTGGACGCGGTTACACTGACTCCGAATTTGTTCCGATCGCAGTCAATTCTTGTTCAATGTAAACAAGGTGTGCAAGTACATCGGAACGACTTTTCTTCTGTGCCGCGCTATCATTGGCTGCTAAGAAGTAAATAGAATATTTGATCAAAATTGTTGCATTTTGCAGGAAATTCTATATTCGTTGAAATAAATAGTAAATCAGGTCAAAGAAAAAGTATTTTCTGTGCTGTTACAATAAAAATAAGGAACGTCTTGAAAACATAAATAAAATACTCATCTTTGAAGAGTGTTGGAAGCGATTGTAAGTAATCATGTAAGCTTATTTTCAAGGTTATGATTTCCTTTTGTTTGAATTCACTTGTGGGTGTGTAACCACTAGAAATACTTTCGTTCGCAAACGTGTTCAAACATGGCTACCGAACTAATTTACAATATATATGCTTTAAGACCACTCGTGCGGCCACGCCCAAGGTCACGCAGGTGGCCCGGCATACAAAGAACACTTTGCTTCTGACCCGGAGTCAAAGAAATTGCCCGCGCGACGACTTCTGACACCGCGCAGACTTCAGATCCCAGGAGCGTCTTCCTGTTTGAACTAATTTAGGGGACACCCATCTGTGTCCTTGGCAATTAAGGGAGCTCCTTCGTCGAGCGCACGCTGTCAACTGTGTCCTGTGGATTCCGCTCGTTCTCCTGACAGAAGTTCTTCCATTATGCAAAGCTCTTTCTTTCCGGTGTTACCTGTGCCCCTGGTTCTTCACGACTGCCACTCATCCCTAATTATTACCGTAATTTAAGCTCCGCTCCTTAGAAGTTAATGCTGATCATGCCACCGGGGTTTTCCCATTTCTATTTAAACTGAAACTCCCTGACTCAGTTTTAATAACACCAAATACTTGAGTAGTAAGCGGTATTTATTTACAAAAATTTCAATGTAAGTAAAATTAAAAAAAATATACACATATGTTTTTTTACCGGTTTCTAACAATTATTTTTCAATGAATAATAACATAATATTTAATTAGCTGTAGTCTTCTATTTTATTTCGAATGAAACACTCTTTGGTTGTGTAACACATTGAAACTATTCTGATGGTGTTTTGCACTAATTAATCTAAGGTATTAAGAGTTCTGTTGGATAGGTACTATGTTGAATTACTTGGATTCGGGTTTAAGAGAATTGCAAAACAAGGAAAATTTACGTACAATACTTAGCAAACGTAAGCAGAGAAATTTACCTGTTTCTTTTGTGTGTCAATGCATGACTATACGTGCTTGCTTGTGCATATGTGTGAGCATACTTTCGACAATAATGTATGTAGTTGGGAAGGGGAGGTACAGCATAAAAAGTCTTAATCACGATTTCATAACACGTAGCAAAACTTAGGTATGATAGGGATTCATGTACTCATTGACTGCAATATCTGTAACAAGATTTTCAAGCTACGAGAACTACTGTAACGTTTTTGTAAATACGCTTCCACCACTAAACAGTGTACTAATATTTAAGAAAAATATGTAAGAGAGCTTGTGGAAATGTGACATGATATTGTCAGTCTTTATTACAGACATAAATAATCACAGAGATGCGTAAGCCAAATTTATGTCTGAAACATATACTTTAGACTAAAAAACCAACTTTTAAGTCTCGTCCTTTTTTATTTATACTTAAGTTCTTATTGCTCTCAGTTTTATTCACCGTAACCAATATCACTTCAGCGATCTATAAATGGCGCCGCGGTTCGAGAAGGCTGGTAGTGCATTCGCCTCCCTTCAAGGCGAACCAGGCTTCGATTCCCGCATGTGGGAATCATGTCGGGCGATGCCGTTAGTCGACGGCTTTTCTCGGAGATCTCTCGCTTTCCCTGCCTTTACAATCCTGGTCTGCTTCAAATCCATCTAGCTTAACCTTCATTGGCTCTAAAGACCTTGTTATGAGCCACCCAGTCCTCAACACTCCAGTTTTAAGCGATGAAACCGTCTTTGAGCCTTTTAAAAATCTTCGAAAAACAATCTGTTATTGTAAAACGAAGGTTAACATGTAGACATATTCGTATGTGATAACAAAAAATAAGCACTGCCGGCACTATCACAATTATCTCGTGTCCTTTCACGAGTGGAGTGGAGAGATTTGGACGGCTATAAACAGTGGGGTCTTGAGAGCCAATGAGGGTGAAACCAGGTGAATATGTAGCAGTGCCTGAATGCAAGAGCGGGGGAACGGGATATTCCCGAGAAAACCCGCCGAGCAGCAGCATCTTCCGGCACGATTCTGACTTGCGAAAATCCGGGAGCAGCCCCGCCGGGAAACGAACCCGGTTCGTCTTGGTGTGAGTCGAGTAGTCTAACCACTAAACCATCGCAGTTCCCGTCCTTTCACGAAACTCCTGTTGCAGCGAGTGTTATCTTGCCATAGCGCCCGAGTTTTTGTTGCACCCTAGATATTATGATGCTAGCTCTGTATCTGAAGAATTACGAAACTATCCGTAGCCACTAAAATAGGACTACGGGAGTTCTCCAGTTATGGGCGAAGATAACTGGAAGAAAAAGCACATTTAAAATTTCGGTAGGCTTATGTACCAGAGCTGATTATAAATGCTGGTACGTACCGGAGTTTCGCCCTTTTTTATCTGCCCCAAAGCGATTCGGTATACTGAATACTTTTATTAGTGATATGCTAATCACGATTTTCGTTTTCCCTTTGTCAGCATACATTTGTAAGCATATAAATTATATTATAGATTGATACCACAAATATATTAAATATGAAAAATTTCAATTGGTAAAATCAACGTGAACCTAATGTGACTCGATATCATTATGTTTCAACCACACGCAGATTACAAATACTTCTTAAATATTGCAAATTTGTGTATCAGTTGACAAACCCCCACGGATATCACTTATGTATTACTTTAGGATAATTAATTTTCCATTTTCGGATTGCGCATAAGCTATGTATGTAACCTATTTGACGTTTTCAAATATATGTTTGAGAGAAATCAGCCTGTAAGACACCGTCGTTTGGTATTTCGGCATAAAAACTAGACAGTTATAGCCCAGTAAAAAAATTCTTGTAAGAAAACTCTAGCATCTTCTTGTGACTGCTAAATAACATCGCACAAAAATGCTGTAAAAATAAGTTATTTAATGGAGATGAGAATATTCACGGAATAACTAACTGATGTAGCTTTATTCAAAATGTCGTGTTCATACACAGACTTCATTTTAATCTTTTGTAACAATCGTTTCACCCAGGCTGTTAGCTCATCTGATTGCCATTTTGTTGTTCGGGGGTTTATTTCTAATAATAGTGGTTTTTCCATTCCAGTTCCAGACTAAATTCGGCGCAGTTCTTAGTACAATCTTAGAATCTTCCACGATTGTAAGGTTAAGCTCTAAATAAGACGTGTCGTACACAAAGGGAAATTTAAAAAAAATACATTATTTCGCAGGCCTGAAGTTGTTCTGTTCGAGATTTTTTCCCTCAATAATTTGCGCCTTTAATTAAAACTGGATCTGTTTCGTTCGGGACAAGACGAGAACCTTGAAGCTTCGCGATTCTCGGCGAGGAAAACTATTTTTATATGCACAGCTATTGTGGTCACAATCTCACATTCTTCAAAGTTTATAAATATGCTTTTCCTTGTAAATATAATGGCTTAACCTAGTTTTTTAAAACTGTCTGGTGTTACCGCTTCGTCATTTTTAACTTCCTGATTAAAAGCATGAGTTTTCTTGTATTATTTAGTCATTTGGAAGCCCGCATAACATCATTGCGCTATCACGATCCGCATTCATAAAACTGAAATCTAACTAGCGAATAATTTGCACAATTTACTTCCACTTTTAAACTAAACGATATAGGTGTAAATAATATTAATACGTGACTACATTAATGAGTGCTAAGTGTATCCAAGATACATGGTTGTGGTTTCAACCAGTCGAAAGAAGGTAATATAAGATACGAAGGGTNTGAGTGCTAAGTGTATCCAAGATACATGGTTGTGGTTTCAACCAGTCGAAAGAAGGTAATATAAGATACGAAGGGTGAAACAGCGGCCTGGTGTAATGAGATGGCGAAACGCCTGGCGTTACATAAAACAAATTGTAAATTTTTTAAATATACACTTTTAAAAATTTACCACCTGTAAATTTTTGCCACATATTTGTATGGTGCAGAACACCAGTAGTTAACATTTTACCCTCTCCATTCTTGGCGCTTTCCCTTATTCTGAACGGTAGGCTGGCGTTTAGTCGGAGTAAAAGCTGAGCAAGTTGCGGAGAGCGATATAGGGACTGCGCAGAATAGACTTTTTTTTCACGCTGTTCAGATGACTTCCAAACCTGTCATGGTGGGACAGGGGGCTAGAACTGAAGAGGAAAGCTCTAAGAAGGGAGCGAAGAAAACTTCACAGACTTCGGGGTGAGGAGCGAGAGCAATTCTCCCCGAGTTACAAAGAAAAGAAACAAAGCCTACTTTGGCAGGGTGCGGAGGCAGAGTCATGGGAAGAGGTTGTTACACGGGCCGGAAATGAAGACCCATGTGGTCTAGTGTACAAGCTAGCGGCTGATAAAATTAAAAGAGCTACTCCACCACCACGTATCAAGGTTAATGGGGAACTGATAACCGACCAAAATAGATCGATGGAGGTGCTGCTACACACTCTTCTGCCAGATGACTCCTGGATGAAGAGGAGGTGGAGCACGCTGAGAAGAGACAGCCAATGGGAATTGTTCCAGATATACAAAATACTCCGGAATTTTATTTGGAAGAATTAACGGCAGCAGTATATAAAACGAAGAATGGCAAAGATCCTGGAAAGGATGGACTAACTGCCAAAATCCTGAAAAGGAGCTACTCAAGAATTAAACATATATTGCTTACGATCTATAATGACTGTCTTCGGATTGGTGTGTTTCCTGCCCCTTGGAAACAAGGGTGCTTAAGAATATTGCATAAAGGCAACAACAAGAAGCCTGATGACCCTTAACCTTATCGACCACTGACATTGCTTCCGGTGCTGGGTAAAGTTTTTGAAAAATATTAATAAATAGAAGACTGATCATGGATTTGGAGGCAGGAGGAACTTTGAGTGAGAACCAATATGGTCTCAGGAAAGGTATGGGGACGGACTTCGCCCTGCATGATGTTAAGAAGACCATTAGAGAGAGCACAGAGAAATATGTTCTGGGAATCTTTCTGGATATCTCTGGCGCTTTTGACAACGCATGGTGGCCGGAGGTAATGTATCAGCTTAAAAAGAAAATATGCCCGGCAAACATCTATAAGGTCATACAGGACTTTTTCAGTGAGATAACATTCAGGAATACTAAAATAAATTATTTGGCTGTGTTTTTTTTTAATTGATATAAATGTAAGAATAAATAAATTCACAGAATATTTATTTTTCTAATAATTTCACAGTTTCAGTTGACTGACGTCGAAATGAAGTGATGAGGACCACGGCAATGCTAATTTTACTTACGGTGGAAAAATACACAATGTGCTTAGAAGTAGAACTTGAGAAGGGCTTCCAAAAGTGCTCAGTTTGCCGTGAACAGCCCTTAGTAAAGGTTACCAGAACGAGAGCAAACGGGCGTTCACAGAGATGGTTGATATATTGTATCCAAACACTAATGAATAATTATAATCTATTTCTGATAATTACACGTTCGCTTCTGGATTACAGATTTTTTTTTTTTTTGTCTTTTTATGCAGCTTTAATTTACGTTTAGATCGCACTACAATTAAATCTTTTAGAGAAGCAACATTTTTTAAGCGGGGGCTACTAGGATTTCTCCCTCCTTAGTTGAAGACGTTGTTTCGCTACTGCATAATTGTGAAGGCATCACCTTCCCTAACGTTTCAGAAGAATGGAGTCCGTCGGCAGCTTTGTGGCTATCCGTGGAGTGTGCTGAGAAGATTGTCTTCCCATACAGTAACGTCGGGAAAGGCTTGGCAATAGTAACGTGTAAGAAACCCAGATAAGCCATCGTAATAGAGCATAACTCCATGTTGATCCCACATACATGGGGCTCGAACTGCATTGCAGTGTGTTTAGTATACGCCTTACGGTTATTTTTACATAAATTATTAAACTTGCGCCTAATGTGCTGAGCTACGGATAGATACACATACTTCATATTGCACCTGTCTATTACTTTCAAGACATCACGCACATTAACAAAACAGTTTCGGAGCACCCAAAAGTAGCTAACTGTATTTCCAAAGCGCTGTATTAACGAATATTCGGGTCAGGTGCATACAAAACTCTCTGAACTTAACTTGGCTACAGACTTTACATTAATTAAATAATGCCCGCTACACTCAGCACGACGAGAATACTGCACGCCAGTTCAGAGCCATGCGCGTAGCGGCGATGGCGCACTTCAAATGAGTGACAGAGTCGCTCTTATCGCTCCAGCGCTCTTGGGTCTTAAACGCGGAAACCAGTTTAGTGAACTTTTGGAACAGCTATGGTAGTTACTTTTATTGCGTCCANCTTTTATTGCGTCCTTCAGATATTTTTTGTTGAAACATTTTTACAGAGATATTTACAAGTCTGAATTCACAAAAAAACAGAAGTTAGTGATTACGTAAACCAACAATAATAGTGAGCAGGCCCACACTTGTGTATGGGCCCACATACACCTATGCAGAAGAATAGATGCACTACATATATAACTAATGCAAACATATTCTGTTTACACTCCGTTCACGGTTACTTCCAAATTTTGGAAGCCCTGCTAAAGTTCTACGTCCAGGATATTCCTCCGCCTCATACAAAGAAAGCTCAGAGAATTACACCAGAGGGCCAACGCACCACATTCGCGCGCTCTAAGTGTAATAATATTTTGCTTAAAAATTATTTCTTACTAGGCATTACCAACATACCTATTTTACATACTGTCTCTTTAACCACGTTAGTTACACGTTAAATATTACAACTTATAGAAAAATTAAAGTAAAAGTTAAATTCAACCAAAAATAAAGTATTTTTATTTTAACAAAAGTATAAAACTCTTGTGATATATAACATATTTAGAAAACAATCAAACACGTCATATGTGGGTCTTTTTTTCAAGTGTTGGTTTCAAAAAGTGTGATTAAACAGCTAATAGACTAAAAAAAAAAATACTTATTTGTGGACAAAAGAAAAAATAATGAAAAGACAAAAATGTCTTAAGTTGCTCTTCCAAAGAATTAGGGTTTTAAAAATAAATGTCTAGCAAGGGTCTCAGAAGACTGTCGGAAAAACTTGCTTGCCAGCTGACGACGAAGCAATCAGTTCTGATCTTCGTAATTTTGCCCGCGTAAACCGGGCTAGAAAGCTCGCAACCCGGAAGTTTTGTCGGAGCCAGCCAGGTCAGTTCTCGTCTCGTTCACCTTCGCTACGAAAAGAAATTTGTTTTCGCAATTCTCGTCGGCGACGTTTTCTTGCGTGCATATCTGCGAAGAATTCAGCAGGGGGTAGGAGGAGTGGGGCTCCGTTGTTCAGCGGACAATGCACCGGCGACGACACAAAGGACGGCGAAATGCGAAAGAGGCAATATCGCACTGGCAAATAACGCGCGAACGTGTTCGCGCTACACGTTCGCACACGACTACAACACACGTTCCCGAACGCCTTGTACTCAACCGTGCGGAACGAACATCTAAGAAGCCGCGAGGAACCACGACAAAAATGTCCCGTTTTCTTGAAATAATTCCCCCCGCCCGTGGAAATTTGCCAGGCAGTTGTTGTCGGACTTGATCTACAGTTCATTCACGATTACTTCCAGCTTTTCTGAAGACATGCTCATGTTCTATTTTCAGCATATTCCTCCGCCAAAGTGACAGCGCACCGCATCTGGGCGCTCTCAGTGTAATAATAATTTCGCATAAAAACTATTTCTTACTAGGCATTACCAACACACCTATTTTCTTTAGTTTTTCTATATTAATTATAAATATAATATTGTAATTTTTANCTTACTAGGCATTACCAACACACCTATTTTCTTTAGTTTTTCTATATTAATTATAAATATAATATTGTAATTTTTAGAAAAAAGCAAGTAAAACTTTATTTTAACAAAAAATAAAAAACTTTTATGTTAACAGATATGTAAAACGTTCGTGTTAAGTTCCTTAGTTATAAAACAACCAAGCACGTTACACATAAAGTGATTTTTACAATGTTTGGTTCAAAAATTATAAAGATGCTCTGATTACACTATACAAAAAATGTTGCAAGAGAGTTTAAAAATACTGAGTTGTTATTTACAAAATATACATTATTTCTCGTAACTACACGCAAATATTGGAAATTTTGTTTTTGACTACAGGGTAAGGTGACAGCAAACTTATTATCGGTATAAATTAACAAATATTTTACCTTGCAAGTAGTAAATAAAAAAACAAGGAAATTGAAGTCGATAGTAACTAGGTTTTTCAAACTGCTCGCACAGGTAACGATCGATTTGTTAAAATAAGGGAGAAATATAAAGCAGAATATAATAATCTATGTGAACAAGTGCGGTCACTACACTGAAATTGTAGAATACATAAGCATTATTAATATATTTTCTTTTTTATTTGTTTTGAGAAAAATGGAAACGAAGCATTATTTCAGTGCTTTTCGTCTCTACACAATTCCCTGCCCACCACAGATTTCCGCGTCAATGCTTGCAGGAAATTTATTCCAAAATACATTAAATGGTTGGCGGTAACACAAAATAACAAGTAATGAATGTAAAGTTTCACTACAGATTTTTTAATCGTGAAGTACACTAGTCACTTTTGGCCCCGATAATTTTTTTTTCCTGATAAAATACTGCTGTTATTGACTCAGACACAGAGGGCCGTAACGTGAACAACAGTTTTTGTTAAAAATTAATTATCGTTACATACTTATTAAAACAATTTTTACTGTAATAAAATGGCATCGACGAATTTCAAGATGTCGGCCGAACCTCGAAATGGTAGAAGTATACGAACAAAGGCAGGGTCTAGAAAATGCACGGTGTATGTGCGTGATTTCAATAAATAGTGTGTGTCTATATGTACATACATATGTAAAGAATTTTTGAAATAAGTAAACGCCATCTTTAAAGTTCATATAGTGACCATCCAACTGTAATGAGGAAAACAGAATTTAAATAATAATTTCTGGTNAACGCCATCTTTAAAGTTCATATAGTGACCATCCAACTGTAATGAGGAAAACAGAATTTAAATAATAATTTCTGGTATACATATTGTACAAATTTCTCTAATTATTTTGTTTTTTGAAGAATTTCAAAATTTAAACTTCTAGAAGAAATAAAAAAAGGTTGTTAACAAACACTACACGGTTACTAACGAATCTAAATATAAGAGAGAGAGAGAGAGAGAGAGAGAGAGAGAGAGAGAGAGAAAGAAAGAGAGCTACCCAAATACTAGTAGGGAAATGTTATGTTCTGCCTACGACTTTACAATTGTTTCTGTGGGAACAGTTGTAAAATTCTACTGAGCCTCTGTGAATGCTCACTTCTGTACAGATTTTTGTCTTTATTACGCATGATTTCCTTCGTAGTGATAAACTTAACTTAATGTTTCTTTTCTTTTCTTTCATAACTTTCCTCATGGTCAGTCTTTTCTTAGAATATTTCTACACGTTCCAGCTTTTGTAAAATTATTTTAATTTAAAAAAAATGTTTATGTATTTTGTTATGTTATCGATTGTGTTATTCACTTTTTTTCTCCCTCAGTTTTCCAGTAAANTTCTGTACAGATTTTTGTCTTTATTACGCATGATTTCCTTCGTAGTGATAAACTTAACTTAATGTTTCTTTTCTTTCCTTTCATAACTTTCCTCCTGTTCAGTCTTTTCTTAGAATATTTCTACACGTTCCAGCTTTTGTAAAATTATTTTAATTTAAAAAAATGTTTATGTATTTTGTTATGTTATCGATTGTGTTATTCACTTTTTTTCTCCCTCAGTTTTCCAGTAAATNAAAAAAATGTTTATGTATTTTGTTATGTTATCGATTGTGTTATTCACTTTTTTTCTCCCTCAGTTTTCCAGTAAATAATAGTAGTTTCTGCAAGAAGAGATACTAGTTTCCTGATTGTACATATTCTCGGAACGTTTACACAACACATAAAAATAAAGGATTATTCCGAACGCCAGATAAAAATTCAATGAGATTATTTTTAAAACAACATGACGTTAAACCTCGTATGACCTATATGACCTGTATGAGTATAAAAAAACCCAATATTTGCAATTTTTTTTAACTACTTTACAAATTACGCAATAGTATATTTTGGATGGCTCTGTAATCTGTAAACGTTTAATGTGTTCAACGCCCTTTAATTAAGAAAATAGGGGGCGCCATGTTATTGATGTGTAAAAACTTTGAAACTCTGGTTCTATATCAAAGTTTTAATGATGGTTATGGTTTTTTCACGTTTTAATGAACAAATATGAGGAGCGTTGTTGTAAACACTGTAAGTAAAAAAAAAAAAAAAAAAAAACCAGCCAGTTTAAATCAGTGTGGATGTTTGCCTGCCCACTATTCAAAACATGCCAGACATTTTGTGTTTTCTGAATGAAAAATCAAAAATCGCGACAGTGCCCATAAAACTGTCTCATATATTATTTCAAATCAAGAAATGATTATATTTTTCAGGACTTATTATTTTACCACAAGTAGTCAATATTTTCTTATAAAACAAAGTAACTAAAAAACTTTCATTTTCAACGACATGCACCTCAGCTTATAATTATTACAGGACGTAAGTCATATTGTATGAGGAATATTTTTTCTCGTAGCATTTTGACATGGAATTCAGAAAAANAATTATTACAGGACGTAAGTCATATTGTATGAGGAATATTTTTTCTCGTAGCATTTTGACATGGAATTCAGAAAAATTCTGTGCGACCGATTCTGCTGCATGTCGGTTGAAGAACTTCCCAAATTAGAAACAGCTTGTTAGTAATTGCTATGAAGTGGGACGTTAGGTATTGCTGTCGCGTCTTTAGGAAATATAATTCTTTATATGTTAAGTGTCGATTTTTCGCAAAACTGGTTTCACCCTTCCCTTATCGCCAGACTGTAATGATAGGTGGCTCTCAAAACTACCACTCTCTGGTTTGTAGGACGCGGCATAACTGCTGCGCCTACGGGGGCTTGTAAACATCGTGCGTGTTATTAGTCCAGAGACAAGACGGCACCACGGGCGACTAATATGCACACAAAACGCCACATTACGTTCAAGCGTAAGGTATTGCAGTGGTGAACAGTTTCACATTTGTTGCGAACTGTTTTATGATACTTATAGAGCCGGCGGTAAAATTGGCGAAGGAGCTCTTTTAACAATATATGTGATTAATACATATATATTTTTTAAGTTAAATAGTAAATTGCCATCGCATGTAGGACGTTGTTAATTGCTACGCGTCAGCATGTCCGACAGTTCTAAATAAAATAATCAGTAAACCAACCTGTGCGCTGTTTTAAGGCTCACGTGACAGAGGGCACAGGAGCGAAACAATAAATATCTCGCGAAAGCTGTCTGTATTCCTGACAAACAACGGGCGGACTGGGATCTCAAATGCGACGCTGCCTGCACGACGAAGGCAGGTGCAGAACTTAATGACGCATCTCAATTCCGGCGCCTTATGAACCCCTCTGCTACCCCTAAAGCCGATATGGCACGACATCCGCTATCGTTCTTGCCTCAAGGTCTAGAAAAAACAGTCGGTATGTCAACAGCTACGCGAGCCGGCATGGAAGATTCCTGTTACACGACGGCAGTTTCTGTACAAGCATTTTAAGACACACTCGTTCGGTGCGCAGATAAGCGTAAGGTTCGTAGTAAATATTAACCTACCCGTAACACTGTTACTAGCCAGTAACTTGTGAAGGCATATTTGAAACTAGCACGTATGATCATTGCTTTATTACTGCTGGCTGTTAGAACAGTTTAACGATGTCGGTATTTTCAGTATTCGAAAATGAATATGTGAAAGTGAGAGTAATTTTTTATCGCTCACGTAATGTAGTTAATTCTTAATTTTAAGTCGTGATAGGTATGCAGTAGTAAAATAAAAAGCATGCCCGACGAATTTTCGAACTCACGACCAAAATTTAAACTCACGTCTACGAGACGAGGCCCTGCTTTTGCTCCGCCACTCCACACACAAGCGTAGCTTTTAAATACTCATGTTACAGTTATATTTGAAAAATCACTCGCATAAAATTTTTATCCGAGTAACATTTTGAATCTTTAGTACTCTNGCATGTTACAGTTATATTTGAAAAATCACTCGCATAAAATTTTTATCCGAGTAACATTTTGAATCTTTAGTACTCTTTCCAAAAATATTTAAAAGCTGCCATAGTCGATATAGTTATTATTGGTAAGTTTAAACCTCACGAACAGACAATAAATATGGAGACACGCTTTTCTTCATCAACTCGTTTTAAGTAGTTGTAGTGGCCACGGGAAGCGCCCTGCGGTCTGGAACTGCAATGCGATTGGCCAGGTACGAAAGCTCTTATCGAACCCGTCACGGAAAACACACGCCTGGAAAAAATATGTTGCACCACTGGGATTTCTGAGTTACTCAGATTGTTCATGACACGAGAGCAAGTTTAGGATGAAACTCACATTGGCTGTACAGAATTCCACGTCAGACTTGATGGAATGCATTTTTGTAATCAGCTGACTGTCACAGCGAACATATTTCATGTGTGACCAATTACAGGTGGTACAAAACTTCTTTGAGATGCGTAGAGCCGGTTGTATCACTAAACCGGATATTAAATCAGAACGTAAATATCGAAGAGTGCCATGATGTGTGCCGCGGTATAACAACTGCTGTTGCAGACCTTTCACAGGCTTTAACGAATCTGGCGCCATGTTTAAGGAGCCCGCCTGACTGATGCTCGAACTGCGTTGCAGTATCTTTGAAATCCAGATTTTTTAAAGGAAACTATTAAACGTGCATCCAATATGCTGAACTACGAAAATAACACACACTTCCGACTATGTTTGACCATTAGTTTCAAGAAGTCAGACACATTATAAACACCACTTCAGAGCACTCCAGTATGGGTAAATACGGTTTTTTTTCCAAAGCACCATGTCTCAAAATATACGCGTTATATACACACAGACGTACTCTACGGACATGCACTGAACCTTACTACAGACTTTCCGCCAATAAAATGACAGGGTTGCCTCTTAAAGTCACATAGGTACACACAGCGCGACGAGAACACTGTACGCCAGTTCAGAGCCCTGCTCGTAGCGGTGATGGCGCACTTGATGCACGTGGCAGTGTCGCCCTTACAGCTCTCGCGCTTCTCGGCCTCAAACGTGGAAAAAATCTCCAAGCAGGCCTAACTCAACTGCCGTATAACATCAGCGTTTGTGTGTGCGCTCGCGCTCACGCCACAAATGGGAGTAAAAAGGGAAGAATAATATCAGTTTAACACTCCAGTTTACGATACCAAGCGGTAAGTCACTTCGAGTCATCAGTTTACAGCATTTCTGAGCAGCTCCAATATGCTAGAAGTGTGTGCATTGCGCTCGTTCTCGAATGATTACTAGAAGCTTCCCGCGGTGACGATGAAGGACAAAGTTTCTTGTTAGTAACGGAAGGTTGGTCCTATTAGAATGGAATGATGATTTGTGAACAATGCTTATCTTTAAAGCTATTTAAAAATTGTCGGAAAACGGCATTTTGAATGCAGTTTTTATAGAATGACCAATTAATTTTCAAACAATGTTGAACACTAGGACCCTTGATTGACACTTTACCTCCTTTCCTGCTTGGTCAGAAACGACCCACATGTAATAATGCCTACATAATCACCCGAGTCCTGACAGACTGCAGCACTGATTTGACTGGCATGTGATGCACACTCTTGAGCTCACGGCACCGCAACTTTCCCTGATGGAGCGTGGTTTCGGGTGCGGGATCAGTTTTCCAATCGCATCGCTGCACTGGAGCGTGCGTACAACTGCACACACGTTTCTCTCCCCCTTCTCCTCTTCGTTCTCGGAGAGAGAGAGAGAGAGAGGTTGAATATGAACACGACGCCGCGCGAGCAAAATTAATGATGCCAACAACACAAGATAATTAATGGTGCGTTCAAGGAACAGATCGCTTTCGCTGTTGTAAGGGAGAAACAAGAAGTTCTGGACGGAACTCGGGGCATGTACCGTCCCCCCTTTCACCGCCCTGAGGAATTAAGGTACCCGCCCATCTGAATCTGTTTTGCCTGTGTGAGGTGAGGAAACACGCGAACTGAGAGCCGAAGTAGCGCAAGTTTCATGTATATTGTCACGTACACTCGCGGGGCCGCGGTGGTGTAGTAGATACACCACCCGCCTCGCACCTAGGCGAAACGGGTTCGATTCCCGGCCGGGCGGCTCCCGGATTTTCGCATGTCGGAATTGTGCCCGACGATGTCGCTGGTCGGAGGATTTTCTCGGGGATCTCCCGTTTCCCTCGCCCCTTCATTCCAGCACCGCTCGATACTCACCTCACTTCACCCTCATCGGCTCTCAAGACCTCGATGTTAAGAGCCGCACAAATCTCTTCACTCACACTCACTCACNCCTCACTTCACCCTCATCGGCTCTCAAGACCTCGATGTTAAGAGCCGCACAAATCTCTTCACTCACACTCACTCACGTACACGCAACGAGCTCTGAACTGGAGGACGGTGTTTTTTGCAGCGCAGTTTGCAAACACAAGTATGTGTCAGATCTGAAATAAATCGTTTACCAAACGATAGAACACACGCAACTAGTTCCTTTTAATACACTCTGAAGAAAAACTGTTTTAGGATGATTAATGTGGTCCCTAAAGTGTGTTCGCAATATGCAGAACGTATTCGCGATATGTGCGAATCTGTCGTATTTTCTTAGGAGGAAATATTTAAATTTTGTATCGAACGTATCAGCACACAGTTGACGAGTCAGATAAGCAATTTCTGGCATTCCTTCCAAGAAACCNTAAATTTTGTATCGAACGTATCAGCACACAGTTGACGAGTCAGATAAGCAATTTCTGGCATTCCTTCCAAGAAACCACATGTGGGGTAATTGTGTTCATGAAGAGTAAAGTAGATGTGTAATGGAACTACCAGGCATTCTCTAAAACCGCATTTCACACAGAATCACAACAAAAGAAAACAATCAGTTTGTTTAGTAGGATACTCAAAATATATATTAAAACCGTCGATTATAAAGTTAATCAAGTAGAAAGCTCTATATGTTACATGTTAAAATGTCATTCCTTTCTGAACGTTTGGAACGGAGATTATGAGCCACGAACGTAGACGTGATATTTTCATCTGCAGTTCATCAACAGCCCAGAAACTAAATAAATCGGATAAATACAAAAATCATCCCTATAGGAGCGTATGCACTTTTGATAGGACTTAGTTCGNAACACAGAAACTAAATAAATCGGATAAATACAAAAATCATCCCTATAGGAGCGTATGCACTTTTGATAGGACTTAGTTCGTCCAGAGCATTGGCACACATCGAGTGATAATGCTCCCTCCACTCACTTTTGTTGGTTGCAGTTGTTTCTGCTCACGGGTTGTGTTGTTTACGGCCCTTAGATCTTTTTTTAAGGTGTAAAGCCATTTGCTTGGTTGTTTTATCTGTTCCCTATACCTTCTGATGGCATTAAGCACATCGCCACGTTCTGCTGGCTGTCAGACAGGCGGGATGAAAGGCGATATGACTGCAACCTGCTCTCTGTCACGATTATAAACCAACCCGCTGTAGGACGGCATCGTCATACATGACGTGAAATACGCACACGTATACGTATAACTTATAGGGCGAAATTAACGTTCGGGATGCTCAGGGTCTCATTTTCTGCTCGTTTTGTATATTTTCGTTAAACTAACAATGCTATTGACCTGGTCACTTTAATCATTCCTTGGAACGTAAACATGTTACTAATATAAAAGTTATTTTAATCATATGAATAAAACGTACAGAAATTATATGAGACAATTTAAGTGTCAAAATTAGATAAACATTTCACTGTTAACAAAAGATTAACTACTTTCCTTATATTTCTGCTGACTGAACTGGGATTATCTCAGTAAACATGTATGTTAATCTATTTAAAATGCAATAAATTATATGCATTAATTGCAATTTGATTAATTATTTAATATATTATATATTAATATCGTATTTAATAAACGTATACAATAGTTCCGGTCAGGGACTTTTTTGTATTGTAATAAGTCGCCTAGGGTGTATATATATTGATACAAAATTTAACTTTTCTTCACAATATAGGTACAAATGCCTGTCCCTGCTTTAACACACATTGAACCTATCAGTGAGCGCAATTGGTATGACAGTTTCAATAAGATTGGTAGGTAAATGGGACTTAACGCCTCAACTGCGAGGTAATTACAGACGGAGCGAGATGGATCAACGATGAACCACTGAATTTGCATTCGAGAGGACCCGGGTTCGACTTTCGATCCGTCCATCCTGATTTCGGCTTTGCATGGTTTTTCGAAATCACTCTAGGCGAATGCTGAGATCGTTCCTTACTACAGGCTGTGGCCGATTCTTTCCTCGTTTCTGCTTTTTTGAATAACGAATTAAGTATGTCCGTCTCTATTGACCTCGCTATTAACGAGATATTAATGTTGTGGTTTCCCTGCCATCATGCATTTATTTATATACCTTCAGAACTTACTGTTAATATTTAATATTAAGATTTAAATACTACTATTATAAACAAAACTACAATTTTTACAGAATTTTTGATACCAGAATGGACTAATTTCAATCCGTATTTTTTCATGTAAGACTGAAAATAATACCTGAGTTTAACTTTTATAACGGTTACAAATGCAACAAAAACAACGCGAGAAAATAAATATATGGACTATAAAATTCGTTTACTATATGCTCTGTTCCCCAGACCTGAAAAATAAACTACAGTAAAATAAAAATAAACTTAAGATGCGTCACACGAGTTTGACGTTTGAATGTGCTTGACAGTAGAATATCAACTCGTACGTGAAAAAAGATTGCCTCGCATGAATTGTGACTCTGTGGTACACGTCAGTAGCCCTAAAGTCTGTAGCCCTAAAGTCACCATCCCTAAAAATATTTAAGGGCAACTTACTTTAGGGCTTGTGACTTTAGAACTAATGACATTAGAGATAATGACTTTAGGACTAGTAACTTTAGGGCTACTAACCTTAGGGCTAGTGAATTTAGGGCTAGAGGCTTCAGAACTAGTGACTTTAGGGCTAGTGACTTTCATGGCTAGTGAATTTAGGGCTGGTGCCAGTTCGACCTGTCACATAATTAAATCTCTTTAAAATACAATCGAAATTCGGTGTTGTTCGGGTGAGCCCGTGAGGTTTTGCGAGAAGTTTATTTGGACGATACTAGATGGCTCTGGCTGCAGGCTCAGAAATACTTTTGTACTTACTGCGTGAGATGAAAACTTCGCCCGGGTCTGTTTGGAGTCAGGTGAAGGCTATAAATGTATTGTTACGAGTGGACACCCGCACTGGGCGCGGGTTACCTGGTTACGCGGTCCGGCTCTATGAAGGAGTGATCCACCTCGAATCTCCCCTCGCCCAGGCGAACCGTCGTCCGGTGGCCGGTGGAATGATTGACGGCTGATATCACTGCCGTCACAGCCCCTACTCCCCCCTGTCAAGGGAGTCGACGTCTTGAGAATATAAGAAGTAAGAATTTTCTGGTAATCATGTCCCTGGGGTAACGCGGTATTTGGAGAAGTTTCTGAGCCCATGACACAATAAATACCACCGCAGCTGGAGGGCCGGCCAGCTTTGTAGAAGCCATCTGGCTGAAGTGCGAAATTCTGGAGAAGTCTGGTGCAACTAGAGATATCAGCAAACAGAACGGACGACAATGGACAACGCGATACGATGGAGACTAGTATTTGTGTGGTGTGGACGGATGAGAGGGCGCGGTACCCTACGAGTAGAGGTTACTGTATACGGGGGCGCTTGGACCAGTCTAGAACATTCCGGAAAAGTGGAATGTGGACTGAATTAAGGTGGGACTGTATGCATGTAGGATATGGACTTTATTGTGTATATTGGAACTGTCAAACATGAACATAAATTTTTTTAAACTATATTTTATTGGGACTGGTGCTAGTTGTTTGATTGCCATAACTTCATTGAGGTGGTTGTAAATTGTATTGATTAAACTGTATTGTATTGTATTGATTAAACTGATTGATTGTAAATATCTAGTGATTGCCATTCATTGTTTAGTATTAAGTCGAGATTATTTTATGTGTAGTGTTTGTAAATGAATTAGAACATTTAAATTAACACTTTTATTTAATTAAGACCTCCATCCCTTCAAGAACCAGACTAACCCTACTGAATTTGAGAAATTGTGGCAGTATAATAGCATTTAGTCTGTTTCTCCAACAAATAATTCGTCACGTTGAAACTGTATGATTGTTTCAGCCACCCTGGTGTACTCACAGGCTCGTCGAGAGGAAAATAACCCTTATGTACAGTTTGACCTCGGGGTGTGGGTGTGACGCTAAGTCTCGATAGACACAACGAAAATTCCAGATGAAGTATTAAATTGTTACACGCACCTGGACGTTGCCAGGCTCGTGAGAGATGGAGATCTTAAAAAAATTAAATAACTAAATTATACTTCCTGATTTTCACAGTGGTACAGACAAATATGTATAGCCAATGCTTCCACCCCTTTACCACCCTCTGTGATAACTAACAAACTATTCCTGAATATATAGTTATTCTAACTCATTCAATAAATGATAGGTCCTGATACCAAAAATGACGTATAGTTTTCTAAACCACTCCAGTTGCACCAGTGTACCAGTCGCGCGTGATGTTACACCTACGTCCCGACGCCCAAGTCAACCACAGACACTGCGGAGGAAAAATCGACGTCGCAGGTGCGACACAGAAATGTAGAAGGCTCCGGTAGAAGGCCGGTGCCTTGTGTGTCATCCGCCAGGACGTATATATGGCGACAGAGGCGCCCTCATCTGTCGCGGCGACGCACGCTTCCAGCCAGACGCCGACAAGGGCCCGAGTCCCTGATTAACTGCTTGCAGGGTCCGGGCCCTTCTTCGCAAGGAGACGGAACCCGCCCTTCCCCTCCGAGCAATCCCTTCAGTAGTGGGACACACGTGCGGACGTAGCACCATGTCATCCTCCCCGATTCCCGTTGAGATATGTTCACCGGCCCTGGACGAGGGGTTGGTAGGAGTTCGAGCATGGCATGCTGGATTACTGAAGGGGTTGGGGGTTGCCTTGGATGGGATGATTTGTGGGGGTCCGAAGAGATACGGCCGGCCACTGCAGAATCCCGGGTGGTGATTTTTCACAGGATTTAACACCACCCCTCTCTCGACCCGGGCCAGCGCCCTTCAACAATTCGCGGAAGAGGGAAAAAAAAGACTCGCGAGTTCGATTCCCCGCTGCGGCAGATGGTCTCGCGCCTCATGGTCAATATTTTATCTGAGATATGTTTTGTAGCATCCTGCCGTTGTTTCTTGTATGTGTTATTGTATCAACATCAGGACAGATAGCTGGTCCTTTGCANAACACCACCCCTCTCTCGACCCGGGCCAGCGCCCTTCAACAATTCGCGGAAGAGGAAAAAAAAAAGACTCGCGAGTTCGATTCCCCGCTGCGGCAGATGGTCTCGCGCGATTCGGTGCGACGTTAACCTCATGGTCAATATTTTATCTGAGATAAGTTTTGTAGCATCCTGCCGTTGTTTCTTGTATGTGTTATTGTATCAACATCAGGACAGATAGCTGGTCCTTTTCAGAATGTTCCACAAGTAAACTGGGTCAGTGAATAATGGCTTGTTTGTGAAATCTTAATAATATCAGACAGGTGTGCCACTTGTGCTGAATAATTGGCGAAGTCACTAAAATGAGCGAGACAGCCCATGTTACAGGGCAAAGGCCGTAGTGACTCTGCAAGTGCAAGAGAGAAGGATGTGTGTCGTGCAGCTGTCCACGTGCCTAGTCTTCCTGATCATTTGAAACAACAGCTCATGCTCAGAGAGACACCTGTAAAATAGAGATGATTTGAGGACTCACAAGATTAGCCTGGATCTGCAAGGAGACTGTACCAGACTGTCTTACAACTATTGTTACAAGACACCCAAGGGGCGTATATGAGTTCGTGAGGGATAGATGTCTTAATAAAAATAAAATTTCTAAATTTGATTTTAGTTTTTTCACACGGCTATTATCTACAGCATTAATCCATCTATCTCCACTATTACTGGTTTTATTTCTCAATCAGCGCAACATTTAATGTATATCTCAACTCTAATTAAAGTCCTTCTCAATGCCTCTGTTTGGTTATAGTCAATTAACTCGCACTAATCATTAACACAAGCCATCATTTGAAATGTCTTTCACTCATACATCCAGCTCAATAACAAAGCCTGCCAGTCGCACTCTTTACTGCACCGATGCTCGGAGTCGCAGATTTTCCTCCCGCTGGTAACTTCCGGCGTCACTAGTTACTCTTAAGGGAGCACAATCGCCCAAACTCCCGGCTCTCATCAACACTCCTCTCGGAGGCCTGTCGCGGCTCAAATAATTGCTGGCCTTGATATGGAAGGTTCACCGCACCCCGAGTCACAGTGAGAGAAATTAGGGTACGAACCAGAAAAGTCTTTACATAAACGCAGAAATTCAGTCTGCTGAAGGTCAGGAGCGTGCGAGCCGGAAAAGGCTCATCACGGCGGCAGGCAAAAGAATGAGCTNTAAATTCAGTCTGCTGAAGGTCAGGAGCGTGCGAGCCGGAAAAGGCTCATCACGGCGGCAGGCAAAAGAATGAGCTACGGCGCTCCCTTATAACTTAAAATCCTGGTAGGATTATCGCTCGCCTGCCATTTAGACATTTCTTCGTGACTCGCCACCCGCTGTGATATCACTACCATGTCTTTCTCTATCACCCCTGTAGTAGAAAGCAGCGAGTGCATAACATTATATTTTGTCAAAATATTTTTGCTTTTGTGAGCCGGCGGCCTGCGTGATTCACGCCTCTGGAATGATCGAGGCCATCCTTGGATTATGTACAGTGCAGGGCGCGAGATACGACATGTCTGTGATTGACGTCTCTCATCTGGCGGCGACCAACACTCCAGAAGGCCGGGGATTGCGTCCTTCGGTTAAGAAACCCGTGGACACTGAGTCGGGTCATCTATGGCATGCGTGTGTGCGTGCGGAACTATCCCGAAAGGATCAGCGCCGATATAAATAAATCCCCTGCCCCGCCGAAAAGAGTTCTAGCGCGTGTGTGGATGGTGTGCCTGGCGAGTTCTCCGCTGGGTTTCACCGAGCTGTGGCGGTGACCTAGGAATCGCCCACATAGTACACGATATCCTAATTATATCGACAATATCTAAAAATCATCTAAGGCCTACAGTAAAGCTCTAATGTATATCTTTTTGATACCCAGTAGTAGATACCAGTTTGTACCACTTATGGGATCCATTCGATATTACAAAACCACAAATGGCCATTACTTAAGGTAAGTGGCAACATATAAAGATGTATTTAGGCCATCCACGATATATATATATATATATATCATTTTGTATACTGGGCGGACATTTGGATATCTTTTGGTAGTCTTTGAATGTAACTTTGCTACTCGTGGATGTCCGTGGATATCCAGAATGTCTGAGAGTGACATCCGTCAGATGTTCTTTGGATGTGTCTGTGCTATGTGGGCGGGGCGTGTGCAGGAAGTTAACCGCGTCCATTGGAAATCAGAAGCGGCTAACTGATCACTAAATTTGCTGAACCAAACCAACATATTTTTACAATGTATCGGTGAACTGAACTCCTCCAGCAGTTAAGCTGAAACTATTAAAAATATTTTTTCTGCAAGACATTTTACGAAAATTTGTTGTTATTTTGCAGTAAACGTTAATGATGCTACGTGGTCTAGTCACATAGTACTTAAGAATACGGAGCTTAAACAGCCGTTTCTACCGCGAACTCCATCCACGCACTCCAACAAAATGGCGTCGCTAGCCAGCAACGTGTCGGAACGCCGTTCGCCAATCAGCGCCGGGCGACGTACTTGCCGGCCGGCAATCCAGCTAATAGAGAACCTTTCACAGCAGTAGCCAGTCAGACACGCGCACGAGACGTGGCCAGAGCCTCACGCAGCCAATCAGGGCATGGGTACGCCCACATCAAAAGGAACCGCCACGTCGTTTAGTTTTTGTACTTGTCTACTTTATGGTCTGGGCGTTTTTGAGATCTGGTAAAGAAATAAAATCCCTAAGAATGTATCGCCACTTTGCCCTCTTTCGTTTCTTTCAACTACACAGGCTACACTAGCAAGTAAAACTGTAGAAATGTTGTTTCTTACAACCAGACGTGACGTTAAGACAACGAAAACGGTCGTTTCTTACAACACTATGTAACTACACAGGCAAATTTGTGTAGCACAAAATTACGCCAACTTTTGAGGAGGTGTTACTGGTGTAGTGAAAATAAAAACACGTGAATTTTAAATTTGTTAATTGTTTATTTATATATTGAGGAAACATAACAAGGATGAGGAAACGTAAAAATATTAAAATCTGTAACATTATTGTAGTTTATAATTAAAATAATTTTTTAAAAATAAAAACAAGGAACAGAGCAAATTTTAAAGCAATAAAATGTTAACGTAACCTTTAATATTTCATGTCGTCTGTGTTGATTAAAATACCATTATAAATCAACGTGAGCTAATTTAGAATTTACTTAGAGACTTCGGGGATTATTTTATGTTACATTAGTTTACAGTAAATATATAATTATATGGTTATATTTGTGAAGTATGCCGAATCCTGCAGACATGATATTGCAAATTAGAAGCTAGTGATATGATTTACGAATTCTAACCAATCATTCGTAATAAAAATAAACTATACTAATTCACTTGTACTCTCGTAATAAATGAAAATCTGACACACAAAAGTACGAAGTAAATTGTGCAACAAAATGTCGGCGAGAGCTGAACAAAATTCGTTTCTTTCAACCCTGCCTGTGTAACTGGATGCACCGAGAGAGAAAGCTGGCGTAGCTGCACAATACTAATAGGCTATACTTGTTTTTGGTTGACTTGATTGCTTGATTGGATATGGCCTATTAACGTCCCCCCGGTGTTATGCCTGAAGGCTTATCAGGGGACGGCTTACAAACTAACTTGTGACCTAACTTTAACTAAGACCCATGGCTTACCTCGCATTCGAACCTAAAACCTCCCGCACCGCAGACTGGCGGCGCATCAACCAACTGCGCCGAGGGGAGGTCAGGGTTTGGTTGAAAGAAACTAAGTTTTACACTTAGCAGCTCGAGGACCACTGGACCAAGGCNCGGTGTTATGCCTGAAGGCTTATCAGGGGACGGCTTACAAACTAACTTGTGACCTAACTTTAACTAAGACCCATGGCTTACCTCGCATTCGAACCTAAAACCTCCCGCACCGCAGACTGGCGGCGCATCAACCAACTGTGCCGAGGGGAGGTCAGGGTTTGGTTGAAAGAAACTAAGTTTTACACTTAGCAGCTCGAGGACCACTGGACCAAGGCTTACTCTCTGTCTCATGTAACTTGGCAAGATTTTGACTGCTCGACGAAAGTAACGCCAACGTTTACATTTCGTTTATGTATCCTTTCGCCCTCAGCAGGCGCGTCAAGTGGAGGCTGTATTTTTGATCAACACGTTGTCAGCTAATCAACTTGCCATTGTACTGTAAAGCTAAACAAATGTTAAGATATTTTAGACTGACATCTGTCTAAAAAAAATTAGTAGGCTATAAAAGTAAAAATATAAAACCTTTGAAAAAAAGTAAATATTTGCTAACTCTTTTTTAATTTGTCCGAGACAGCGAATTTGGGTTAAAATTTGCGAGGCGGTATTTGTAGCTATTATCACACTTTGGACGTCATAGCTAATATAACTGGAACTAAAAGTAATTCGGTAAACTTGATTGACAGCGCACTTTTTATTCGCCAACAACTCACCGACTATTGATTGAAAAGCAGTAATCATGCTATTACTGGTACTAAACAGTTCGAGTTGGAAATATGTGACTTGGAATAACGTAAGAATTGCTTAAGAACTATTCACGCGTGTCCCGCTTTCTTTGTTTTATCAATACAATAAAGTAACAACACAGAAACAAGGAAATGGATTTTCGGGAGAACAATATGGCTTATAATTTACGTAGACGAACGATTACCAGCCGAATAGAAATTGCTAGTACTTAAAATCGCTGTACACGAAATATTTTACTTTAAAAATTATACAGAGTTCGCGGAAAAATAAAAATTTTGGTATGTGTTCGTAAATTTCTTATATATCGCACACGAAAGCTATTTTTTTCCGGCTGGTAATGCTTCGGGAAAGAGAGGACAGATGGCACGCACTGCATGACAGGGTGAGGGCTGAGCCGTTTGCATTGCTCAACAGATAGCAGCACGGCCTGACTCTTGATCCCGTCTTTTTAAAAGTTAAATGTTCTTCTATTACTGGCTCGGAACGACACGAATTTAAAATATATGTCGTCAAATTATTATAAAAATAAATCAACTACATTATGCAATATTTCTGTATGCTTCTGGAATTAATATCAAGCACGTATGGAAAGCATGGTTGGAGATGTGAAAAAGATTTAAAGTTGCGTTTCATTTGGACACGGATCGTTTTATTGCGCATTTAATTTTGAACACCTATACATTACTACTTTATCACGAAGTTTAATTTTTAACACTAACAACCACTGTTCTGTGACTACATAAAATAAAGTGTATTAATTAATCTAGGAACTCTTTCTTATCGCGTATTTTCTGCTTGTCTAATGTGCATCGGCAGTGCTCCCAGAATAGCCAAGGTAATATTAACTTTTGTTCGTTCGTGCATCAGCTGATAGAGGATTTTGTAAATGGTACTTTGTTTGTTTCGTATACTTCAAATTGCCACTCTCTGACTGTCAGAATCTCGCCAACTTATATGAGACAGATCATACAGAGAGGAAGCTACTGTAGACAGTAGCTCTTCGGGGAATGTATCTCATCGCCTGTTTCCAAGAACAACTTCGTCGAGGGAACGCAGGAACGAGGTCGGGCGAACTCAGAAGTGGAACATAATCTTGTCTGATCACTCTAGGGCCAGAGGAATGCAATTAGCAAGGGATGAATGCTAACAGCGAATATTGCTGCACTCGTCTGCTGTACATGTGGGCGTTTCGTAAGGAATGACTAATCTCCTAGCGGTAATAATTAAACCGAAATGTATTTCAAAACTGCGAAATTAACGCACACTTGAATTGTTTGCAAAATTAAGAATTTCCCGATTTTTCGCTAATAAATCTGTTTATGAAAGTACACTTTTCGGAATAAAATATATTATAAGCGTCAAAAACAGTGTTTGTGTATATATAATATAATTGTTTATATATATTATTAAACATATTTATATACGTTTAATAACGGAAACTTTCGGAAGGACCTGTTTTTAGTTGCAAGTAAGTATTTTTTTGTACAGCGACTTCACAAAATACAGTTTGTGGTAAAAAATTACTTCTCAGGGATTGCAGGGAAATTTTTTATTTCTTAAAGAAGATGTAGTTTCTATTATAGAAAAATGTAGTGTTGTGGCTGTTGCTACGAAAAAAGGTTCGTCATCGTGTAGCCGAACATGGCTTGGGAACGATTGATTATTTATTTTAGTGAATATTTATAAGTATTGTGATATTTGCTCAAAAATGCCGTGTTGTGTGAGAGCTGTCATCAGCTTTTGTTTTATAAGACGATTTTAACTTTTGCATTGAAGAACGTAGCACATTTTCATTAATACTGGCTTTTAAAAAAGCCTTCGTATTTAGTATTATACACAGTAATGCTGAAAGCCAGGAGATGTTGTGGCGTAAAATTTTCATTTAAAAATGGGGAGCGAGGGGAGTTTACACTGACTGAAGTTAAGGGATTGAGGCTACAGTTTACATAGGCCTTTGCAGTGCTGACGCACGAGTTACACAAATGCTAGGCGAAAATTACTTATACAGATATTGAAATGCACCATAATTTACAGGAATTACTTATTTTTATCACAAATAAATACTTGTCAGTAATTTTAAAACTAACTATTACCAACCTCCGGAAAAAAGGGGGTGTAACAACCCTCAAACACTCGTCCACCTGGCTTCGCCCCTGAGAATATTCCTCGGTATTACTAAACTCAGGACTATTTGGAAAGACCAGGATCTCGAATGGTGACAAATCACGAAGATAGCATGTCTTTAACCATCACCAGAAGCTTAACTCATAAAACAACAATAGTCCAAGTTACAGACCAAAACTGCAAATTTCGCAACATTCAAACAAGTTTTCCATTAATAACATTTTTAGATTCATATGCATAAGTTGGTACACTGATAAAACTAAGGGATATATTTAGAAATCAGAAGTATTTATTTCTAAGCGAGCAACAAAGCTTTGTAGATTGGATCCATTACATTGACAGAAATTAAAATAGAAGCTCGAAAATATTAATACTTATTGCAACTTTTGAGTTCTCGAGGAAGTCATTCACATAACTGATCTGCTATTCATTGCTGTCTTAGAATCATTTAACAACTATGCAACCATTTGAAAATAATACAATTGTAGTATAGTAAAGTATAAAAGCAAATCCACTTATCCCCTTCTTCCCGTAACAAATCGAGGGTTATAAAGAGCAGTTAAAAATAAATAAGTGCCATCGAACAATTTCAAAATGAAATATGAAACACCTAATTATAAAGCCTTAATTAAGAACCACTGCATTGAAATTTGACTGAGATAGAATGAATCATATTTAAGGTACCCCGCTTAATTATATTGCACGCAACATTAAAAAACCATCGAAGTTGATTTATAGGTTATTCTATTTCAAATATTGAATTAAATTTAAAAAAAATACAGTTTTCACTGCGGTGAAACACTTTTCCAGTCAAAACAATGTAAAATGAATATAATAAAGACGTGCATCCAATTCCATTTGTTTTGAGATTTCGTGAAGATACTTTTTTTAGGGGGGTGGAGGGGAAGGCTGGCTGTTAGCTAGTTAAATGGTTGTTAATACTAATAAGAGCCGTAAAAAAAAAAATAAAAAAAATATTTAAAAAAATCCGTGTCGCAAGTTACTCGTTAGACGAAGTGGCCAGCAGCGATTTCAGTACACCGATGAAAATCCAAATTGTATGTATTGCTTGTAACAGCGCCAACAAGGACGAGNAATTGTATGTATTGCTTGTAACAGCGCCAACAAGGACGAGATGAGTTTTGGCCAAGTGGAAGAGCAGCGGCCTACCCGACTTGAAGACCTGTCGTTCCTGTCCAGCCTAGGGAATGTATGACATGGGATAGGTTATATTTGGGGCGGCTTTGGAAAAATGAATGCGATAGAGCACTCTGAGGGAACACTCACAGCTGTCTTCTCTTGGCGTGGAATCGATTCTGAAAAGCAAGATATACGAGGCCCGTGACTAACCAGAGGTTAATCGTTACAGCGTCGCAGAATAAAATTCTGCAACTACAAGTTGCTTGCAAGCGGGGACTGAAAAGTTCCGAGTTCAGTGACCTACTGGCCATACTTCATAGACGTTTATATACACGAGCCGGTGTTATCTATGCGTAAGCCGCTGCCACTGTGGTAGTCAACTTTGTTTTTCAAAGGCCTGCATCTGATTCTTATTGGTGTATTTATTGACTCAGTCATACGAGACGCGTAAAAATATATATGTACTCCAATTTAAGATGAGTTGAGAATTGAGTTGAGAGATTTTGGCTTCTCTTAACAATGACGTCTTGAGAGTCGATGAGGGTGAAATGAGGTGAGGATGGAGCAGCACAGAACTGCAAGGGCGGGGGAAACAGAATATCCCCGAGAAAACACGCCGATCAGCGGCATCGTCTAGCACGATTCCCACTTGCGAAAAATCCGGGAATGATCCTGCCGGGGAGTGAATCCGGTTCGCCTTGGTGGGAGACGAGCAGTCTAACCACTCAGCCACCACGGCCCCTCCAATTTCAGTAATAACCAAAATGTGCGAATGTTATAGGTTAAACCCGCCACCAAATGAATAGTTTAGTAATTTTTCAGTCCGTGATTATAGCTGGTTCGTCTTAATTTAAAACTTCCACCTTTCGAAAATATCTTTACTTGTCTGCATGTAGAGTAAGTTGCTACTTCAACACAATTGGTAACTGTTGGAACATAATGGTATTTTAGTTGTTACTTTATATTCAAAATCTTTTTTTTAAAGGAAAATTCAAAATTTAGATGACTTTTTTTTCTGCAAGGACTGAACCTTCCGACATGCTAATTCTTTCTCAGGAATTTTCACAAAGTAATCATAAGATTACCAAACAGCGAACAAAGAACAGACCTATATTTTCAACACGAAAAAAACCTCGGCATCTAGGTCATATTTCCATGGAAGTACAAGCAGCCGACGGCGGTATTTTGAACGGAAGCCAACTCCGAACTAGGAGAGTCGGAGAATTCTGAGGGGCGACGGATAGTAGGGAGGAGACGGGGAAGCACATAAGTGACGACGTGGTGAGACAGAGAAGGAGAGAAGTAAAGAAGTGGAAAGGGAGGGTTGCGAAGAGGCGGAGTTAGAAGTGTGGGGATGATAAGAGAGACACAGTCATGAGACGGCTAGGAAAGTTGAAATCGGACACAAATATCGATATTATTTATATTTGTTATTTATAAAAGTATAGTTTTACGAAACAATACATTANTTGAAATCGGACACAAATATCGATATTATTTATATTTGTTATTTATAAAAGTATAGTTTTACGAAACAATACATTAGAATAAATATATTGATTTTTGGCACATTGCCATTCAATATGTTATGTATAGGCTGTTCACGGTAAAATTAGCACTTCTCACAGCCCTACTTAAGATTTACTTGTATGCACGTTGCGTATTCGTCCAACATATGTAAAATTAACATTGTCATGAGCCTCATCACTTTATTCATGTGTCGGTCAGGTGAAACTGCAGAGTTATTAAAAAGTAAATATACTACAAATCTGGCCATTTTTACACTTCGGCGCATTAAAAAAATCAGAGTAAGTAATAATTTAACTTATCACAAATGGTTACCTAACACTTTTTATTCTACGTTACGATATGGAACTACTTTCCATCCATCATTACCAACTTTACAGGGCTCATGTCACTCAGTGCGCCCGTAAAAATATATACAGGCAGGGAAGAGTGACTTTTTTCAAAGGTTGTTTTCATAGGTGCCCACTTTATCGCGAACAGCCTTTNTTGAAATCGGACACAAATATCGATATTATTTATATTTGTTATTTATAAAAGTATAGTTTTACGAAACAATACATTAAAATAAATATATTGATTTTTGGCACATTGTCATTCAATATGTTATGTATAGGCTGTTCACGGTAAAATTATCACTTCTCAAAGCCCTACTTAAGATCTACTTGTATGCACGTTGCGTATTCGTCCAACATATGTAAAATTAACATTGTCATGAGCCTCATCACTTTATTCATGTGTTGGTGAGGTGAAACTGCGCAGTTATTAAAAAGTGAATATACTACAAATCTGGCCATTTATACACTTCGGCGCATTAAAAAAAAACAGAGTAAGTAATAATTTAACTTATCACAAATGGTTACGTAACACTTTTTATTCTACGTTAAGATATGGAACTACTTTCCATCCATCATTACCAACTTTACAGGGCTCATATCACTCAGTGCGCCCGTAAAAGTATATACAGGCAGGGAAGAGTGACTTTTTTCAAAGGTTGTTTTCATAGGTGCCCACTTTATCGCGAACAGCCTTTNATATATACAGGCAGGGAAGAGTGACTTTTTTCAAAGGTTGTTTTCATAGGTGCCCACTTTATCGCGAACAGCCTTTATTATAGGATTTGACAAATTACTTGACGAGGCATTGCAGAAAGATGCGGCGCCTGTTTTTGGTGCAAGTTACCAAAGAAAATATAGTAATTTTTAAATAAATTTTTTTTAAATTCAAACTAGAGCTTATCAAAAGAGCATTTTAAAAATATTTATTTCCCATACCTGGAAAAATATATATTGATTTCGGCAAAATAGCGTTGATAAATATCGACGATTTATATCGATATATCGTTGGCATAATATCGTCATTTCGATATATCGATATTTCTTTTCAACGTCCCTATCGACGGCACTTGAAGATGGCAATGATAATTATGTGCGCCGTCCATAAACACCCACGGTCCTGATGAGGGAGTAGTGAATCCATCTGGAAACCCTCCCTTACCCCTGAGGACGCCAGGAAGGAAGGCAGTAAACGAGGCCGGCAGTGGTTCGAGGAAACGGCTGTCCGGCGACGTAAAAGCTGGAGCGAGCAGCAGAAAACCCGCCGATCCAATCAGAAGGGGAAATCTCATTTGAACTGAAACCGAGTTGGTAGTAGGCGAAAGGCAGACGCAGTGTATCATGTGCTTGCCTTGTGAACTTAACTCTGATTTTATTTTAAAGAGTAAAAATGAGTTTCGTGTGGGGAGTGCACCCAGGGCGAGGCGACACCCTCCTAAAGACGGGCTTTCAAGCTGGGACCCGTACGTGCCCGTCATAAGTAGGAGCGGCACTGGAGCAAGGGCAGCGAAAACGGGAGAACCCCGAGAAAGCCTTGCAAGCGGCGTCGTCCATCCGGGGGTAAACCCGCCGGAGATCAAACCCGGTTCGCCATGATGGGACGAGAGAGCCCTGGCCACTACTCTACCGTCACCCATAACTTAATTGGCATCCCTTGTAAACAATATTCAACACCTCAAAGCCACACACGGCCGTAAGGAATCATTGCGACGGTGCACGATGGAAAATGTCATAGACAAGCTTCGCGTGTGTTCTGTTTCCTCAGAATTTCAATACGTGACCGTAGGGTTTAAATATACACCGAAGAGCCAAAAAAACTGGTACACCTGCCTAATATCGTGTAGGGCCCCAAGAGCACGCAGAAGTGCCGCAAGATGACGTGGCATGGACTCGAATAAAGTCTGAAGGTATGCAGGAGGCAATTCACACCATTTATACTACAGGACAGTCCACAAAACCAATCTGTGCCAATTTGAGAAAGGGTTGCACATCTGTCACGTTTAATGATTATTCTCGTCAGTCGTCGGTTGTCCCGTTCTTTCACGATCTTTTTCCGGCCACAGCGATGTCGAAGATGTGATGTTTTACCGGATTCCCGATATTCACGGTACACTCGCGAAATGGTCGTATACGAACATCCAAATGTTATCGCTACCTCGGAGTTGCTATGTCCCATATCTCGTGCGCCGACTATAACACCACATTCAAACTCACTTAAATCTTCATAACCTGCCATTGTAGCAGCGTTACTCTGATTGGTTCCATACCTCTGTTATTTGCATACGCACGCTTATACGAGTTTTTTTTTTTTTTGCTGTTCAGTGTATCTACCTGTCAGAATAGACACAGCACTATCGCCATAGTTAAAAACACTGCTTTGCAGAAGAATAAATACCACAAACAGTGTGCTAGGTACGGTAATGTTTGCTCACACTGACACTTTGCAACGACCACATTTGTGTTACAACAAGCAAATTTATGAATGGGCAACAAAACACCTCCCTTCATTTCTGCAATAAAAAATACTTATATTTAAATATGCCACAGTTATTTAAGAATTAGAATAGGCACAAATGTTTACAGTGAGATAGATCCGTATGACGACTAGGAAGGACTCTTAACGATATCGGATAACAAAAAATTAATAATTTTATATTTGCACCAAACATCGTTCAGCTTGTACGCATAAAAAAATTTAACACGTTATATTTTCTGAATAAATTGATGTCGACAACAACATATTTCTTTGTTACTGCAGTCGTAATAACAAATATGAACTAAATTGAGCTAATGAACTAATACCATGGGCTACCACGTGACACATCTGTAATCACCTAAAAATAAACCATATATAAGAAAAAAATTTCAAATATAAAGACTCTTTGCATATTTAAACATTTAAAAAAAAAAATTATGACCTGTTATTTGGTGATTGCATATATGGCAAGCAGTAGCCCACGGCATTAGTTTACACTGTAGTTTTTTTTTTCATTTGTACAACTTAGTTAACATTTGTTATTAGGGTTGTAGCAAAAGATAAAATGTTTGTATTTACATCAAATTATCCAAAAAATATAAAGTGCAAATTTTTTTTATTCGAAGAAATTGTTATCATATTCAATGCGTATAAGTTGTACAAAGTTTGGTACAAATATGAAATTATTAATTTTTGGTATGTTCCATTCACGGTTACTTCCAACTTTTGTGAACCCCTGCTAAAGTTCTACTTTCAAGATATTCCTCAGCCTTATGCAAACAGAGCTTCAGAGTGTATAGAAAATTACACTAGAAGGATATAGCAAAAAAATTCGTAATCACTCACTGTATTAATATTTTGCATGATTACTATTTAGTACTTGGCATTGCCAACACACCTATTTTCTCACTCTTTTTATTATTATTAATAATAATACATTGTTATTTATGTATAAACTAGAAAGAAAAGTTCAATTTAACCAAAAATAAGGTACTTTCGTGTTACCTGAAGTATAAAACGCTTGTGATGCATGGTAAGTTTAAGAAACAACCAATCACGTCATACATGGAGTGATTTTACAAACGTTTGATTAAAAAAGTGTGAAGAAACCGCAAACAGACTATATCCTACTAACAGCGGCGTGTTCTCCTTGGNCGCAGCCCGGGCTGGGTTTACAGCAGCCACGGAGATTCACGACAAGGCACCTGCACGCACTCGGGCTTCATTTCCTGAAGATCTCCTGAACTGCCGGGACGTGCTACGGGCCCCGCGAGTGTCTTGGCCCGGGATTACCCCGTAAAAGAAAATGAGACTCGGATTACGCACGCTTTCTGTACCTCCGAACGTTACCACTAGAGATAGAGAGAGAGACAGTGTGTGTGTGTGAGAGAGAGAGAGAGAGTAAGAGAGAGCCAGAACAAAGTAGTGCATTCCTGCCTTTCTATTCGCGGTTTCTTCACACTTTTTGAATCAAACGTTTTATAAAACGCCCCATGTATGATGTTTTTGGTTGCTTCCTAAATGTGTCATATATCACAAGCGTTTTATACTTCTGTTAACACAAACGTACCATATTTTTGTTCAAATTTAACTTTTGCTTATACTTTATCTATAAATTACGGTATTTCATTTATAACTGATGAATAAAGACAGAGAGGAAATAGTGTGTGTTGGTAACGGCTAGTAAGAAATAGTTCTTTTGCAAAATTGTATTACACCGAGTGCGCACGAATGCGGTGCGTTGGCCCGATGGTGTAATTTTCTAAGCTTTGTTTGTATGAGGAGGAAGAATATCCTGGAAGTATAACTTTAGCAGGACTTCGGAAAAGTCGGAAGTTACCGTGAATGGACTATAACTGCCGCTTCAAATGCGTTGCAGCATGTGTTTAAAAAAAAAACGCGTTTTTTTAAAATAAATTTTTTTACGCGTCCCCAACTAATTTAACCTACGAAAAGAAAACATACTCCAGCCGAGGACTGAAAAGTACTTTCAAGATATTCTGCATGCTATAAATATTATTTTGAAGCCCTCCAAAATCGTTTAAGAATGGGGTTTTTCCCAGACTGCTGTATCTTAAAGCATACTATTCGGACACAATCGTGACTAAGATAAGAACCTGAAATGAACCTAGACGCGGCTAGTGGCACGATATCGCCTATTCCCAGCACAAGGATCTGCAAGCCAGGCACCAGGTAGAGAATTTGCAGTCTGTTAAAACGAACAATTTTCTACAATAGCAGCGACGACACATTCTTCATTTGTTTTTACTGGGAAAATCAATAAAAATCCAATATAGTGAGCCGAAATTATTAAAATAATAATTTAGGTTACAGGTTNGGTACCAAAGTGGTGGGCCAGAATTATTTAATTTTTATTAAAATAATTTATAGGCAACATTACTTGATTGCGTTTTTTTTTAATTACATGAACCAAGTAGACAAACTGAATTATGATCTTCAGTGACACTCTAAACCGATATAATTATTAAAAATGCATGGTAGTGGGCTAATATTTTTAAATTTTTATTAAAATAATTTTTTAGTAAACTTTTTTTACTGGAATAATTTTTTTTATAAAACTAATTTCTAGAGATGACCGGGGGAAGAACATTCTACATGGAATCATCGAGCCCTGACTGTGACGCCAAAAAATATGGTGGACTGCACCGACCAACATGGCTGCCACCCGTGCCTACCAAGACGGCGGACAACTCCGAACTCTGATGCCAGATGCTATCTGCAAAAAGGAACTATTTATATCTACTTGTAATATGCCAGAAATGGGGAAAGTAATTTTAAGTTTTTGAACGCCCTGAAGTAGCATACTTACCTATTCATAAACTAAACACGAAGGAAACTGATTCTCGTATTTTGTGAGTGTCCCTAATACTGAACCCCGATTTGCTATGGAGCTGTCAAAATCATGTTTTCCAAAAATTACGTGAAATTTTTTTTATGAAAAAAAAAAATTTGCGTTGTTTGAAAATAATCTATTTGCTTTAAAACACTGTTACAGGAAGTGCACCAACATATAAAAACACACGTATATATAAGCAAAGAACTAACCGTACTAATATCAACGTGGTTTTTAACGGTTCTAGAGGCGAAAAAGCATTTCAACTTTGGGACCTAGAAATTGTTTAATGCGCTTCTGGCATGCGTTCTCTGCGTCCTTTGTCTCCAACTGGTGGTGGCGTGTTTGAAATTTGCGTTTCCATATCAAACTATTAAACGTGTTTTCAATTATTTATCCAGGAAAAGTACACACAGACGACTAAGAAACGGCACTTTCCAGACATCTTACATATTAGAAATATTATTTACCTAGACCTCCAACATTGCCGAAAATGGCCTTGGCGTATCCAAGTGAGTGTGATAGAACTTGAGTGAAGCAAGACAAAAAAAGGAAAAAAGCGATGGACTGCAGTACTAGAGAAAGCATGAATAATCCAAGAAACGGCGTCCACCACGTTTTCCATGCGCAAAAATCAAGGCTTGAACCCCGCCGGGAACCGACCCCGATTATCCATGCTCTGACTGCTACACCACCGCGGCCTCCCGTGTACCTGCAAATACCCAAACCAGATACATGCTATGTGATAGATGCCTGCATTGTTTTTTGGTACGCAATTTTCACCGGTGTAATTACACGGAAACCTCTTAAAAGCCTACAACTGCAAACTGGCTCGATGGTTTATGATTACGATAACCGACTCCCATACGCCGCTCGTGATTGTGGCCGCGGCTACGCTAGCGGCGTCACCGAACATGTAAACATTTCCTCGCGAATGTGATTACAAACCATGTTTTCAACTACTTCTCTGCTCTAGATCACCAGATAAATGACCAGAGCTTTCATCCGATCGCGCCTAATGTATGTTTCATAAGTACTTTTGCGGATAACGTTTCTGTAGAACATGTATTCCTCCAAGCATGACGTTCAAGGCATATTACATGTTAGATGATAAAAAAAAAAATACGACAAATGCGATTTAGATTTTTGCTCTTTTTTTTAATATTATAAAAAGTTAATTCCTATGCATACCACATTTTTATCTTACAGAATTACCAATACATTCATTAACATTGATAACTGATAACTACGTATTAAAATCTTGGTAAAACACAAATTTAATGTAGTCTTGATAACGCTACAGTTATTCGTTTTTTAAGAGAAACATGCAAATACGTAACATACAAAAGTTTTACAGAAAGCATTGTGACTTCGCTATATGTTTAATTGTGTTTTAATGCCGTTCAGCTACTTATTTTGTTTCTGCGTGAAATAATAAACATTTCTACACACAATAAATTATGCAACTGTCATAAGATAATTTTGCTAGTGGTGATCGCATTGAACATTAATTAATGCATGGCAAACAAACTTCACGGTTCCACGGCTAATTTGATTGGTAAATCAAGGCTGTAGGTTGTTTGGTTTTGATATTATAAACCTTATACTCATCCTGTATGTTTGTTACATTAAAGTTGGCCATAGTATGTGTAATATACTTTCGAAGCCTGTATTTATAAAAATGGTTTTAGTTATGCTAAACGGGAATTCGCACTACCTATATGCAGGGCCGCCTGTTCTTCGCGAAAAGACTCCACGATGACTTGTCATCCGAAAAAAGCTGGCTTAGAACCAATATCGCTGTTGGATCGTTTTAACTCGCACGCGTCTTCAGTGCCTGCCAGCCAATCACGGACGTTCAGTGTCGACGTAACTTAACTCTGATTGTCCCAGTCGAGTAGGAAATGTCTTCCAGCACAGACACGCGGCCAATAGCCAAAGGAAGTTTGCAAGCTTGCACAAAAGAAGTAGAAGTCTAGCTTGATCATAAATCTTTTCGCGAGATACAGGTGGCCGTTTCGGCAGTCCTGCCATCAACATAATCGTTTTCATGTCGAGACACAGGAAGTTTGCGTTGGAAAAAGTTGGTGCAGAATAATAGACGTACAAAAACGAAATTACGTTACAATCCCTTTGATGTCGTCCCGTCCATTCGCTGATTGTCCGCGTGCACCTCTATAAACGGGCATATTTTTGCTATCATGAATACAGATTGTACCAAACTGTATTCAGGAATAACACATTATTTTACTGTTTATGTTCTATAAATGTTTTTAGTACTCGATGACACCTTATTCCGCGTTAAGACACAACACTTTATTTTGTCGGCATGCTGCGGCAGTAGATCGTTAAGTTTATGTGTGTTGTAAACATTCGAAATTCACCCCTATTCGCCCACTCGTTCCGTTTACGTGTATATATAATATATTTATTATATATAATTATGCTTACGCATCCGTACATTGTGGAGTGGGCGTAACCATGTAAAGCTAGTAAAGTGTGTTGTTAAGTTATTTTATAATGAAAAATATACTTTTTTAATTAATTAAAAAAATTAATTTAAAGACAAACAGAGACATTTTAAAATTTTTTATTAAAATATTTTATTTTAAGAATACAATTGTTAATAGAAAAATGGTTCAAAGTTCACTCACTACCTTAGACATTTAATATCAATAGTTCATTGTGTTAAATGACTGGCTGTCTTAAACTTTTGGTAATAACTATAATGGAATTTTTTCTCCCTGTGGTTTTTTTCCCTTTCTCAGTCCAATGGTAGAACAGCTCTTTGACTTAAAGTGTTTTCAATTTCTCATTATGGTGTTGAGATACTTTATATGGCTTTAATGCACAAATCAAATATATATATATATATACACACACTTATATCATATAAATATTCTTAATTGTCTGGTAAGAGGTTAATAAAGCATTTTTAAAATCTGTGAAAATATTTATTCACGACAATGCTTGACAGACTCTAAATAACGCTGGTACCATAACTGAATACTTAAAAAATGGGAAACAGCCAGTTATACCGCGAAGTCCAGCCCAAAAAGCAAGAAAAATTGCGTCACTTGCTAGCAACATGTCACGACACCGCTCGACAATAAGCGACTCGTAACTTACTCACCAGGCTGCATCCTAGTCAACAGGGAACGTTTAGCAGCGCACGGTAGCCAATCTGACGCAACGTCCGTTTCCCAGAAGCCTCCCGCAGCCAATCAGCGAACGGGTAGGCCCACATAAAAAAAAATGGCCCACCAATTCACTTCAGTGAATGAGTGAGTGAAGAGATTAGGGCGGTTTTTAATGTCGAGGTCTTACAGCCGATGAGTTCTCTTCGTAACGGTCTGATCTGCCCTTTTAATCGTTTCGAATTGTGCTCGGCGTAGCGAGCGATGTGGTTATGGAAATACGTCCTGCCACCCCACCCCATCTGGTTACCCTTTAACCAAGCAATCCACGTGTCCGTAGGTACAAGCTGTTTCGCAATGTTTGGTTTTAATTTATTGTCTATTTATTCGGTTTCCGTTTTTACAGCACTTCACACCTAGAGTTACAAAGTGTCAAAGAACCTTGCATTACATAGGAACACTTACCCTCCCTTTTTTGACGTTTGTTTCCAGGTTTACACATTATTTTCTTTTTCACATTTTCCGGGGCCGCGGTGGCAGAGCGGTTAGACTGCTCACACCCCACCAAGGTGAACCAGGTTCGATTCCCGGCGGGGTCACTCCCGGATTTCTGCACGTCGCAATCGTGCCGGACTATGCCGTTGATCGGCGGGTTTTCTCGGGGATCTCCCGTTTCCCCCGCCTTTTCAATCCGGCGTTGCTCCATGCCCACCTCGCTTCACCCTCATCGGCTCTCAAGACCTAGACGATAATAGTCACCCCCCCAAATCTCTTCACATACTCACTCGCCCTTTCGTCAAAACGCGGCCTTATAAACAGGCCACGTATAGCTGAATTCTGCTGTGGTTGGTAACGCTGTAGGCAGACGGACAATTATTCACTAGTATTATTCGCACGTCTCTTCTCGCCAGCCGGATGGAAAGCTTGTGTCCCCGACGTGTTGAAAAGGTTGGGGGGGGAGGGCGGACAGGTAAATGGCGTTCGTCGGGATGGGCAGAGAACTGCAGTCCCTGCTGTGCGGCATCAACGCCCATTGTTCAGTCGCACGTCAATACCGCGTGCTGGTTCCTGCGCTTCCAAACGTCCACGGGGATGCACTTCACAGTCGTACTGAGCACTCCTGGAAGCCCTGCTGTAGTCAATTCGCGGTTACTTCCAACATTCCTGAAGCCCTGCTGAAGTTCTGCTTTCAAGCTGCTTCTCCGTCTCATGCAAAATTACACCGAAGGGACAACGCACCATATTCGTGGGCACTAAATTTTATAATATTGGTACAAGACGTCAGAAGGGCGTATCCGAGTTCGTGAGGGATGGTGGTCTTAATAAAATTAATTGACTAAATTTGATTTTAAATTATTCAT
>NQII01002506.1:239924-270331 GCA_002778355.1 Clitarchus hookeri | reverse complement strand
AAGGTTTGATTCACAAAGTGTGAAGAATTCATGAATAGGCTATGAGGTTTATTCTACTCAGGTTGGAAAGCTCAATGCTTTTAGTTTGGCAGCTAAATATTTTCGCCACCAGGGTGCACTGGTGTCGCATGTGTACCGTATATTTTATTTTTCTATGTAATGGAAATTAGGTAGTTTTTTTTTTCTCATAAAATAAATACAGTTGTGTAAAATCTTCCGATTTGTGTTGTGCTATAACCTACGTACAAAAAAAACCTTTCTTCATAGCAATAGATTGGATATATTTCGAAATATGATCAGATCTTGGTTTAATATTCTGTAAATTGAATTTAGCAAAACATTGGTGTACACAATTACTTTATTTAAATAAGACAACTGAATTGAAAAAAATAGTACAATTGATAAAAATTTAATTTTTAATGAATTTTCTGCACAGTTTGTTAAAGGAAATGGAAAAAATAAAAAATAATCTTTTAATGACCGCTTTATAAATTTTACATTTAAATGTGTTACTATTTGCCATTGAAATAAGCTTTTGCATGAATAGTCAATGCCATACACAGTTGTATAATTACTTTTCCTCATAAATACCATTGGAGGGCGAGAGTAATAGTTAGGAAGTAAGGTTAACATTTAATTTTGGTTGCGGCAAGTATGTATTACAATTCGAGTGCAACATGAAGTTCTACACACAAATATATAGAATTCCTCAATTTATAATGTGCTTAAAAGCGATCTCATTTGGAACACCAGCGCATCTTGCGGTGGAAATTTTCCATATGCCAAACTCTCCCATAATAAATCTAGATTTGTTCGTAACCTGAGTAGAATAAACCTTAGACCTGCTTACGAAATACTTTCTTCTCATCCTGTATCCTTCCGCTGCACGTAAAATTAACATTACTATAGACCGTGGAACTGTTAGGAATGTACCCTCATTTAAAAAAAAATAAGATCGCTATGAACTAATCGCGCGAGTTCAACGAAGGTTGGCACACCGCCTGTCTCCGTGCTACGGGTGGTCCACACCATACTAAATGCAGCTACAAGTGTTGGTCCCCTGCAATACATGCTTGATGTGGTACAATATTTTAATGTTTTCTGCATACATACTATCATGCCCTGTGCCTGTACCCACTTACGTACCCCTGCGATGTCACCTTCTGGGTTATTGATTTTTTTTTTGCAAATGAGTGTATTAGTGTTACTAATACGGAATTTCATACTCTTATGCAGCGATTATTAAACTGCGGTCCGCGGACCCCTGGGGGTACTTGAGTTTATAGCCTAGTCAATGGTTTGCAAGTGAAACTAATAAATTTTAATTTTTCATAAAAAATGTTGTGATCGTGTTGCAACTGTGTGACTTATTTGTTATTTATGATGCTGGTTTTGCAAATTTTGTTGTAAAGTAAACTTGAGATAGTAACAATTTGTATAGTAAAAAAATAAGAAAAGTTTTATACTTGAAAAATATTTCCGTAGCTTGTATTAATAGATATTGTTGCGGGTCCTGCAAAATGTACATCATAGCAAAGGGATCTTCAAAATTACGAAGATTTAGAACCCCTGCTCTAATGTGTGCAAAAGAGTCAACTCTACCTTCAGTGTCCTCAAATGTAAACGTAACAATCGAAATACTACGTCCAGTCATGGAAACATCTTTATTAATTCGTTATGAACCCGCATGCCAGTGTATACTGCAGCAAGCATGTTTTTACGGCGAGTTATTTTTATTTCGAATGCTAAGTTCAAAATTGCTTTATTCACTATGAAAAGTCTTTAAGAACCTAAATGCGAACATGACTAAAGGAAAAATTAATTCATTCATACGACATTGCAGATATACGTTGCCTTGGGAAACACAGAGAATATGACATTAAAAAAGGCAAACTAAAACAATTCAAAACTGGCTCTTGTCAACATATATGTGAAACATAAAAATAATTCCAGAAGGAATTTATTCGAGAGTTTGACCAAACTAAACGAAGCAAAGCACGAAGAGAAACAAACGAACGAGCAACAAAGACAAGAAAGTGTACACAAATACTCGCAAAGATCTCTTCAGCCACACAGACACTGAAGCAAGGTTTTAATTTTAAACGGCGACATTCCAAAGTTCCGTTGGGAAAAAAATAGTTTTGTGATAAACCGTGAAATGTTCGGAAGAAGAAAATATCACTGTAACATAATTCTGGAACATTTTGTATTTATTCAATTAATATAGGTACTTAAATATCTAATTTTGTTGACTTAAGAAGATAATAAAATTATTTATGCTTGTACATTACTTCAAATACACACAGTAACAAAAAAAAAACGTTTTGCTGTTTGTATACTGTCTAAAAACCAAATTCCTCATAAAGTGGGTAGAAGACATTTGTACACAAACATAAAATAGTTATTCTCACAGATTCCTATTTTTTTTTTAAATAATGTACATACCGTAATTGTTTATGTCGTTGCTTTGCGAAAACAATAAATATGTTCTGACGATTCTGAGACGGAGAATACACATCTACCTAAAAAGACAGTTTCTGTCAAAATGTGTTTTTTTTTGTTATAACACTAGCGTTCTGGGAGAATCCAGTATTTTAAACTGCGTGGAAAAGAAAATATTAGAGGTTAAGAGTCAGTGTTAACCACACCTACATAGCGTACGTTATTGTTGTCTCATTTGCAACTGTGAAGTCCGTATATTAAATTGTCGTAGTGTTGTTGTCAGTTTATTCGTTCATCAACCTCGGTTAATGCCGACGCCGGGCCGTGTAGAGAAACGACCCCACGCAGAGCTCTTAACCAGCTGGATCGCCTGCATGCATGCAGCTCGACGATCGCCACTATCTGCGCGTTTTGCATACATAACCAGGCGTTAGCAAGTTAATGCATGTTCCGGAAAACTGTTAATATTTTTTTTATGTGCTTATCCTCCGTTGGTTATTCACGAAGTCATTTCACCTACCGGGAATATTTCACTCATATAAAAGCGCTGCTCCGAGTGCCAGCGTTTCTCACATGCTGCATTCCTAAAATATGAACTGCAATATTATTGTGCCCAATAATGAAATGCAAGTGATGTTACTGATTGTAGTTTTTTTTAGTTTTGAACAATACTTTTAGTATTATATATTAAAGTTTATAATCGTCCCGTGTTAAGTGTGTAGAATTAATTTTGTAAGTTTTATCTAAATCAAGCGGGAAAAGTTTCTGAAATATATTTCAATGTTTATTTTTTTGCGGTGGCTTTGGAATTTACCATTTATTTTATTATTTTTTATTTTACTAACATAATTGGTATAATACTGCAGACTCTCACATACAATGCCATTTGAATAGTGTAATATCGCATTATAACTCTATGGCAACAACTGCATCAAACATTTGTAATTGTAGTATACTTACTTCTGGCACATAAAACAATTACTAGTGAACTATGTATTTAACCTCTTTCTCTGGTTCTACGCAATACACATATTTTGTAATACCACTGCATTCATCTTCTCTCTGGCAAAACTGGAGTAGTACTACATTCTTCCATATTTAAAATCAAAAGAAGCAAATGATATTGTCTCACTTCGTCTTTGTTTTTAATATTTTGTTTTGAAGTAACAGTTTTATCGAATCTGATATAATTGAATACAGATTCCCACGAATAACATCTTATTTTAATGTTAACCGTCTGCGTATCTAACTGCACAGATCTAATTGCCTACATGTTATTAATTTCGATATAAATATTTGAGAAGTGGCAAAGCTTAATTAAGACACAACCCATCGATAAATGGCAATGGTCACACGATCAGCTTCCAAAGCATTTCGTAGATATTTCTCATTGTACAAAGCGGACACAAACTCTCTGGCGTTGAAACGTGTCGCAGGTTTGTAGATACCAACAACGAACGGGCTGAAACAAGATTATGTTTCCATTCATGGTGGTCTTTATTTACCGAGTAATAATGTTGCTAAAGAAAGGAAAACTTCCTAGCTATTAGGCAAGTATAAAGTTTTTGAGATGCTAACATAAAAAAAGAATATTGCTTGAAAAAAAAAAACCGCGTGTAAAATAATGTGTGTAACACCCTCAAAGCCATTAAGAAACGCACTGCAGCAAAACTGACGCGCATGATCATTGCCATAAAGTGTCTCGCACAGTAAACATCATTTTCAACGTGGCGTGAACGATTTACGGAGACCCTACATTTCTGACGAATCTAGAGTTTAGAGGAACGTTACAAATAATTTCGTTTTCTGAAGTTTATCTAATATGACATACGGTGTTTGTTTTTCTTTGCTGGATCGTCTCTGGTGGTCGAGGGTGCTTAGGCGTTCTATNCTCTGGCGTTGAAACGTGTCGCAGGTTTGTAGATACCAACAACGAACGGGCTGAAACAAGATTATGTTTCCATTCAAGGTGGTCTTTATTTACCGAGTAATAATGTTGCTAAAGAAAGGAAAACTTCCTAGCTATTAGGTAAGTATAAAGTTTTTGAGATGCTAACATAAAAAAAGAATATTGCTTGAAAAAAAAAACGCGTGTAAAATAATGTGTGTAACACCCTCAAAGCCATTAAGAAACGCACTGCAGCAAAACTGACGCGCATGATCATTGCCATAAAGTGTCTCGCACAGTAAACATCATTTTCAACGTGGCGTGAACGATTTACGGAGACCCTACATTTCTTGCGAATCTAGAGTTTAGAGGAACGTTACAAATAATTTCGTTTTCTGAAGTTTATCTAATATGACATATAGTGTTTGTTTTTCTTTGCTGGATCGTCTCTGGTGGTCGAGGGTGCTTAGGCGTTCTAGAAGAGCAGTGACATTCTATGTATAGAACACTTCGCCCATATGTGCATGCGCGTTTATAGGTGTGAATTTTAATTATAGTCTATTCGAGGTTCCTTCAAACTTTTTTAATCAAACCTTTGAAAAATCACCCTGAGTATGACGTGTTTAGTTGTTTTCTAACATTATAACTTATTACAAGCGTTTTATAATTGCGTCAATATAAAAGTAATTTATTTTTAGTTAAATTGAACTGTTACTATAAAATGTAATATTTAATTAGTAATTAAAAAGAATAAATACAAGGAGAAAAAAAGGTATGTTGGTAATACCTAGTAAGAAATAGTTCACATGGAAAATAATATTACACCGAGTGCGCACGAATCTGGTGAGGTGTCTCTTTGGGGTAATTTTCTAGACCAAGTTAAGCTTTGTTCGCAGGAGGTGAAGGAATAGCCTGGAAGTAGAACTTAAACAGAGCTTTAGAAAAGTTTGAAGTATCCGAGAACGTCCTATAACTTAACATGCAAGACAACTCCACTCTTCTTCAGTTAGCCGGAAGGTTAAATGTGCAATTAAAATTGCTAATCATTTTCACGACAACCGCTTAATGTCTCAGGTTGCTGATGACGTCTGAGAGAGTTTATTTTCCCAGTAAGGCGATGGCAGCACCTCACCATCATCGCATCGCAGTAACGGAAATAATGATCATGAGATCCCACCCTACCTCCCTCCAAAGGTGGTTTCTTTCTTGTCTCCCTGCTCGATGGATATGACGCTTCTTTATTTTACGAGGATATAAAATACTGAATGACGCCCCTTTCTTCCAAGATAACTGCCGAAATTTGTGGAATTTGAAGTTCCGGAATCCCCACGCGCTAATGCTTCAGGAAGGTATCGAACGTGCTTCGATACAGTTAGTGTATTCGTGTCAGACATTTGCCAATAAAAAATAATGTTTGGAAATTCTGTTGACAAGAAATTCTGCAGATAACATTTTCAAACATTTTTTAGAATTATTATTTTATCGGGTATTTTTTCCAAGTATTTTCCTCTGCCTAAGATAGGTAACGCAGAAATTTCACGACGTAAGAAATTCCTGCATAGCAATTTACACCTTCTAGCCTTATAAATTATTACGTGTAAAACTTCTAGAGTGTTTCGTACCACTCCTTTTGTAATTTTCTTCTCGGTTTCACATTTTCCTGCGTAAGCGGCAAGACATACGTTTCGCGTCTATTCATGTATCCTACACTCTTATATGGCTGCAAGAATTTCTTCTGGCGACGAATTAAAGAGTTTATATGTTTTGTCCCTAACGAAACAGTGAATTAAATTACATGCGTTTGTTTACACATTAAGCATTAATTAAGATATGTATGAACGAAACATTTGCCTTTCCTAATTCTTTTAAAAAATCAAACATTTTCCAGTTATTTTTGCTCTAGCTATGAATGATTTAAAAAATTAATTGTGTTCAATCTACAAAGCTTATTTACAAATATTGGTTCCCAAACGCTGTGTAGAGAAGTGGCGCCGTGCGGAATGTGTATAACCGTTCACAACAGTCACAAGAGATTGGATCAAATTAACTGAATGATACTGATTCAATTAATTTAACTAAGCCATACTCGGTTCCTTGGTGTCGGGAGGCAACACGAGTGGGAAATTTCCTCGCATGTGTCAAAGAATGAATTATCTTGTATAACAATGTTACATTTTAAGCTGACTAGACCTACAAGCCGTTATGTTTTTCCCTTTATAATTTTCATATGAAAAATAGGTATTTAAGGTCACTTATACGATTAAATTAAAAATATAAATAATTACCCGTTTGTGTAATTTTTTTACCATTTTTTGTGCCTCAACACATAACGTTTGTTAATAATGTGCTAATAAAAAATTTGTAATGTTCAAAATTAAATCTTTATAACCGTGTTTCTACTGCATGTTTGGAAAATAAAATAAAACCGACACAACTAGTGCTCCATATTGTCCCTATAGAGGAGGATGCATTATCTATGGCAGTGCGGACTGCAAAAACGCACAAATAAAAAGCGAATGCTTACAAAAAATACTCGAAAATACCCGGTAGCTATCTTGAAACCTCTAGGAATGAGATATTTATGGAGCAAGATCCACAATTCAACAGGACGCCACAAATATAGGAGGTTTTTTTTTATCTAGAATGTGCTCAAATAGAACTTTATAACTGGTATTTTACTACAATGTGCCCGCCTCGATTGCCAGACATGTGTATTACTTTGTAGAGCTAGAGGTAAGTATGTCTGCTCTCTCACGAACAGAAAATATATTACTGTTAGCAAGGTCTAGCGAGATGGCGGACAGCGATATTCATGTTCGGATAACTAATTCTTTACGGAAGGAATCCAAAGTTGAGGGTTTGGCCGTATTAAAGTTTTTATATTTAAAAAAATTCTCATAATAAAAAGGAAATGTTTAAAACTCTGAAATGTACTGAAATATTACTACAGAATGTCTGTTTGAATTCTTTAGATATACACATTTTTCATTAATACAACAAATTCCTGATTGCGATAGAATTGTATTGACGGCCAGCACGTTTCTCGTGGTGGATATTAGTTTTAAAACATTGTTTTAGCGTCCATTTAGTTCTTTCTCTTTTTGCAAAGCATTTGTGGCCTGAGTTAATTTACGAACATATTTAAAAAATAGTTCTTGTCCAGGAATGTTATGTTCACAATTGAACACAAAAGTATGTCTCTCTGGGATTGCGTCTATGCATACGTCGTCCTCGTAACCCAACTACCAACATGAGGAATTGTAATTCCTTAGTGGGAGTTCTAACGTTGGTAATGCCGAAGAACCCATTTCAGCAAACCAATGGCTACGATAAGGTTATATTGACTGCCGAGTTACAAGTGTTTTTGCATGCTCCTTGTGAATTACCTTCAGAAGCTCTTTGGTTCAACCGCACCTCTATTGCAATGATGGTCGCAGGGAATAGTAGGTGAATCTTTGGCTTGCAGCGAAAATCTTACTCTCATTAGTAGTTATATGATATAATTTTTTCCTTCAATGTTCGCACATTATATAACAACACATACAAAGTTTCAAAATATTTTATTAACTTTTTTTTTTACTCGTTTTCAAATTTCTTTGAGTAGGGGGATTTCCGGTGTGTAACTAAAGATAGTGGCATTGTACAACCACCAACTTCTGCCTGTCCCTAGTACATTATTAGTTTTCTTAGTAGAAATACATAGTTTCAATTATCATGCAGTGATAAAATAATTTTTTAACGAACAAAACAATCAATACAAAGTATCGCATCTGTAATGACAAAAAAAAAAAAACTAAAGTAGTTTTTTAACTCGAAAATAAGGAATTTCTCTATTGGTTTGATAGCTTCGTAAACTGAGCGTTTTTTGGCTGCTGTAACATGACATTTTCATTCTGCGCCAGATATGATACTCAAGCCACTTCAAGTAACGCAATTATGCGCAAACACTATAACAAGCAGCGACACTTCAGGCACTTTAGCTTTACGAGAATATGCAATTACGCTGCTTAGCGGGGGAAATTCCTGCATTTCAGATGTATGGCTTTCTTTCACGTAACAATTTTGAGGACGTTCATCGGAATTTTTTCGCACGACGCAGCACAATTAAAGGCTTCCCGAACTTCTGCAGTTGCTGCAGTTGTATTTCTACAGTGGTTACAGTTGTATTGTTTTGTAATTTTCTGATTGGAAACCACCGAATACAAAGGCAACTGCATGAGCGGCATCAGTAAGAGCATACACTGAACGCAGACTTGAGAAAATCCATAAAACGATGCCCTACACCCTGTCTTACCATAAACCATAAAACGCCTGAACTTAAAGTTGTGGCAAACATTTTTTAAATTCAAGATTGAGTTTCCCCCTACAGACAAGTATTAACTTGTCATTGCATTCCACACGCAAAATTGGCAGGCGAGTGCAGTGACCGTTAAGGCAGTTTATTTGAAATTGTCCGTTCAAAACCTAGTCGAGAAAAAATATCAAATTTTAATTTTTACATTTTTTACATTGTGTTACAAAAAATAATAATTTAAAAAAATTGGCAGATTTATTGAAACTTCGGGAAAATTCTAAAAGCTTAATAAGGTTATTGTGTGGCTATGGAGAAGTCCCGGAATTCAATAATGGGGGAAGCGGGATATCCCCGAGAAGACCCGCCGATCAGCGACATCGTCCTGCACGATTCCCGCGTACAAGAATTTGGGAGTGACTCCGTACAAAATCAAGATAGCTTAATATCCAAATTCTTGTTTTTTATTACACCCAAATAATGGTTTTTGTTTAATTTATATTGTATTTCTTGCAGTCAAGTAAGTGCAAAATTTAAAAGACAAGGAAACAGGGATATTTTATTCGATGAATCCCTGCTACCGACATATTTTCCCCAAGGGCTACAACCGTGCGTTAGTGGAGATGAAACAAACGTCAATCCCCACCATTAATTTTATATAGTCTATTCAAGGTTTCTTCAGACTTTTTGAATAATCACTCTATATATGACGTGTTTGGTTCTTTCCTATATATGTCATGTATCACAAGTATTTTATTCATTCGCGAATATAAAAATTGGACCTTATTTTTAGTTATATTGAAATTTATGTATGTTGTATATTTATAAATTATAATATTTAATTTACAATTAATATGATTGAAAAGCGGGGTAAAATAGGTGTGTTCGTAACGGCTAATAAGAAATAGTTCTTGTACAAAATAATATTACATTGGGTGCGCACGAATCCGGCGCGTTGTCCCTTTGGTGTAATTTTCTAGATTCGTAGCATTGTTTGTATGAGGCGGAGAAATATCCTGGAAGTATAACTTTAGCAGGACTTCGGAAAAGTTGGGAGTAACCGTGAACAGCGTGTAATTGTGCTTTATCCTAGTACCTCACGATATCTACGTGGAGGATCAACAAAATGTTGTTTCGCGTCCGCAAGGGTGACAACGGTTGCGTGTATAGTTAAAAACTGACTCGCCTCCCATCATGGCTGATTCAAGCCGATTCCCGGCGGGTNGTCGTTGTCCGATGGGTTTTCCTTGGGGCATTCTCGTTCTTCCAACCGTTACATTTCTCGCCTCACTTTCACCGGCACCCAAGCACCTCACGTTTAGGGGCGTTGGTCACGAAATAAATATGTTATTTTATATTTGTACAGCATACTGTTCAACTTTCAGACATTATCATCGATTACTCTTTTCTCGCAGAAAAAAATTAGAGAGTATTTTTCGCATAACTACATGTCAAAATCACAACTTTCCTGTTTTATAAATGTACAAGTTATGAAAATATGCCAAGACCTACTTCATGACATCTGTAAAATCATACAAGGATTTTCTTTTGCAATTCAAAAAATTATGCTGAAAATAACGCAATTCTTGCACTTTTTAATTTTGTAGCTGCCCCCGAATTTCTGTTAAATAACGTTCGCTAAGCATAACTTAAAATAAATTAAGATGAGGCCTTTAAATTTACCTTGTTAAATATTCTGCAAATAGTTTCGTTTGTGACATTTCATTTTGCAAAACCATTCAGTCTGAAAAAAAAAGTGAGCAAAAGGGAGTTACAGGTAATGTCTATACGTCGAACAGTATGTGGTACAAATATATAAAACATGTAATTTTTCCGTTGCTAGTGCCCTTAAGAGTTACTAGTCCGGACATATTTTCTGTACACGTGTTGTTTGTTTACGCGTATCTCAGCAAATTAATGTCCTGGCAATACGACTTTTTGCCAGAAAATATATAAAAAAAAAAAAACAATAATATAGGCCCGGGCAGTTTTTTTAAAAATAATATTAAGTTTATTCCAAGAGAAAAAACTTCTGAAAAAGTTCGAAAATCGCACTGTTAGAGCTTACGTGCGCAGTTTCCGCAATAGGTAGGAGAAAAATAAAACGGTACAGTCGTAGTTTAATCTGTGGGCTTTCGTCACGTGTGTTAAAACCCCACGATTACAGATCTCATTTTCAGAGGAAAGCTTAGCAGCGGGAGCCCTGCACGCAGGTTCAGTTCCTTGTGGGTATGGGCGACAGGACGTTGGTAGCGCGTGTTAACGTCACCCTTATCGCCGTGCCTCAAACGCGAAAAATAAAAAAAAAATTAAAAAAAAAAATCTCGGGGCCATGTACTCTTAATCGCAGGCCACATCCTCTGAATTATATTCAATGTAACATGTCCGTGAGGCTCTTTCTCGTTTACCGTCAGTGAGGGGTGTGACAAAAGCTGCTGGGAGAATAAAGTGGCGAGGAATGGGAAAAAAGGATGTGTCGAGGGGAGGGTGCGGGGGTGAGCAAATCTTGAAACTTGCGTTACCAGTTTCATCATCGCGGGGCACAGAAGACGAGATACCGCGGTCGGGAAGACAGAGAATGTCGAGGGACAACTCTTGCTATATGACTGGCACCCCAGTAGTAACATGTTATCGCGACTCGACACAGAACAATCTGGCGAGGACAGCCTGAAATTACAACTACATTTGCAATTTCTGGGTCGCAGTTATTGCGTGGCGAGAGCAGTGAGCGNCGCGAGGACAGCCTGAAATTACAACTACATTTGCAATTTCTGGGTCGCAGTTATTGCGTGGCGAGAGCAGTGAGCGTGCGGGACATCGTTCGAGTGCAGTGGACGTCGAGGGCGACTCAACGGCGAAGCACGACTGCGCGACTGTAATGTGCAGAGAATCTTCGCGGCATCACACCAGCAGCTCTGAGTTAAGGTTTGGTGAAGGCTGTTCGCAATAAAGTGAACACTTTTGAAATCAACCTTTGAAAAATGACACTGCCCCTGCCTGCATATATTTTGACGTGCACAATTACTGGCATGCGCCCTCTAGGGTTGGTAACGAAGAAGAGAAAGTAGTTCCGTTTCTAAACGCTCAATAAAAAGTGTTAAAAGAATATATTTACCAATACTGAAATTAATTTCTTTACTTTATGTATTTGCAATGCATAAATGTGTTTTAATTAGAAAAATGGTAAATTAATTTATTTTCTAATAATTTCTCAGTTTTACTTGACCGACGCATGAATAAAGTGACTAGGCCCATGGCAATGTTAATTTTACATATGGCGGAAGTATACGGAACGTACGTTCAAGTAGATTTTAAGCAGGGCTTTTCAAACTGCTCACTTTACCATGAAAAGCTTATAAGCGCTTAGGTCGGGGTTACAATGACTTCACGTTACAAGTAACACGCGTCACACTTAACTTTCACGTGTACGTAAAACGTGGTCTTTTTGGGTGGTATATTATTACGCTTCACTTTAGCGTGATAATATTTTGCATAAGAACTACTTNGTAAAACGTGGTCTTTTTGGGTGGTATATTATTACGCTTCACTTTAGCGTGATAATATTTTGCATAAGAACTACTTCTTACTAGGCATTTCCAATAAATACTTTTCCTCCTTGTTTTTTAATAATATTAACTATAAGTGGAGTATTATAGTTTATAAATAAAATATAAGAAAAAAAATTTCATAGAAAATAAGGTACTTTATGTTGACACAAGTATAAAATGCCTGTGATTTATAATACATATAATTAGGAATCAACCAAACACATAATATATAGGGTGATTTCTCAAACGTTATTGAATAGACCATAATTCTACAATCAGTGCTTTCTCAATACACTTTTACACCTCTGGGTAAATTTGCGAAAATATTCTTAAAGTGTACATGTATTTTTTAACTTAGTGTTTTAATGAAATTACAATATCAATTACAGTTCTTTAATTTTATTAAAAATAAGATTAAAACCCTTTTAATGATAGTGTCTACTTCCAAAGGTATGTATCAATAGTTAGTGAACACCAAAAGTAAGATACATGCTTACAACTTGTATAACACGGAAAAGAAAATTTCTTCTTGACAAACAGGGCAGGAATAAAGGAAATAACATAAGAAAATGTCACGAAGATGTCCAGAAAGTGCTGGATGGATTGGACGAGAATTGTTACTAGTGATATTTATTTCAAATCAGAGTGAAATTAAATGATTAATATTTTTCCCCATTCTATGATAAAAACTTTCGTTATTTGAGTTGTACGTTTATATTTTGATTAATAAAAACACTTAAAAAAAATTGGGAGAAATCTCCAAAATTCAACAATGATTTCAGTTAGCTGAATAACATATGTGTCAAATATTTGTGNAAAAAAATTGGGAGAAATCTCCAAAATTCAACAATGATTTCAGTTAGCTGAATAACATATGTGTCAAATATTTGTGTAGACAATAATACCATAAATAAATAAATGTTCATGAATGATGTCAGTACAACGAATTCCATACATATTTTATAGAATTTGTGAACATATATCACATTTCTTAGCCGTTTTGTGCTGCATTTAGTTTTACCCAATTGGAATGTAGTCCTAAATTTTCCTAGTTCACACTCCTAAATACGAAATTAGAGTTCAAATTGGGGTTTTTGTGAAGGCGACAAGAAAATTAACACGGAACTTGAAATAATTAATTAAATTTGTAAACTGGTCAGTAAGTTTTTTTTTTCACAGATGTCCTGCTATTAACTAATAATGCTTAAAATGCACGGGAGTTTACCTTTCGTTCGTAATATTATTTGCCTACGGCCAACATAATTGCTTCGAATTTGGTTTTCATGCAAAAAAACAATTTTAAATTTAATACTGTGTAGGTTTAAAAAGGAAGAGTATTAGTATTCACATTTNGGTTTTCATGCAAAAAAACAATTTTAAATTTAATACTGTGTAGGTTTAAAAAGGAAGAGTATTAGTATTCACATTTCAAGATAACAAAAATGCATTTTTGTTACTCTAAAAAAGGTGATTCTCAGTGAATATTCCGAGGTACATCAATGTGCCGCTCGATTCGACAGCTGTGACATACAACTACCAAGAACCAATAACATTGTTGGTGCAAATAATCAAAATGACCTTACTCACCAATAATCTGGGGAACTCAAAACCAGAGAAATATTCACTAGAACAAAACATTCTTTTTTGGAATAAAATATTTGAGTTATTTACGAGAAACATGAGTTTTATCGCCAATTCACACGTTTAGTATGCCGCGAAAACTCTCTACAAAGCACAGTGCGCCGTAACTGGAAATGTATTGAGAACCACTGCTATATAAAAGGCTGTTTTGTTTTTACGGATTTATGTAAACAGGCCGGCCGGCCGGAAATTCTCCGTAGAATAACAAGAAATGAAATTAATTGATATTTGTATTAAATAACATATTTTTGTTTTCCGTAACGACTGTCACTTGAAATTTAAAANTTAATTGATATTTGTATTAAATAACATATTTTTGTTTTCCGTAACGACTGTCACTTGAAATTTAAAATCCAGTACGGTTCTGCCGTTCTGAGATAAAATGAAGTCTGAATANTTTCCGTAACGACTGTCACTTGAAATTTAAAATCCAGTACGGTTCTGCCGTTCTGAGATAAAATGAAGTCTGAATAAAACGAATGGCTCTGAACTCAGATGCAATTAATTAATTTTCCAATTCACGTTTACAAATCCGCCTTTGAATTCCCATTGCCATCATATTTTCCGCCCGTTTCAATATAAGGGAGGGATTTCAAAAGGTTTCGGTTGCCTGGGTTGGAAAATTTCGTGTAAGGCTTTAATCTTATTGATGTAATTGAATTCCTCAAATATTTTGATAGGAATTTCCGATTAGAAAACAGTATCTTTACAGAAAAGTTTGCCGTGAATGACACTTCTGATTTTAAGTGTCTTATTTCCAGGCGTTTTAGAGTGCGAGGTTTCCAGTTCGAAAAATTAATGTTATATCTTCAGTTCACCACTGTATAGCATTTTCGTCATTATTATTGTGCAGTAAAAATAATTAATTTGCCAATAAATATTTACAAGATACTTTTTTCCATCACTGAATAAAATATTTAGTTGCTGATATTAAATAAATGTGCTTCAAGAGTATTTTTAGACGTTGAACAATGTTTTGTTCACACAAACCAACTTATTTTGCTCCAAAAATCTGCGTACGTTCCGCAGAACCAAGTAGCAGTAATTTATTTAAAAATAATTTGTTGGGTCAAGCAACTATTTAGTTTGTTCGTCACCAGCATTTATTTAGCAACTACACACAGCCATGTTAAAAGTTTGCCATTAAATAATCGCACGGTTGCCTTTAAGTTTGATATAGGACATGGTATATTCAAATCACTAGTTCGTTTAAAGCTGAGCGGATATTAAGTTGGTTGGAACGATCTAACGTTGTTAACGCTCTTATATGATGTTGTTCCCCCTTACCGTGGCGACTGGGGTGAACAGCAACCGCAAGTAGGAAAAGTAATTCCCACCTGCGACTGACACATCCACAGCCCAACCGTCGCCGGCAGGGCGAGGGCCTAGGCGGTAATCCATGCTTACCTAGGTTTTTTTTTTATATGAAAATTTTTTAAGCAAAGGCAGTTTAAAGAAACGTATATTAAGCCAAATTATTCCTGGTTTACTCACAATATATTTGTATGCAATAGCTCAGAAATTATTGTAACACGGTATAATAATTATATACTAAAAAAATTATGAACAGTCTTGGTGAAGGTAAATTAATTTTAAATTACCTTAAAGAAAATAACATTCTCAACTCAGTACACATATAATCACGTTTGGGAAATATAGTGATGTGAAGCCGATCAAATATCTTTGAACACATTACACAAATTATAATTTTTTAAATGATTATTTTCGGAATATAGTTAGAATTTTATTAAGCACTTTCTTAATCAGTGAGTTATATCAATGGAGCTTCAGGATCTATAGAATGTTTTATAATAATGCATTACATGATCATACATTTTTAAATGCTATTTGAAATTTTTTTTAACTACCATTAAAAGTCCGTACGAAGCAGCATGCACATGCATGGTTATTAAGGCAAAATCATATAAGTTTGTTGGGTTTGGCTGGTCCACTGGCGAAACTGGCAGAAACGCCGAGCCAAACTCGAGAACGGGGTATGTTGCCTCGGGAGAAGAGGTTACACCGGAGCAGAATTCCATTTTCAGAAGTTCCAGGGCCAGCAACCCGACATCCATCAACGCGAGAACCGCATTCACCTCAAGTCGTGGACCGCACTTCAAGAATTCAAAGAAATATGATGTAAAATATACGAATTAGGTTATACACTCAAACATAAGCAATTATGCGGTACTTAGGATTGCTAACCGAAGGCGGTGATTCCCAATTTCAAACCATTACATTGTAGCAAAATATCAAATGCCAAACATCAGTAAATTAAAGATGTTACATGGCTGAGAAAATGTCCAAGAAGGACGAAAAAGACGGAATGATAATATTTCGAAAATCGCCTTAGCGAAACATTCATAAACACCAAAAATTACCTTGTATGTGCTTGCCACTTACAACATTGCAGAGATCAACAGGATGATCGTCGTGCAGNATAAACACCAAAAATTACCTTGTATGTGCTTGCCACTTACAACATTGCAGAGATCAACAGGATGATCGTCGTGCAGTGCAAAGAACATAATACATCGCAAATAATTTCATAAGCAATATTTTTAGTTAATTAAGAAAATATGCGTTGTAGATTAAATAACTGGACTTACAATATTATCCTTACGACTAATTATAACAATGTGTGCAAAAGAAAGTGCCAGCTGAAAAGACATTCTTTATTTCTACAACATTACTAACAAAATACAATATTTTTTTACGACTTACAGGATTTTCTGTCACTTATAATACTTAAAAAGAAAACTGCCCTTGAAATTTTAGTTTTTCATTACGACATATTTGAATTATTTAATAGTGACTGCCATATTGGAGAGAGCAAATATATTTAAATGACTTCAAAATTTGCCTGCTAGATGGCAGTGGAAACCAGGATTGAAAAGCTGTGCTTTAAAAGGAAAGTATAAATCTTACCAAGTATCAAAATTGCCATGAAATAACGCGTGCCAACAGATAAAAACGGCACAATGTGAAAACAAAATCAAATCATTTCATTACCGGATCCATTTCATTGGTTGCTCCATGATCAATTTACGAGTGTCTTTGTTCGAAAATACAGCTAGAGCATCCGTATAAAATTGATGTGGTAATTAGGATCTCATTAGTGCTTTTTTTCGGTACAACTGGTAAATCGTTATATTGGTAAACAATCTGAACGATGATATTTTAAGTGAAAGCAAAACGTATGTTTATATATATATATGCACACTCACACATATAGACACACATTTCAACCTGGTACTGGTAGGTTGATGAGTAAAACGTCACAGTAGAGCTTCGGGTTCAGATCACGGTACTGAAGGTAATTTATTTAATATTTATTAAACTACATGTTAACTATCACCATAACGCTTACATAAAGAAAAATTGTGATTATTTTAGATAATGTATTATGAAAATATGTTTCCTTATAACTATTTATTTCTTTTTTAAAATATCATTGTTTCAAACGATTAAACTGCTTCGTTTGTGGCAAACAACAGAGTGTATGTTTGTAGCAATGCAGCTTATTTTCAACTACAGTTTTTTGTTACATAAACAAAATATTTATNATAAACACCAAAAATTACCTTGTATGTGCTTGCCACTTACAACATTGCAGAGATCAACAGGATGATCGTCGTGCAGCGCAAAGAACATAATACATCGCAAATAATTTCATTAGCAATATTTTTAGTTAATTAAGAAAATATGTGTTATAGATTAAATAACTGGACTTACAATATTATCCTTACGACTAATTATAACAATGTGTGCAAAAGAAAGTGCCAGCTGAAAAGATATTCTTTATTTCTACAACATTACTAACAAAATACAATATTTTTTTACGACTTACAGGATTTTATGTCACTTATTTTACTTAAAAAGAAAACTGCCCTTGAAATTTTAGTTTTTCATTACGACATATTTGAATTATTTAATAGTGACTGCCATATTGGAGAGAGCAAATATATTTAAATGACTTCAAAATTTGCCTGCTAGATGGCAGTGGAAACCAGGATTGAAAAGCTGTGCTTTAAAAGGAAAGTATAAATCTTACCAAGTATCAAAATTGCCATGAAATAACGCGTGCCAACAGATAAAAACGGCACAATGTGAAAACAAAATCAAATCATTTCATTACCGGATCCATTTCATTGGTTGCTCCATGATCAATTTACGAGTGTCTTTGTTCGAAAATACAGCTAGAGCATCCGTATAAAATTGATGTGGTAATTAGGATCTCATTAGTGCTTTTTTTCGGTACAACTGGTAAATCGTTATATTGGTAAACAATCTGAACGACCATATTTTAAGTGAAAGCAAAACGTATGTTTATATATATATATATATGCACACTAACACATATAGAGACACATTTCAACCTGGTACTGGTAGGTTGATGAGTGAAACGTCACAGTAGAGCTTCGGGTTCAGATCACGCTACTGAAGGTAATTTATTTAATATTTATTAAACTACATGTTAACTATCACCATAACGCTTACATAAAGAAAAATTGTGATTATTTTAGATAATGTATTATGAAAATATGTTTCCTTATAACTATTTATTTCTTTGTAAAAATATCATTGTTTTAAACAATTAAACTTCTTCGTTTGTGGCATACAACAGAGTGTATGTTTGTAGCAATGCAGCTTATTTTCAACTACAGTTTTTTGTTACATAAACAAAATATTTATNTACAACAGAGTGTATGTTTGTAGCAATGCAGCTTATTTTCAACTACAGTTTTTTGTTACATAAACAAAATATTTATTTGGTACAACTTAAAGATGTAATTTTGTTGACAAGGACGAATATTGTTTGACCCAAGCATTTTTTTCAGTGCATTCTGCTAATTAACTAGTCATTTTAAATAGAAGCGAAAGAGTGTGCAGTTAATGTTTATCCTAATCGCTAGTCGTCATCATGCATTCCTATGCTTGGTGGGTGATGCCTTCAATGATTGTAAAACTCTAAAGACTTGTATTGATGGGGGACTGTTGAAACCTTAAGGCTCTTTTACTGTCGTTCAGCGTCGTGATTGTCGACCCTAACGCAAGGGGAGCTGTGACAGTGCGCGCGGTTTCCCTCAGGGAGATGGAGGGAAGGGAACAGTTAAGTTAGAAGTGCGGCTATTAAAACAGTGCCGAGGGGCCCCGCACTCGAACGGCGTGGGCCAACTTAGCTCTTGAAGATGTTCAAGTTTCTTTGTCCGGGGAAGTCGGAGCTGCCTACGGCGAAGGAGGGAGAGTGTAAAGGGGCATGGACGGAGGAAGAGAGGGAGACAAGTGCCAATTAACTGTCGCCCAGAACAAAAGAAGATCTAAAACGCTGGGGATGGCGGCATAATAAGGCTAGATGTTGGGAAATGGCAGCTCAAACAGACTGTGGATTGTGGAAGTGGGACGTGCAAATAAAGAGAGAGTTACTCACAAGGAGAGGTGACAAGACACTCGAAAACGTAAAAAAAGAGTTGAGAGGCAATATTAAATTATTGACACTTTTAACTGGGCTTTTGTAATAAATTTCGTGTGTAATATTGTCATAAAAACAATTAAACGACAGCTTTCATTAACTTATTTCCTATTACGTTCTTGAATTGGTACTTCAAAAGGGAAGATAATATAACTTGCCGGTCGTAGTAATGTTTTAACAACGTGCTTCCGAAAAAAATGTAATCAAATACGAACGAGTAAGTGAGATCATAATAGCTAACCAAACTCATTTCGATTTTATGTGTACAATATATATCCATTTCACAGTAATATTTATACCTGGCAAAAAAAAAATTGAATTGTGATATCTGTATTCATTAAGAGACAGAAAGTTTCCTTCTTGTATCGAAGATAGAGTATTTTAATGTACTCAATCATATCGTTTGTCCGGCGGTAAACGGCTCCTAAAATTTTTAATTTGACGAATTCCACAGCGATGTTTCTTTAACAGTTAATAATCTAAACAAACGATTCCTGAGGCAGAGTTTAAAAAAATTGCTTTAATGTGAAAGTTTATCCCTGTTTTTTTGCCTGCTCCGCAGCATTACACGAGTGNGCAGAGTTTAAAAAAATTGCTTTAATGTGAAAGTTTATCCCTGTTTTTTTGCCTGCTCCGCAGCATTACACGAGTGCGAATGAGAATCGTATAATTTATCCGTGTTAACTACGATCGAATGAAATCCAGATTAACGAAAATACAGAAAATCAGTAAATCAGAGGGGGAATGGATTACAGTACATCCGCAAAAATAACATGCTGTTAACGGAAATTACTCTTTGCTGTCCAATAAATAAATTATAAAACCCTTTGAATACACACACACACACACTTAGTTCAATATATAGGGCTAATGTAGGTAGCAATCAGTTTTGTGCAAGTAGATGTGACGTGTGCCACGAGTTGTGCGAAGCAGTGTAAGCACATTTATTACGTTAGAGCGAGATTCGGTACAGTGCAAAATAAAATATCGCAGAGCCACACATACTGAAATGTGCTTGTCAAAACGGATAAACAGGAAACCAGGATTAACGAGAGCCGAACAAGCGAGGTTCTACTGTAGTTTATGTCCAATCACAACCGGTGTGCCGTTTTTAGGCACTCGCTTATGTTTCACTATGTTCTTTTAACCTTGTATTCCATTTCTGGGAATATTTTTTTTTTGTTTTCATGGCAAAGCTCTTTGCGTTCTTTTCCAGCACGTAGCTTTATTTTTCATTTCTATGTTAAAGCAATGTTAGATAATTTTTTTGTCACCGTTTCTGTATTTTTGTTTATTTATCTAACAATATTTCAAAATTTCGTTACTTTTAAATTTCTGAATTTATAAGTGACCAATTACTCTGATCTGTTTAAGCTATTGCGTCAACCTATTGAAATTACTTTATTTATAAACGAATTGTGAACTTCGTGATGAAATATCCTGTAATTGGTTTTCGAGAGAGAAAGACACAAAGAGGTTGTTCGAACTATTTTTGTAGCTTGAATTATTTATTGAGAAATGAGTGTATTTTAATTATTCATAGCTTACTCTTGCAGGAATCTCCTTCCCTTCCTTCCAAATAAAGCGAAACGTATTTTATAACGCTCAAAAAAATCACATTACTGTATGGAATTATTCAGGATTGCAGTCCGTAACTGAATGTGACGAAAGGGCGGTTATTTCTACACGCTGGACTTGAGGTCGACTGCAACTTGCGAGTATGCAATAAGCAGAATAGCTTAAGATGTGTACATCAGCGGATAGGCAACACGTACGGATACTTTTTTTTACAGTAACGCAGATAACATCTCCATTCATGACGTCATTGTTGTTTACATATTAGTTTGCAACCAAGGGAAACACGGGCTGTACTTGATTTCAGTGCAATGTGCCCTTGATCACTTGCCTTTGATTCTTCCCCATTTCACGAGCCCTTGTTCCCTTCATGAAAAATATTCATTAGTGAATTCGGACGCCTGTGTTCGTTTCCATCTAGAGTTTTATTCTCAGTGAAGTTTTCCGCGGCCGTGTAAAGATGTAAACACAAAAAAAAACACAAACAAATGTAATATTTCAAACAGTTGCGCATCGGAAAACTATCTAGGCTCGAGAAGGGCAAGTTGCTCGTGTCCTTGGCTGAAGGAGGCATTCTAGAGTGCATACTGTACCCTTGCTGTGTATTCGGACAGCAACGATGAGACGTCACNTATTCGGACAGCAACGATGAGACCTCACATCCGGGATACACTTCTCAAGAACACGAAGCCAGATAAGGGCTCTTAGCTGGTGACGCTGATCATATTCCCTTGTTGTATTAAGCCTCAAGGATTGCCAGGCGAACATGTAAATCAAAAGCGTTCCCAAGCGTCTAAAAATAGGATATTCCGATATCCATCTGGTTACCAGGTCACCCTCACTGTCTGCAAACAGAGCACGTATCTCCAATACCTGCTCGAATGCTCCCCGAACAAATTGTGAAGTATGGTATCCTGCAACCGCACTCACACAAAAATAGAAAGTTATTCAAAACGCAAAGTCAAATCGTTGTGAAATGATCCCTTACGCAAACTGTGCGTGACTTTGAAAATCAAGTCATCCAAACGGTCTTAGTTTGCAATATTAGGAACTACTACTTGCGCAAAAAAATAAAATCTGAAACTGTGTTTTGTTCAATGAAGATCTGTATTCTGTGAATGGTTATTTGGCAATACGACCTTCGTCCATCTTACAGAAGAAAGTAGCAGTTAATTTGCGATTATTATAAAAAACCCTGAAACTCTGGGTTGAAATAAAAGTTTTTACGGTGACGTCTAGTTATCTCAACTGCACTAAGAGAACGACGTAAGTAGACAAGTAGTCCATGAGCGAGAAGAAGGTACGGCGGTCCAGAGGGAAGAATCCCCAGTCGCTGAAGACTACTGGTCTCTCCAACACCTGCTGGCAGAGCATCTGCAGCTCCTTCACAGTGGCTGGATGGAGATCTCTCTCAAGGCTAAACTGCTGCCGCAGTGATATTGACTTCCCTGTCTTGTCCACTATGTACTGCGGCAAGAACGTTGCTATCGTGATTACTGAGAAGTGACTGAACGCCCACATCACATTCGCCAACCGAATTAGCGGGATCTTCATCATAATATCGATGGCCACCTCTGCGAGACATGCAAGATAGCTTAAACTGGATATCAGGGAAACCAAAATCTGAAATCCAAAATTGTAGTCCAACATCAGCACTGTCTCGCGCATGTAGTAAAATTTTTCTCGTAAGAAATTCAGCGAGTAAGCTGTTACGTGGCCGGTAGCTTTTCGGATTCCAAACAGACTAGTTTCATTCGCAGGGTAAACAATGACTCTACCAGACGTTATAGATAAACAATTGTTGTCAAACTATCTTGGTGCAAAACGACTGGAAGGCCCCATTCCTTGAGTTCGGTGATATCCAAGCGCGGCTTTTCCAAAGGGATCTTCGGCTCCTTTGTTCAAGAAAACCATAATTTGGCCAAGCAGAAGACGTGTGTTCAGGTATACAGACATGTCCATTGTAATTACCAAATAGGTGAAATAGCCAGAAACGAACCAGAATTCGTCTACGATATGATCGGAGTATGCGTGAAAAGTAACAACTTANAATAGGTGAAATAGCCAGAAACGAACCAGAATTCGTCTACGATATGATCGGAGTATGCGTGAAAAGTAACAACTTACATACGTAGCTGAAATGCACATTTGAAGCCACAGGAATAAGCTCAAACGAACACACTTGACCCAGTATGGAACGAGAAGCACCTCGTCCATGAGGCCTATTCTTCTGAAGATATCACCCAATACACAAGTTGCGCACGATATTGGATTATTGACGGCACATCCAGTACCCATGAGAGTACCGAGCCAGAAAGTGATCATGCTCGTGACATATTTGTCCTTTTCTTGAGGTCTTGCATAGTACTAAGTCATGTAATAAGCAGAAGAATGTAACCAACAGACTAATACTACCACTGCATTCTCTGTAAATTTGAAAGTCATCTTCTTGCAGACGTTTAATTGGCTTTAGACCGAGTATTTTTTAGAACTACGGACAGTGGCCTAACAAATGTGGANATCTTCTTGCAGACGTTTAATTGGCTTTAGACCGAGTATTTTTTAGAACTACGGACAGTGGCCTAACAAATGTGGACAGGGTATTTGGAGACATGAATATTTTAATGGCGGCCTCGTTGTTTCTTTTGCTGATGGCAAAATCAGGGTAAAATATGTATGCATACTGCTATCCAAAGGTTGAAACACATGCAGCTTTCTTATTTTAAAACTAAGCACTGTTTGTATATAATAAATACAGAGAAACTCCCTTTTACTAGTATATAACATAACCGGTAAAATGTGCACATCCCGGCGGTGACAAACGCCTAAAGAAACGAGACTGAAGAGACAGAATAGAGTACGTCTGTATTCAATGGTATTTCTGAATGCTTTAACTTGATTAAAATCGATGAAACGGAATAGCAATTTTTCTAATAAACCTGCCTTTTTATTAAGTATATATAACGCAGCCGCCATTATTCATTCCTGTCAAAGCCAGCTTTATGCCCTGCTTTTATAAAACTTCTTTGACAGTGTTTAGATGTTATTTCCATCATTAAACTAGGAGTCAAAACTGAAAGGAATTCTCAATACTCTACAGTTAGAAATCTAATACCTATTTATTCTGCTGTCTCTGATCAGATAAGACAAAAATAACTTAACTGAATTTAGGTNCAGTTAGAAATCTAATACCTATTTATTCTGCTGTCTCTGATCAGATAAGACAAAAATAACTTAACTGAATTTAGGTTTCTTACTTAAAGCTATATTTTTTAATTATTTTGGAGAGCACAGAAATGTTATGTTTTCATTAAAATTAATTTTGGAAAAGGTTTATTGGTTTATCAGTTTGTGAAAGATATATATGAATTTCACCTGAAAAATTTCCTCGGCATTTCCTTTCGAAGGAAGTATGTGNGATATATATGAATTTCACCTGAAAAATTTCCTCGGCATTTCCTTTCGAAGGAAGTATGTGGGAAAAATCGCGTATGACTTGTATGGTCTAACCCTAATTTTAGTGGATACACGCTACCGCGAAAGTACAGATAAAAATAATTATACACGAAAGAAGTTTAAGAAAGTTACCCCCTCAACATAAAATCAAAAATAAAGAAATATCTTTAAACTTAGGAATTAGGAATAGTGCTTAAATGTAAATCAAAGACGTGGTGTTACCAATTATTCGCAGAAATGGATTTCACTTATTCATTGGCTTCGCCTATTTGCATTCCATTTCTATAAATGAAGCCTTGCGAATGCTGAATATTTGAAGACTTTCCTTCAGATACTTTCACTGAAAAATAGGAACTGACACTTAAATTTACGTNTGCGAATGCTGAATATTTGAAGACTTTCCTTCAGATACTTTCACTGAAAAATAGGAACTGACACTTAAATTTACGTGGTAAAAGTATAGAAAATAAAGAATGCTAAATAACGACATGTTTTGTGCTATGCGGTGAGCCATATGCTGTTGGCAAGGAAACGAATCTTATATTTCAATGGCAGTTTTTTAATATCTTGACAGCCAGACAACGCCTGAGGTAAGGCCCGCAAATACACGCCAACAGAGAGGGAGGTAACTTCATGAGCACGTCTTTCCTAAAGACATTATCAGACCCAACTGTAGAGACGACAAACGAGAGTGGGTAGAGTAGTTAGTCTAACTATATCATCTTAACGGCAACGGAAGCTTTTAAGGCGATCTCCATAGTCAACATGACATTGCGCTGGGTCACAGACAAGAAGCGACTGAGGTGATTAACTGCTTCTGTTGACATTAAGACGATGGAACTCCCATGCAGATGAGTGAATGCAGGAACGTAACACTTAATTTATAGTTAAAACTCTAAATAAACTAACCTCATCACAGGCAGAAACCTCCNGTGAATGCAGGAACGTAACACTTAATTTATAGTTAAAACTCTAAATAAACTAACCTCATCACAGGCAGAAACCTCCGTGGGTGGATCGCAAATGTCTTGGCTGCCCTCTGCGACTGTACGGTTCAAGGTCACTAATGCAACACCGTTTATCTGCCTGTCTTTCTTCCCTTCTCGTGAGGGTCATATCTCNGTGAATGCAGGAACGTAACACTTAATTTATAGTTAAAACTCTAAATAAACTAACCTCATCACAGGCAGAAACCTCCCTGGGTGGATCGCAAATGTCTTGGCTGCCCTCTGCGGATGTACGGTTCAAGGTCACTAATGCAACACCGTTTATCTGCCTGTCTTTCTTCCCTTCTCGTGAGGGTCATATCTCGTTCCTCCCGCACCGCAGACGTAATCTATAACTCGTATAGGAAGGCGAGCAGTACTTTCACAGGACTAATTGTCGTTTTATTTCACAGATTTCAGTGACGACAGCGGAAGATAAAGCCCAAAACGCTTTTTAACAAGAGTAACATTATTCTTCTGAAAAACTAAATTTCAACTAATATCAAGCCACAACTTGTAATAATAATTATGAATATGCCCGGAAAACTGTCCCCCCCCTTTTTTTTTTTTTTTTTTTTTTNTTTTTTTTCAATTCAGAATAAAAGTTGTTTACATATAAGAAGGAAAATGGGAAGTTGGGCACAACGGGATCTGGTATCGGAGCTCGGAGCTGTTCATGCTCTGTCATTCCGGTCCCCCGGCGGCCATTTTACCTGCCATGTTTGATGTGAGTGACCTTTGAAATTTCTCCCCGGTGACCTTTGACCTATAAATCCCCAAAAATTCCCAAAAAATCAAAAAAAAAAAAATCAAAAAATTCTTTAAAATCCCCCCAAAAATTTTAAAACTCAAAAAGTTTGAAAATCGAGGAAAAAGTTACATCGATGACTACGACCACCATGCTGGATGCCCGTGAACATGACCCCAATTACCTTGAAAACAAATACTCGAGAATAAATTGTAAAAAGTAGAATAAATTCATCAAAATCGGCTAGCATATTACGTTACTAACTACGAACCTCATGTTGGATATAGGTGACCTTGTACTTTTACCTTGACCTTCACCTCGTGCTCATGACCTTGGACGACCTTGAATACAAAACATAGCAAATTGGTTTTAAAAATTTATCAAAAAATTAAAAATTGTAAATCTACTAAAAATTATTTTAAAAATATAAAAATTTTATTTTAAAAATTTATTTAAATATATTGTAGAAATTAAAATATTGAATATTATGGCTTAGATGGTACGGGAGACTGGAACCGACCAGCCACCATGTTATGATGTCACCCAACCACTATATTAAATCCAAGTGACCCTAACCTTTACCTATGAACTTGACACCATGTCCTTGACCTATAATAACCTTAAACCCGAAAAATTAACTTTAAAAAATTTATACCAAAAAACTTACATTTCCGGAGGTTTCCTCAACACCATGTCCAGCAGACNGAAAAATTAACTTTAAAAAATTTATACCAAAAAACTTACATTTCCGGAGGTTTCCTCAACACCATGTCCAGCAGACGACTGACCCTCGCCAATGTTTCTTAGTGGTTGATTACTTGTATTCGCTTCGCCACTCAACAGTGTTTTTTATTGGTTGATTACTCACGCTCTTTCGACCCGACGCCAATGTTTCTCATTGCATTAACATTCCCCTCCTCTTCCCCCCCTCATCATTGCTCATTTTGTAGAATGCACTATACCCGTCATTATGGTTTTTTTCGTTTGTCATTTGTTTACATTTTCAACACCAAGGTGGCACTGATGATACTTCTAAATAACAGAAAGACATATTCAAACTGTTTTTCTTATAAAATAAACAGTTTCTATACATATTGTATCCATTTTTCACTTCTTTGTTTGTATACAGAAAATGATTACTTTTACCGCGACGTCTCTAGGAACATAACATCTGTCAAACCATGTCATTAGCAATGGCGGTAAAAGTTAGAAAAAATTGTAAACAAACGATATTTACATACTAAAACAAATTTATTTTTTCATGACACTTTAAAACATGGAAAAATACTTCAAAACACACGAAGCATTAAATAAATAAACATTCTGAATCGTTACAAAACTCTAAATAAATTAGTTTTAAGCTTAAGAGGTTTCGTGACACACAGAATGCTTCAGCTTGTGCTGGGTGGGTTGACTACNATTACAGAAAGACATATTCAAACTGTTTTTCTTATAAAATAAACAGTTTCTATACATATTGTATCCATTTTTCACTGCTTTGTTTGTATACAGAAAATGTTTACTTTTACCGCGACGTCTCTAGGAACATAACATCTGTCAAACCATGTCATTAGCAATGGCGGTAAAAGTTAGAAAAAATTGTAAACAAACGATATTTACATACTAAAACAAATTTATTTTTTCATGACACTTTAAAACATGGAAAAATGCTTCAAAACACACGAAGCATAAAATAAATAAACATTCTGAATCGTTACAAAACTCGAAATAAATTAGTTTTAAGCTTAAGAGGTTTCGTGACACACAGAATGCTTCAGCTTGTGCTGGGTGGGTTGACTACGAGCATCTTGGCTGCCTTCTGTGGATGTCCGGCTCAAGGTGATTACCTTTTTCCGTCGCACATAATTATTTAATTTCAGTGGGTGGAAAGAACAAAATATTTCTTTGTATATGTGCAATATGTGCAAATACCAATATAGCGTACTGTCGTTTGCCAGAGCCAGTTAAAAAATATTTGTATTTGATGTTATTGGCAGCAGCTGTTTATATGACTGACTCAGGAATATAGTACCACAGTGAATTGACTTTTCCTTATTTGCCGTTGTAACCTGCCGCGTACAGCGTAGACCATTAAATATACTTCTCGTGCAACGCCCAAAACCCAGGCAAACGTGGCTGTAGTCCATTCATGGTTACTTCCAACTTTTCTGAAGCCCTGCTTAGGTTCAACTTTCAGGTTATTCCTTCACCTCATGCAAATAAATCTTAACCGAGTCTAGAAAATCACCCAATTGGACAACGCACCGCATTCGTGCGCACTCAGTTTAACAACATTTTACATGCGAACTATTTCTTCCTGCTCTTACCAATTGACATATTTTCTCTCTGTTTTTATTCGTGTTAATTAATAATGACATATTGTTATTTATGAATAAATTATAATAAAAAATGTAAGTTTCATGAAAACAAGGTATATTTGTGATAAAGTAAGTATAAAACTCCTCTGATACATGCCCATGCCGTATTTCGGAAACAACCAAACACCTCATTCACGGAGTGATTTTTCAAATGTTTGATTCAAAAAGTGTAAAGAAACCGCGAATCGTCCTTATGGGTCTGCGTTTCTCCCATTCTTGTGCTTCTCACATACGTTCTTCACACTTCACAGACGCGATCCATTACTCGTCTGGTAAGGCACGCGGCTTTCTTCTAATGGTCGTTTTCCTCAAAAAAAGTCAACCACGAAAGCGGGAGATAAAACGAGAAAGATTTTTAATAAGTGGAAAACTATGCTTCTGGAAAGAAAAAAAACTAATTAAAAAAATATCAGAATAGAGATTGTAAAAATTATTCCTAACGCGTTCCATTACTAATGAAAATAATTTACACATAAACACGACAGCAAAAGTTTTGCTCAAGTCGTTAGTTAAAATAATTTGGTCGTGGATTGCTGCAAAATTTTCGTTCGGGAAATATTGTGCACTCTGTTACGCGAGTCGAATATGTCTTCAGTGCACATTTCCAGCAGCTACAATGAATTCTCGTCAATACGCCAGCTGTTAAAATTCAGCTTTGTTTTCTTGTATGACGTGGGCTTTCCCAGCGTATGAAATAACCTAGGATGCACGTCATCTTACAGTTTTTTATTCCAGGAAAAGAAGTCTACTAGGATACACCTTCCCCATTCCAACGGAAATTTTTTTAAGTTAATTTTAATATTCTATAGTTTTATGGGCCACAGTAACAAAATAAGGAACGTCTAAGACGCAAAGAAAAATTTAGACACACAAATTTGCACTGCATTAAAAAAAGGTTTAAAAAATGAGTATTTTCTCAGTCGGTGTAAACACGGATAACATTAATAAGGGGATAGGGACAAGAGTGTTCATATTTCGACCATATTATAGTTATTTTTAAGTTAGTGTTGATGATCACAACTGAAAATTCATACCAGGCAGAAGGGAGAAGACACAAGAATGCAATTTGCCGCTGTAATTTATTTTTATGACGTTTACAAGTGATTTTAAGATTTAAAATATTTTTTAAAAAGTTTCATAGTTATTTAATGTTATGAATTGTATCTTTTGTAATATAATCCTTTAAAGTAAAACAAAGTCAACGTGTTTCGCTTTGTTAGGTTTCATAAGCTTTAATGGTTTATTTATTAGTTTAATGACAGAAAAAAAAACATCAGGGCACATCCCCATTCTTTCCGTAGTCCACGTTGATATTGCTCAGTTTTTGAGATATCAGTACATTCGAAATTTATCTTACTGAAGTAAATTTCTTAGCTTTGTCCAATATTACTCGAATACTTAAAAGTGTTTGCTGTACGGAAAGTAAGTTTGATGGATTATGGTGCTGTCAGTGTTGGAAACAAAGAAGACTTTATATCTGAATAACTTACAAATACCTGAAGGACGAATCCAGCTATTCTATAGAAATAAATTAGTAAACCTAGTCTGTACGACGTGTGATTCTCGTATGAAGACAAAAAATCTCCAAGCAACTTTTTTCTAACTTTATAAGACATTGTAGTTCAAATGAACCGCTGTACGATTAGAGAGTATGCTTACGTAATATATTACATTTTATTGCATAAAAATTCACACGGAAGTTCGATGGAGAGTATCTGTGTACATGCTCCCATTTCGTAGTTGTTGACTGTACTTCTCAGAGACGAACCGTAACAATTGCATCCTTCGCATCACAGAAGCAAGAAGAGTTTTATGTACGTCAATTTCGTAGTTGTTGACTGTACTTCTCAGAGACGAACCGTAACACTTACATCCTTCGCATCACAGAAGCAAGAAGAGTTTTATGAATGTCCATTTCGTAGTTGTTGACTGTACTTCTCAGAGACGAACCGTAACACTTACATCCTTCGCATCACAGAAG
>NQII01002506.1:228294-238575 GCA_002778355.1 Clitarchus hookeri | reverse complement strand
CCCCTCCCCTTTTCGCTATTCAAACCTTATATTTAGCTTATGGTTATAATTACCGCTAAGCAAAGAGTCCATAAAATATGTCAATATGTTAAGTGGTGTATTTACTTTCACTGGCATTTTGTTTGTTTATGATGTGTGATGTGATATAAAACACGTGTTATGTACGTAATGGAAGTTAACATCAACGTGCATGAACGTCTAAAAATCTCCATAGTTGTTTTACGAACATATCTGGAACTGAGCTTCTAACCTCCCAATGCTCACTGTGTGGGCCCTAACAGACATGGACACTTTGTTGATCATGTCATTAGAATACAACATGATTTAGAACTGTAAAAATTTTCGCCGTGCACCAATGACCATATGCAACACTTCATGAGACAACGAATAGGGTTTGTAATAAGTCTTTCGACGATCAGGTACACAAACACTCGGATGTAGACAACACGTCAGAGAGATAACAGGCGTCGAAAAGTTATCCGACAGGCGAGAACAATCAAATGTCAGCAACACGTCACGCGATAACAAGGCCANCAATCGAGTTATCCGTCTGTCCCGAACAGCTGACGTCTCCAGTTCTCCCGGCCAGGGCAATGTTTCAAGATGATGAGGTGCCCGAACATGGCGCTCGGAATTTCCCCTCCAACCCCTTTTCCGAACCACCCCGAGTCTTGGCGTGCTAACCAACTACTTCCTGCCGTGTGATATCCGACGGTAATCCGTAACAGTCGGGGCTTTTCCACGCTACCCCTACTCTTCAACCCCCTCGCGTACCATCCCTCCTAAATCCGTAGTCTCCCTCCAACATCCGCCTTATGGCTTCCTTTATCACCTGCTCGTTTACTCGGCCGTTACAAATGGCTCGTACAAGACTGGGCTGGGCGCAGATATCCCCCACCCCCCCATCCACCAACAAGCCCTTCCAATCCAAAACCACAGCACCAAGCGTCGCCAACCGTACGATGCCGATCGTACAAGTATGATTATTTCGTGTGGTGTACGATCTACGATCCAAACTTCGGATCGTACTCCAATTATACGATCGTCAGCCGTCACTGCGTTTATCAAAGAGTCCATTAAGCCTGCAGTAACCGCATTGCTGACTCGATTTTTTTCCCACTTTCAAAGTTTCCCGTAAAGTAAAATATTTTACGTACCGGTACATATTTATTTGAATAATTTTTTTAAGTTTTGTAAATTGTCTCCTGTTTCTACTGGAAATATATCGGTATACGTGGGTACTGCCTGGCAATTATTTTTCTAAGCAAGAGTTTTGATTCAATCTTATTTAAAAGCAATTAGAAAATTTTCTGTTCTTTTTCAATATAAATGTACCATTATGCAAGTGGTTTGTACGATCTTTCCGGGAAAACTTCACTATCCTGTCATTGCGAAAGTTTGGCAACGCCGCACCTATTTTTATTTACACGCGAAGCTCTCGTTCCAAGGCTGCGCAAGCTTTTGCCGCCAACTCTCGAGGCATTTCCCTCCCCTGCCTTTATGCCGGCAAACGTGAGCTTTGTTGACGTATTACGCGAGCGTGTAAACTTGACTCGCGTTCTTTATCTTGCCCCTGCGTGGAAAGAAAATTGGCGAAAAACGATAGGAGCGCTGTTTCTCGACATATGAAAGGCCTTGCATTTTTTTCCCCCCGCCGCTGCTCAACAAAGCGCCCCCTGTACGCGTTGCGTGTAACAAAAAATACGTCTGCTTCCCGCTGATAATAAATATATCGTAAAAAGGAAAACCAGACGTATTATATTAATTAGTTGTTGTAGTTATTAATGTCGATTCACTTACTTTAAGGTTGAAAGCAAACAGCCAAAGGAAACTAGAAAAACACACGTTAAAAAAAAGTTAGAATTCTTCCATTTTCTCGTACTATAGGTCCACTGGCGTATGGCGTGACAGTATATCAAACTATTTGATATTACCAACAAAGCCTTGTGTATCCTGGCATGACAACGCAAAAACCTCCCTCGAGAAATCGAGCTTCAACAGACCCGCCTTTTCCACCATAATTCGATTTCTTCCTTCTTGGCAACTTTTTACCATACAAGTAACTAAAGTAGAGACAAGAAAATTGGACGATACAATTTCCCACCGGACACAACTTAAATAANTCGAGAAATCGAGCTTCAACAGACCCGCCTTTTCCACCATAATTCGATTTCTTCCTTCTTGGCAACTTTTTACCATAGAAGTAACTAAAGTAGAGACAAGAAAATTGGACGATACAATTTCCCACCTGACACAACTTAAATAAACTGGAGAGCCCAAAAAACTGGTATAGGCATACGTATGCAAACAACAGAGGTATGGAACCAATCAGAGTAACGCGATGAGGTCGGCAGCGCCTATACAACAAGCGTCTGGCAAAGTTGCTAGATCGGTTACTGCTGCTACAATGGCAGGTTATCAAGATTTAAGTGAGTTTGAACGTGGTGTTATAGTCGGCGCACGAGAGATGGGACATAGCATCTCCGAGGTAACAATAAAATTCGGATTTTCGCGTACAACCATTTCACGAGTGTACCGTGAATATCGGGAATCCGGTAAAACATCAATTCTTCGACATCGGTGCGGCCGGAAAAATATCGTGAACGAACGGGACAAACGACGATTGACGAGAATCATTAAACGTGACAGACGTGCANGGAGGGCTACACGATATTAGGTAGGTGTACCAGTTTTTTGGCTCTTCAGTGTATGAACTACGTTTCAAGAAGAGAAGCATACATTTATAATAAATCAATCTGTTTCTGATGTAACGGTAAATTTTCCTTAGCCAATACTATAAGAAATGAACTATGCATTTTTAACGTCACAGGACGGAGTGAAACTAAATAATAGTACTTATTTAATATACAAGAAAGCACTGTGATATTAAAAATTATACTTAAAAGCTGAGCATACTAAGATATTTTGTTTGATCCAACGCAAATACTGGAAATTAAGCTATATTGCTTTAATATATATATGTATATATATATATATATATTAAGGCGTAGTTTGTAATACCTTAGAACGGTCTTCGTAATGTTTCGTTAATCACTCGAGTTATTGTGATATGTCTCGTACCAGTGCGCCAAACGATAATTGTACATGACAAATAACTTGATAAAGCTAAGTAAAGCTAAGTTTTGCGATACTAGTTATGTAGCAGGACGTATGAATGCCATTAAAAAATCCATTATATTATAATTATGAAATTGAACATTTTAATTCATATTTCATAAATTAACTATTGATTTGTTGCAACTTTTTTACCTCTTAAGATTAAACATCTTTAAATATTTTAATTGATTTTTTTTAACGCAAAACGATTAAGTTTCATGATGTAATTTCAAACTTAAAATTTTGCATTAGTAAAATATCAAACNAAGTTTTGCGATACTAGTTATGTAGCAGGACGTATGAATGCCATTAAAAAATCCATTATATTATAATTATGAAATTAAACATTTTAATTCATATTTCATAAATTAACTATTGATTTGTTGCAACTTTTTTACCTCTTAAGATCAAACATCTTTAAATATTTTAATTGATTTTTTTAACGCAAAACGATTAAGTTTCATGATGTAATTTCAAACTTTAAATTTTGCATTAGTAAAATATCAAACANTTTTTTTAACGCAAAACGATTAAGTTTCATGATGTAATTTCAAACTTTAAATTTTGCATTAGTAAAATATCAAACAAATTAAATTTTATCACTTTGGGACATAACATTTGCGGAATTGATGACTTTGATATCAGTAATGGAAATTAAATATTGCTGAAAAAAATTTGAAATAGACATGTGTTAGAACAATTCGTACAGGTACACAACGTCATGATAATACAAGAAAACAGCCAACGATATGAAATAAGACCTATCTCGTTACGCAGAATCCATGTGTTTAATGAGTTCAGTGGCGAAAGGCGAAACCTACTTATGCGATCAAGCACAGCAATGGATTGGCCTTGACCGGGAGGGTTCCCCGCACCACGAGTCTAGCTGAGAGCAAAGAGGTTAGTAATCCAGAGCATTCTTCAGATGTCTCAAAGACACCCGATACCCAACCCAAGGTCGGAAGCGACACGCGCCCTGCTAGGCATAAAAGGCACGCTTTGTAAACATTCCTTTGTGAAAAACCGCTGCGTCTCCGGTTGCAACTGATAGTGCGTGCGTCCATAAATAACCTAACTACTCCGTCCTTCACTTCCACTCGCTCGCGCGGGACAAAGCAGCGAGTGCGTAACAATATATTACATCACAGCTAGTCCATATTAAATTTCGCTCTATTGCGAGTACATATATTGTTCTTCTTATAGTCCCCCCCCCCAACCCCCGAAGTTTTGGTAGTGGTGCCATGAAATTGTACAACGCTAAAAAGAGGTCGATAAATGTGTTTAACCAGTGCAGAATGACCGTCATAACTTCGCTGACATGTCCTTACAGACGCGAATGTGTTTGGTTTTTTTGTAAAGCACTTAATATTTTGCATTTCACATTCATCAAATTATATTTGACACCTCATGGGTGCATCGTATTCATTGTCGACAGTTAAATAATATGANGCATTTCACATTCATCAAATTATATTTGACACCTCATGGGTGCATCGTATTCATTGTCGACAGTTAAATAATATGACGTGTAGGTAAATCATATTTTTTGGTACCACACTACAGCGGCAGTGGAGAGTTTGAAAGAGTGTGTGGTGTGCCGTGAAACCGAAATACCCCACTAAGATGAGTTAGGAGAAACGCCCATGCAGCTATTTTACGACGTTTCTAAAGAAAGTAGTCGAACCATAGATAGAAATTAACGAAGTATGTATTTTTTCCCAATAACATGGATTCCTAATCATAACAAACGAAACGACATGTAAGGGCAACAAGGCCCAAAATGCTACAGAAATTACTGTATATCACTTTGGTCCTAAAAGAACTATTTGTTGTAAGCTGCTTTGCATATAACGTCAGAAATAAAGTCACTAGTGCAAAAAATTACGTAGTCAACTGTGGATTCCACGGCGCTTTTTTGTAGCTGAATATTGATGTATAAAATTCTAAATAATAGTCTATTGTATGATATAACCAGCAGTATTATTTTAGCACAGTTGAAATAAATACTCGATGAATAGCCTACCTATGTACAGTCCAATGCTAAATTCGTGTTATTATTTGAGAATAATCTATACTGCACTGCTCTATACATACAAACTGCATTCCGAGAGTTAATTGTTTTCTGCCCTCAGTACAGAATCACTAACCTGTGTGACGTCAGGAGGAGATTGGCCTGTTTATCGCTGGGCTTCTTTATTGGCTCAAGAGTCCCTCGATACGTGCCATAAAAATCGTTAGCCAATAAGTTGCTTCAAACAAGCGTGCAAAATATTGGAGTTTAATCTGCTGCCAATAAATACAGAGAATTTTTTTACACGACCTTACCTACACATCTTAGCCATAGCGTTCATAACTTCCGCAAAAATTTACAGTCCGCAGAACGGCGTCTAATTATTATTACTTTTATCTTTGTAATACGACTCACGCTTGGATAACGGAAATCAATTGACTCATTAAACCGCTCTCCAGATACGTAATTTATAACGTACCCTGTAGCAAACCGAACGGACCGCGGGGTTATAATATTAGATAGGATTGTTGTAGCGTTCTCAGGCGTTCATATAATTGAAATAACCTTAAAACACTAGCAGTGAACTTAAGTAGTACCTACACGTGGTATTGAGTGTGATGTATAAAATAATATCCTACTGCTTCAACAAAAGAAATATAAATCTTGCAAGTGCAGCCGGTATTCAATTTTCCTGCGAAAATGGATGCAAATGCAAACAATGAATGCGCAATTTGCTGTCAGGCGATAAGTAAAATTTAAGTCGTAAGAATTACGATTTAATTTTATGCTGAGATTTCTGCTTAACGTAGTTGCTACACAAATGTCTTCGTAAAGTTTTACGCAGTGTGTCGATAAATGTTTTGCTAAGGTACAAGTTTTTAACTATTAATTAGGCTGCCCTGTCCCTCTGCTTATGAACGGAAAGGAACAGAAGATACAGCACGCGCATAAGGGATTCATTGCTGACTTCTGGAGTGCCACGCCTCTCAACAGCGACTGAAGTCATCCATATTTATAACATTCATCGTAAAAACTTTCTTAGGCTTAAGTATTCAACTACGGCAAGGTGTTCTAAATTTGTTTCTGTGTGTCTTGTCACTATATATATATTTTTCACAATTACTTAGGCCTTGCAAAAAAGTTAGCAAGATTTGACACAAACTAATTGCCAGTAACACAGGATAATATCTACCTCCCTGAATTCATTCTTACAATCGAATAATGTTCCAACAGAAATATTTTAATTAAAATCAAATCATGCGTACGAGAACAATTGAAAATTTGATTAGCCAAAACTTTGTAGCAAAGTAGTTTTCTTTAGCAGAAATGTTTAAATAAAGTGGTTTTTCAGATTCTCCCATGTCGCCAAGACTAACTGGGTGTTAAAAATGTGACCACGTATAAGTAATGCAATCATAATAAAAGTTGGGAAACTGTGTTTTAAGGTTGCTGTGAGCTCTAATTTTAATTGCGTTTTACATTTTTATGAACTGCGATGAACGCANTTTCTTAGGCTTAAGTATTCAACTACGGCAAGGTGTTCTAAATTTGTTTCTGTGTGTCTTGTCACTATATATATATATATTTTTCACAATTACTTAGGCCTTGCAAAAAAGTTAGCAAGATTTGACACAAACTAATTGCCAGTAACACAGGATAATATCTACCTCCCTGAATTCATTCTTCCAATCGAATAATGTTCCAACAGAAATATTTTAATTAAAATCAAATCATGCGTACGAGAACAATTGAAAATTTGATTAGCCAAAACTTTGTAGCAAAGTAGTTTTCTTTAGCAGAAATGTTTAAATAAAGTGGTTTTTCAGATTCTCCCATGTCGCCAAGACTAACTGGGTGCTAAAAGTGTGACCACGTATAAGTAATGCAATCATAATAAAAGTTGAGAAACTGTGTTTTAAGGTTGCTGTGAGCTCTAATTTTAATTGCGTTTTACATTTTTATGAACTGCGATGAACGCANGGAAACTGTGTTTTAAGGTTGCTGTGAGCTCTAATTTTAATTGCGTTTTACATTTTTATGAACTGCGATGAACGCATGCATTTTGTGAACTAGTTAAAGTTAATAACCTAGTTCCAGCTGTGGATGTGCATGCACAAGTCTTGGAGATTAATATTCGTCCCAGATCTACTCGTTATTTTTGGATGACGTTTAAGTATGAATGACATTTAATATGTACACTAATTATCTTCAGCATTTCAAGCGGAAAGTGCTGTGGCAACTGTAGTTTAAAATAAATACGAGATATTTGTGTTAATGAGCGTTGTTTTTTTACCATGTTTTTTTCATTTTATACAGCAATGTAGGTTATTAAATAACGCTCAATTTTATCCACGTAACCCATTTTGAAGTATTTAACACCATGACTGACAAATTCTGAAGTCATTAACACTAATGTGAATTAGTTTGTGTGTTTGAAATACTCGTAGATTTTTCCTCTATTTTTCACGTAGCTGCTACTTAAAAGTAGAAGATGAATGCTAAGAAAATACCAGTGAGGTAGTTTCTAAGTAAAATAACTAATTTAACTGTGAACATGAAATACGAAAATTCGCAGGTACAATAATGACCTTTAGACTAGACATCGCAGTTCTATACACAGAGCCTGATTTAGCTTGCGTATTTTGTCCAAAGGCTGACGCCAGGATTGGTTCCCTACTAATTTTCCTCATTATCCTGTTACGGTGAAAATTAGCATTTTTATAAATCTAGTACACGCTGTTAGAAAGAAAATGGAAACTATTGCAGTAATAATAATTTGCAATATCCGCACACAAATGAATTTAAGTAATTATTTGTGTTTTTAAACAATTTTGGTTCGAAAATACTTTATCAACAATACTCAGCATATTTTTGTGTAGTTCGTTTTTAAGGAATAAAATATAATTCCCTAAACTACGTCTATACATCTTTCATTGTAAGCATTTGTGTATTATTGAAGCTATTATTACTTTATAATACACGAAAAAAAAAAAAAAGTTATTTACTTGTGCTTTAATTATTAAAACTTCATTTTCAAGGAAAATAGGCATCGTTAACGTTACATATAACCGTTTCTTTGTTAATTATTGTTTAAAAACCTTTTTTTTGCAATGAAAAATCGCGCAAAGACAAAATTGTATTTTCCATTTGTAAAATAATTTATAAGGACCAAGAAATTTTTTTTGTTTATTAGTGCCGTTATCGTTTGTCTAGCATGCCAAGGCTTTACACTAATGTGACGAGGCGGAAGCCGGACTGTTGACGGTTCAAGTGTCTCGACACTTCCGGCCAGCGATAGTTACAGCCAGTGACAATCCCACCATCAACCAATCCCCGACAATTATAGCAAACAAGTATTTCATTCATGTTTTCAGTTTACATACTTCATCCTCATGAGTAGGTGCAGTGATAATTTGTGAAAAGATTTCGAGACAAGATACAGTCCAAAGCACTGTAAGGTGGTCCAGCTTCTTTGATTAGCTAAAGAATTTTCTGGCCTGTGTTAACCGTTTGCGCACGAATCACGAAGATTCAGTGTTGGAGTTCCTTAGTTCTGAGTGGCTTGGTCTAAGACGGACACGGCGCCAGCAGCCAATGGAGGTATAACAACAGCTGAGGTGTGTATATAGTATTGAAGTCTACTGCGTGCTCCGATTTTTACACGAAAAGTCACTGGCCCTAATTATGAGTCATATTATACGATATCATATTTAAAATGCATAGTTGTTTTATGTCCACTCGTCAACACTTTTTTGTAGTATACGAATATCCTCGTTATTTTCTTTGTTAGTAGTTTAAGAGAATACAATTAGCAAGTCAGGTGATATTGGGCAAACAATGCACAGCGTGCCGGAATCGCCAGAGCCCTATCGCGTACAAAGCCCTTTAGAAGGGTTTCTTTGTGATGAGGTGGTCGGAACAGCTGCAAATTTTATTTTCTGGCAGGAATTATTGGTTGGCCGGAATTGTCGCACAATCGATAGTTTGCGTCCAACACACGGTACAACTCAGTTTATGTACACCGAATCTGCAACTGAATGTTCCGCAGCCGGTTATGACACTGGATGTTTCGACGTCTTTAGATTTTCTGTTCATATTGTTGGACGCAGAACCCAAACTCCAGCATCTTAGTCAACTGCAGAAAACTCTTTATATGACATCGATTCACTTATAATTATTTTCAAGTTTTTATTAGTCTCTGTTACACGTTTCTGTGCACTTTAGAAAATAACGAATATATTAGAGACGACGATTTATAGAAGAAAAAAAAATTATTACATTTTTTGTTACAGCTGAAAGTGTAGACTATATGTCATAGATGTTTCTTTTGTTGATAGCTGTTTCTGTGTGCGTTAGAAGCTATTTACCCATTTGACTTGAGTAGTGAGAATTTTGATACACGGGTACGGAACGCTTGTGATATGTCTTCCAGCAGTTAAGTTTTGGCAAAATATATCATCTGTTCATAAAAACAGAGAGACATTATATCATTTTCAAAGATACAATGCTGCAAAAAATTGTCAAAAATTTTCAGTGTATCAAGAAATCATATTTGGCAGTCCTCTGTAGTAAAAAAACGCTTCGGGCGAAGGTCACAGGGGATGTATATATTTGTATATAGGCAAGTTTGCAATGGTGCATACTAAATATGCACCTTATTTCCAGCTTTCACGCAAAAGCAGATCTCAGACGTCATGTAACTTGGGACTGAACGCCAAAGAGAAAGTGGTTGGGAAAACCGCCGTGCTATACGCCTGCTGGACTCCCCCCAGTACTTTCCTCAAGATTACTTGCGTGACGTCATATCAGGTATCCAGCAGGCGTTTCCACAAAGGCCACAAGCCGACTGTACTTTCTCGAGTACATTTTTGTGTTCTGCGGTCGAGAGCGCCGAAAAAAAAAAAAAGTAATAGCGAGAGCGGGAAATCTCGTAGCTATTCGCACGCAAAGCTTGTATATTTTTTTTTTCCGGTGGGGGAATTTTCGTTGGTCAGAAGTTCTCGAGAGGTAGCGCACGAATAAAAGAGTCTTTAGGGCCTTGGATCGACAAAACCGAGCCCCGGTGCTTCAGTGTTTGCTTTTGTAGCGCGGGTTGTTACCGAAATGAGTGAGACGTCGGTGGTGTTTGATGTCGGAAGGGTGGGGGAAGGGGG
>NQII01002506.1:124165-227585 GCA_002778355.1 Clitarchus hookeri | reverse complement strand
GTTTGATTCAATTAGTGTGAGGAAAATGCGAAATAGACTATATTAATATTATGAGCATCAGAACGTTTTGCTGTACTAGGCATACGTGGTTTCGTCCACGAATTATGTGTTTCGTCAAAGGGTAAAGTAACTGGAGGTTGTGTCGCGTTCTGCATCGTGTGGCAATGATTTAGAATGTTTTTACGCTTACATACATGTAGATGGGAATTTTTTTTTGCGTAGTTTTATCAACGCTACAACGCAATTATTATGATTGTGGAAATTCGTAAAACACACGGGCAGCAAAAAAAAAAAAAATGCATATTATTGACCAGAAATGAATCACATGTCAAAAATGTGTATATCAACAGAAATGATGTCACTGTCGAATTATTTCTCTGGCAATTATCTCCTTAGCAAGTTGATAAAACTCACACAATTCATAAACGTAAGTCTCTCCGCAGCTTTCACAAACATCTTGTACTAATACCTTTTGCCTCTTCGAAGATAACTGTATTTTAAATAAGTAAAATAACCCTTACAAATGGTTTGAAGAAGGAAGTTTTCCGAAGTTAACTCATGAAGTTGCAACAAGTAGGTTACTACGGAGAAAATTTTAAGTTACTACAAAAAAAATATTGTTTTGAACAGTCAGCATCCTGTGGATGAATTAGGAGAAAAAAGAACATTTTCACTTATAGGTATATTCTCCCCCTTCTTCCTTGGCGTCTCGCCAAATCGTCAATATCAGTTTTAATAATCCTCTTATAAAAATTAATATTTTTTTTGTTAGTATTTCGAAAGTTTTCGTATCAAGCTTGTAATGTAATCTTATATTTACTGCGAAATACACGATGATATATTTAAGTTACGATCTTGTCAGCACTCATCAAACACCCCCCCACCCCCCAATCAACCAATTATTTTAAAATTCTAGGCTCGTGTCTGTCTGGCAGCAGTTACTAGTGTTTCTTCTATCCTTGATAAATTCTCACCATGAAGTGAGGCGACAATAATTACGAACTAGATCTCGAAAATTCACGAACTGCTAGAGCAAGACGCAATATGATCTAGAGTATGAACTTGAAATCACTGGAGAAAGTGGTAAATATACCTACTATGACAATGCAATAGGTCTGTATTTTAAACAACTGTGTACTACGGGGACGAGAGACAATAAGACTCCCATATAAATTAATGTCTTACGTATCCTGCATTTCTGTGTATTTATCGTGATCCTGGCTTAAATGATATGTTACAGGATGTTCGATGTGGTTTTTCTCGACGTTCAAGTCCGACACAACAATGTGCATGAATACAAAATAATACCGTATTTATTTTTCTGCATTAGCGCAAAGTGCATTCGCCGTTTAAACTTGCAATTTTTTTTATTAGAACATTAAGTCGGGGTATTATTCAGTGTTTTGTGATTTTGAATATCATTCGTGACGACATATCATTGATATAATAAAGCTCTTGTGTACTTTCATCGACATTATTATCGTACTACTAGGAAAATCTTTATAACGATAAGCATTGAAATATACCTGCGTTATTTTGAGAACTCGATAAAACTAATCTAGCATGCGATGCTGTATTCGCAACTTTAATAAATTATTTTTTTTACCGTAATTACATTTTTAATTTATGTAAAAGGAAATGTAGATAAGTTCACGAAGCACGCCACATTGTGATAATGAATATAATTTTGTAAACAAGTTTCCTAACATAAACAAATGTAGGTGAAAACAGTATTTTATAAGAAGATTCGGGGAAATGGAAGTGTACTTTAAATTTGCATTGTTAATGGAACAACAGAAAAAAAAAACAGTTTATCCAACGAGCAGGTTCTGTTTTCCTGGAAATTCTCTTGAGCAGGCTATACTTTGTAATGACCACAAAATCAGGATATCTTGGGAAAACTTGCCATAGTGGATTCCAAAGATTTAAAAATATAGTAACAAGCTACGTTAATTGTAGTTTATATAAATATAATACGAGGTAAATTACAATATTCACTAGTGTTCCTTTTCTTTAGCAAACGGAAGCACAGCGTACTTAAGAATTCAGATGTGAAACGACAGCCTATGAGGAGAACTATAACCACATACGGCATTAAAATGGCGCCAATGGCCAGCAACATGTCGGAAGACCATTCGCGTATAAGCGCCTAATAACTTACTTATCAGCCGGCAGCCCAGCCAATAGCGACAATTTAGCAGCACCCAGCAGCCAATAAGACACGAGTCCCAATTCCAGAGCCTAGCGCAGCCAATCAGTGAATTGGTACGCCCACATCGCCCTGAGGAAAAGGTTTTGTTGAATCAAACAAAGTTTGTTTGTCGCAACCAAATTAATTGTTTGTATGGGGGTGACGAAAGATTTCTCAGTAGAAAAAAATTATTTGGTTGGTCTTATTTCTTTGCCCCACGCAAAGATTTGGTTGGTGCAATTTAATATTTGTTTGGCTCTACGTACATTGAAAAGTTTCAGTCTATATAAAAATAATTAAAGTGCGAACGAGATTAGAACCCCGATCGTGCACGCTTGGACGTAGTGTAGTCTATGCAATTTCAGCTGAAGTGACTAATGGCGAATTGGGAATTTTTTTTAATGCATACATTTCAAATACTGAATGACGTGCGCGGACAAATCTTTCAAGTTTTACAGCTTTACTTTTTATTTTCCTGTTGAACTTGTTTTACTGGGATGTTTATACCGTTATTAGGCATCAACAGATGCACTAACAACCACTGTTACTAATTGTTACAAAAAATACAAAAAAACCCTCGAACTGTATTTTTTAACGAAGGCAATCAAATAAGTGGCCAAACAAATATACACAATTAATTGAAGAAAAATTTTTTTTTTGACAATCTGATTTTCAAACGTGTATTATGTTAGATCAAAGAAATTAATTTTGCTGCTTTTCAAGTTTTGTTAACTCAACAAAATATTTTGTTGCGGCAACAAAATGTATTTTTCGCCCTTTATAACGAATATTTCGTTAGCTTTTATCTCGGTGCAAAGGGACCACCGAGTCATTTCGCCTCTGCTTACGAATCTACTCTGTAGTGAATATATGTTTGGTTCCTTACAGAATGAGTTAAGGGACGGATTTGAGGAATATTAAATGCAACAACCAACCAGTGTCTGTGAAAATACTACGACCTAAAAAAATAAATCTTTCCCAATAGCACGTAATGCCAAATTTATAAACGCGAGAGTTGAAGTGGAAAATACGATAATGGTCCGAAATCAATAAATCCAGGACATCAGAGGTGCACGCCTTTAGCAAAAGGACGCCGCGGCAAACAGCCAAGAGGAGTTAAAGTTCCCGCCTAACCTGGAGCTTTTTTCCGCGTTCAAGGCCAACAAGCGCGGGAGCGATAAGGGCGAAACTGCCACGCGCATCAAGTGCGCCATCGCCGCTAAGCGCAAGGCTCTGAACTGGCGTGCAGTGATCTCGTCGTGCTGCGTGTAGGTACCTATGGGACTTCCAGCGGTGACCCTATTATTTTACTTTTGGAAAATGTCTAGAAAGGTTTAATGTAGCACCCTTGAATAGTTTTCTATGTATGTGAACTCATATGTTTTTAGATAGCCTACGCCCTACAGCGTTTGGAAAATGCCGTTTTGAGCCATTTTACAAAGCACTGTGATGGTGTTTCTAACGCGCATGACGTCTTGAAAGCACTCAACATGCCTCGTTTGAAGTGTTTGTTCTTTTCGTAGAACAGCATATTGAACGTACGTTTAACAAAGCATTTCAAACACACTGCAAAGCGAGGCATTTCAAGTGACAGGTAGGCAGGCCCCTTAAAGAATATTCTCTACACCACAGCACTAAGATGGCAACGCGTAGGGCTAGAATAATTAAATATATAGAATCCCATGGAAGTAACTATGCTAACGAAAATTCCCCGCGTTCGTAGAAATTTTTTTTCTATCCCAGCACAAAAAACATTCGTCTCCGTACCCACCCTAGTGGCACCTCAATGGCTGATCTATCTTCCAATCAAGGGGCGATACACTACACGGCAATTATTTTAGCTCACTCTGCCCAACTATTTCGTCCGAGAGTTAATATATTCACTTTTCAAGAATAGCGACAGTATAATAATCATAAGCAATAGATTCATAAATATATATGTGTATATCCATATATACAATATTTTACTAAAGGTATTTTATAACTCTTTATTCTTGGCATGTGAGAACGTTCTAGTAGTCTAAATGCATGTAATGAACCTCATATTTAATAAAACTAACTTCCCAAAACTGTAAATCCCTGATATTGTTACTAATGTTGTTCTACCTAAGAGAAATACTAATATACGCCTATAATGTATAAAATGGTGATGTTACGTAAAAACTAAACAAATTCACATTATTTACATAGGCCTACATTGCAATATTCAAAAATTAAATAGAATTAAACTCTCATGATAACAAGTACACGTGGAGTTTTAATGCTGCGTTTAAAAACCAGCAAGTGGTGAATAAATGAAACTATGTTAAGTTTTAAAATGCCATATTACTACTCTAAATATATCTACAAATATAGCATTATAAACCATTTTTAACGTTTCAGGACATTTTATTTAATCCAATATCCAGGTCCACGGTTTGGGTGTGCCCTACCTCCACGGTTTTGCCACTGCAAGACATAGATTCTGATCTCTGAGACAGTCAAACACACTGGCCATTTACATATTCCTTCGGCAAGGGGGAATGGGGACAGTGTGAGTGTGTATGTTAGAAATAGAAGGAGTATGTCTTGCATATATATTAGTCTGACAATAAAACGGGGTGAGATACGAAGCTCAATAAAAAGCTGAGCACTTCTGTAGTGGCTTCCTTTAATGTAGTTTTCTCATATTCGCTTCCATTTTTACGACGAAAACACGGGGCGTGCTGCTTGCTTCCGGGTGAACAACCGGCATGCAAACTAAGTTCATGAAATTAAAATGATCTCCGTACTCTGAGCTTCATCTAAGAAGCCGGTTTTCTTAGGAAAGTCATTTTTTTTATCACTCATAATTAGGCGCAGTGATATTTCGCGAAAAGATTTCGAGACACGGTACAGTCCAAAGCACTGTAGCGACGTCCAGCTTCTTTGATTGGCTGAAGAATGTTCTGGCCCGTGTTAACCGTTTGCGCACGAATCACGAAGGTTCAGTGTCGGAGTTACTTAGTCCCAAGTGGCTTGGTCAAANTAAATAATGTTCTGGCCCGTGTTAACAGTTTGCACACGAATCACGAAGGTTCAGTGTCGGAGTTACTTAGTCCCAAGTGGCTTGGTCAAAGACGGACGCGGCACCAGAAGCCAATGGAGATATAACAACAGCTGAGGTGTGTATAAAGTATTGAAGTCTACTGTGTGCTCCGATTTTTACGCGAAAAGTCACTGGCCCTACTTATAACGTATGTAGTCATTCCCTAAGTGTTTTTGTGGCCACCGCTCATGCCACTGTATGGCCAATGCGTGTTTTGACAACGTAGTCGCCATACATGGCCCCGTTATCGTCATTGCTGCGAATTGCATTTGGTTGTTTACTTTTGTCTTCACTTTGTTGTCGTTATGTCGAGAATACTGAGAACTCTCCGTCGCACTTAGTGAATAACGCGTATCCGATTACTCTCTGTGATAGAATTTTCAAGCTAGAGTGTAATTTTAAGAATCTCTCCTTCTATTGCGTTAGGCACTGCATTAAACGGTGTAGTCTATTCGTGGTTTCTTCACTCTTTTGGTATCAGACCTTTGAAAAATCACCCCATGTATGACGTGTTTGGTTATTTCCTAAATGTGTCGTATATCACAAGGGTTTTATACTTATGCTAACATAAAAGTACCTTATTTTCTGTTAATTTGATTTTTTACTTATATTTATTTTTTAATTATAGTATCTCGTTTATAATTAAAATGAATGATAAACCGAGAGAAAATAGGTGTGTTGGTAATGCCTAGTAAGAAATAGTTTTATGCAAAATAATGTTACACTGAGTGCGCAAGAATTCAGTACGTTGACCCTTTGGTGTAATTTTCTAGACTCTGTTCAGCTTTGTTTGCATGCTGCGGAGGAATATCCAGAAAGTAGAGCTTTAGCAGGACTTCACACAAAAGTTCGAATTAACCACGAATGTACTATATATTTGCTATGGTTCCAGGTAAACGATTCGGTTGCACAATTATCGCAGTTTGGCATTTCTGCGTTTATTGCAAATAATTTGTAATTATTTTTTTATAGTTTATTTACATTCCTTGCTTATATCTGGTAGTCAACATAGACGATGGACAAGGTCCAGTAAAATTGTGGATGTATTTCAGGACATACATGCAACTTCAGGTCACATAAATAATCCTCATGAGTGGAGATCATGGAAAATCGTGAACATTTTTTGAGTTAACAATCTTCTTTAAGACTCTAACTGGTTTATTCTTTCATGATTGGATGAACAAGGTTTTGACTCGGCTAAGTTGTTCGTAGACCAATCACAAACGTTCTGCCTTATAGTTTCAGAATCCTCATTGACCCAGTGAAATGGGATAGTAGCTCCATACATGCAGGATAGTAGCTCCATACATGCAATACAGGCAGTAAGGAAATAAAACTGTCGGAAACGTGCACAGTAGGTTGAATCCTAGCAAACAGTCAACTTTTCCCGCGATAATCCATCATCTCTAGAAATAGGTGAAGGTTGTACGAACATTAAAAGCCTAAATCACAGAGCACTCGAGAACACAGTGGCAAAAAAGAAGCTTATATCGCGAGCTCCAGCCACGCACAGGCAAAATGGCGTCACTAGCCAGCAGAGTGTTGGAACGCCGTTCGCCAATCAGCGCCTTGCGACTTTCTTGCCGACCAGCAGACTAGACAGTTGGGAAGCTTCGGCAGCACGCAGTACCCATTCAGACACACGGATCGTTCTCAGAGCCTCGCGCAGCCAATCAGAAAACGGGTACGCCCATATATATTTTTTAAATCATTTACCGAGTTCGACGACCGTAAAACTGGTGGCAGCGGTGGGATGTAAATTTGGCCACATTCTGAATTATACACATGAAAAAAAAATTGTATTGCAAAATTTTGTCGCATTNCAGCAGACTAGACAGTTGGGAAGCTTCGGCAGCACGCAGTACCCATTCAGACACACGGCTCGTTCTCAGAGCCTCGCGCAGCCAATCAGAAAACGGGTACGCCCATATATATTTTTTAAATCATTTACCGAGTTCGACGACCGTAAAACTGGTGGCAGCGGTGGGATGTAAATTTGGCCACATTCTGAATTATACACATGAAAAAAAAATTGTATTGCAAAATTTTGTCGCATTTCCAGGTTTGACAGGATGAAAACTGGATTTTACAGCATGCACATGTTCTTTGAGACCTTATGCTTGTGGCCAGGCTTGTTGTTACAATGGTTTAAAGCCATTTAAAAACAACAAGATCTCAACTCCCTAAGTAAAATACAGTAAGCATGTAAAATTATCTAGTACTTGCAAAAAAGAGCAGCTTTAGTTAACAAAAGTATATACAGAGTTTCAATAAAAAAGTAAATATACATATATATATACTTGTGACAGACGTGGTACACTCGGCTGAATGCCCGAGGTGAACTCCTACTGTATGTGTTAGTTAGCAGGTCCGTTCCCGTTGCAAGCCCGTATTTGCAAGCTATCCGAAGGACCTGAACATGTGGCTGGAGTTGATGATCGCTGGCTGAATGGCACGCATTCCGAGTGCCAGTTGGCAGTTTTCCGAACCCNACGGGGAAACGCACCAGATTCGTAGCGCACTCAATGTAATAGTATTATGCGTAAGAACTGTATCTTGTCAGGCGTTACGGAAACTCCTATTTTCTCCCTGTTTTTATTCTTACTAATTAAAAATGAAAAATAATAATTATAGATGGAATATGCGTAAACGTTCTATTTAATTAAAAATAAGGCACTTCTATGTTAACGCATGTATACAATCCTTGTAATAAGTGACATATTTAGGAGACAACTAAGAACGTCCTACATAAGATGGTCTTTCAAAGGATTGCTTCAAAAAGTGTGAAGAAACCGCAAATAGAGTATACGTATCAAATACAAGCTCCCATGTACAGTTCTCATCTGTGTTTGTGAACTTGCTGCGATTGTTCATTAACAATTAACTTATAATTTTACCACTAACATTTTCATGAAGATGAAACATGTTGAAACTCCGGGGGACAGAAAAAGAAGACACATAACCCGAGGTTCAAGGTTTAGCTACCATAGAATTTTACTTAGCATTCAACATGAGCATATGATAGGCAACTACAGTGATTATGAACAGTTTAATTGTGATTTGATCTAGGGTCCGAGTGGTAACTTATATGGTAGTGTATGTTGTGTCGGTGTATACTACAACTATTTGTTTTATTTGTAAATGTCACGAAAATCTAGAAAAACAAATGAAAGCAATTTTCGATCATCAAACTAGCCTGAAATAAAAAATTGATTGCTTATTCGTTATAGTGGCTTACTTAAAATTATTTTTTTTTTTAAATCATAACCAGTTAAAATATTTACGACACTAATAATGTTGATGTTTAGCTTTCACCATTGCCAAAAAAACGTGTAGCTAGTTATTTAGTTTGTTGTACAGTAAAAGCAAAATTTACCCTTGCATTAGGATTAACACACGACAGTCTGAATCTCAAAATGCAATAATAAACACTTACAAAAATTGAAGCAATTTGTATCTATCCTTTTCAACTTCATCGTTTAATATCGACTTACGTGAAAAACTATTTTTATTTTTACGTGTTTGTGGATTTGGTCTATAAATCACGTTTTCATAATACATTGTTAACATTGTTTACGATTTTCCGTCTTTCAAAAGACTAGTCTGAAGGACTTCGAAATACAACTGAGCACTTGGTAAATAATTTACTAATGGGGTTGGATCCTAGGATAAAGGTAAACTCACTGACTGCCGATACTTATTAACGAGGAACCGTAAGCCGTTGTAGGCATGGCACGAAACAAGTCCCTAAAATGAAGCTGTGGAACACGGTTAATTTGCGAACGAAAATACCAGAGAAAACCCACTGGCAACTGTATCCCTTAAAAAAAAAAATACCCAGACTAGAATGTTTCGGAGATTGAACACGAATCACTGTGGTGGGAAACTGACTTGATAGGAGCATAACCAACAAGGATTAGACGAGAAAAAATTCTTACATATTTATAACATCATGTTTTACGTCCTTTGTCTTGAGTAAAATTTTGTATACAGAAATTAATGGTAGCACATCAGTTACATTAAGTGACTAGAAATAATCAGTAAAAGCAATGGAAGAAGTTAAATTATATTTTAAATACTGTTAAATTGTAGAGTAAAATTTACATTGAGCGTCAAAAACAGCATCATTAAATTGTGTATTTTAAAGCTGCTTCATCTAAAAAAAAAAAGGTTCGGTATACCTTAAAGATATGCACGTAACCGCACCAGATTTTGATAAACCTTGATCTTAACATGTTGGAGTCGTAGTGGTATGTTCCTTTGCACAGTGTACGGCAGGAAGACAGCGCGCTATTTTCTTTGCTTTCGCACAGAAGATACAGCAGGTGATTTCCTTGCATGCCACAAAAACGTACAATAAAATCCTTTTTTTGCGAGCAACGTAACTTGAAGGAGTTTATCCTGTCGCGGTCTCGGAATTTTACAACCAAGGCGAGTAGCCCACATACTGTTTCACCGCGACCCGGAGGATATTATTTTCTTTTTAACTCTGAAAGCAAATTTTGGCTGGAAAGTACTGCAAGTGGGCATAAGCTAAAGGAGTCTGTGTAACAAAATAGTCCTAAACTAAATTGATCAGACACAACAAAGTCTAAATGTTTCTTGTGTAGTTAGGTTAAAGCGTCTGTTTCAGCTTGATTAAAGTTATTACATCATATGAATGTGTTAAAATATTCTGAATATCCCGAATGCCAAGATAAATGTAACCGATACTGTCTGACATCAAAATGGGCATATTTATAAAAAAATTGCGAATAACATTATTTTATTTACAAACCATTTTATTGTAACAATGTCTACAGTTATTTTGGAATCTNTAAAAAAATTGCGAATAACATTATTTTATTTACAAACCATTTTATTGTAACAATGTCTACAGTTATTTTGGAATCTCGATAAACATTAATTTAAGAAATCAATAATTAATTTTCTAAAATAACTTTTAATTTTCTTGTATTTAAATATAAATTTCATATATTTTGCAATAAATTAAATNTAATTAATTTTCTAAAATAACTTTTAATTTTCTTGTATTTAAATATAAATTTCATATATTTTGCAATAAATTAAATTTAATAAATTGTAAACGCAATATAACATAAAGTATCTGACTTTAGGGACGATTCTTAATCGAGAAAATATGATTTTTAACTGCATAAGTCATACATATTGTGGTCTGGGCTAAGCAATTGCTCGTCACGTGCTAGACTAAAATTCAAGATATTTCAAGCAATAGCTATCTATATACACACACACGTGCACACAATGTGTTCTCACTAAGCAACGTTGCGAAATAATTTAGCGTTTCTAGAACAAATCTACCTAGTTTTCACTAAATCAGCTTATCGCCGAAGTATCAAAATGCTTTACATTAATGGGATATACATTAGCAAAACACATTAACTCTCAAACTGTTACGTATTTTTTCAAGACTATAGTGGACCTAATAATTATTCGTAAGAAACTCTGAGACACAAATATTTCTCACGCATGTCTACTGTCACTTTAAACCAGTTTTACAGCGAATTAAAAATATAATGTAAGTACGTATTTCATCAATAATGCCTTGATATGACAGCTATTAATCTCAAAACTTATTGAACGGGGAAACTGAAGTATTAGCACTGAAAAGAGGAGAGCGTAAACATAACCATAACTGACTCGCATCGGGNCTGCCATGGCGATTGCTGCATAACAACTCTGTTCACGAAACTCCGCGTCTTGCAAAAAGTCGCTTTTGGACGTATCTCAGGCGCGCTTCCTACAACACTCGCTTGCAGCCGATGGGAATCAAACCTTTGAAAATTCACCCCATGTATGAAGTGTTTGATGGTTTCGTAAATATTTCAGATATCACAAGTGTTTCACACTTGTGTTCGCATAACAATGCCTTATTTTTTATTAAATTGAACTTTGACTGATATATTATCTATATATTATAATATTTTATTTATATTTTATGTGAATGAAAACAGGGAGAAGCTAGGTGTGTTGGTACTGCCTAGTAACAAAAAGTTCTCAGGAAAAATATTACTACACTGAGTGCGCACGAATGCGGTGCGTTGTTACTTTGGTGCAATATTCTAAACTTGCTTGCATGAGGCGGAGAAATATCCTGGAAGTAGAACTTAAGCATGGGTTCAGAAAAGTTGGAAGTAACCGTGAATGGATTATATGTAACCAGTAGGCACACTAGCCGTGTCACCCCTACGTATAGTTTGAAGTCCTGTTAAAGTTCTACTTCCAGTATATCGCCCCCCACCCACGTCTCATGCAAACAAATCTTAACTAATTATAAAAAAATACAGCAACGGGGAAACGCACCGGATTCGTACGCACTCAATGTAATAGTATTATGCGTAAGATCTATATCTTGTCAGGCGTTACGGAAACTCCTATTTTCTCCCTGTTTTTATTCTTACCAACTAAAAATGAAAAATAATAATTATTATAAATGGAATATGCGTAAACGTTCTATTTAATTAAAAATAAGGCACTTCTATGTTAACGCATGTATACAATCCTTGTAATAAGTGACATATTTAGGAAACAACTAAGAACGTCCTACATAAGATGGTTTTTCAAAGGATTGATTCAAAAAGTGTGAAGATACCGCAAATAGAGTATACGTATCAAATACAAGATCCCATGTACAGTTCTCATCTGTGTTTGTGAACTTGCTGGGATTGTTCATTAACAATTACCTTATAATTTTGCCACTAACATTTTCATGAAGATCAAACATGTTGAAACTCCGGGGGACAGAAAAAGAAGACACATATCCAGAGGTTCTAGGTTTAGCTTCCATAGTATTTTACTTAGCATTCAACATGAGGATATGACAGGCAACTATAGTGATTATGAACAGTTTAATTGTGATTTGATCTAGGGTCCGAGTGGTAACTTATATGGTAGTGTATGTTGTGTTGGTGTCTACTACAACTATTTGCTTTATTTGTAAATGTCACGAAAACCTGGAAAAACAAATGAAAGCTATTTTCAATCATCAAACTAGCTTGAAATAAAATATTTATTGCTTAGTCGTTATAGTGTCCTACTTAAAAGTAATATTTCATAAATCATAACCAGTTAAAATATTTACGACACTAATACTGTTGAAGTTTAGCTATCATCATTGCCAAAAAAACGTGTAACTAGTTATTTAGTTTGTTGTACAGTAAAAGAAAGATTTACCCTTGCATTAGGATTAACACACGACAGTCTACATCTCAAAATGCAATAACAAACACTTAAAAAAATTGAAGCAAGTTGTATCTATCCTTTTCAACTTCATCGTTTAATATTGACTTACGTGGAAAACTTTTTTTATTTTTACATGTTTGTGGATTTGGTCTATAAATCACGTTTTCATAATACATTGTTAACATTGTTTACGATTTTCTGTCTTTGAAAACACTAGTCTGAAGGACTTCGAAATACAACTGAGCACTTGGTAAATAATTTACTAACGGGGTTGGATCATATGATAAAGGTAAACTCACCGACTGCCGATACTTATTTACAAGGAACCGTAAGCCGTTGTAGGCATGGCATGAAACAAGTCCCTAAAATGAAGCTGTGGAACACGGTTAATTTGCGAACGAAAATACCAGAGAAAACCCATTGCCAACTGTATCCCGTAAAAAAAAAATACCCAGACTAGAATGCTTATGAGATTGAATACGAATCACTGTGGTGGGAAACTGACTTGATAAGAGCATGATCAACAAGGATCAGACGAGAAAAAATTCTTACATATTTATAACATCATGTTTTACGTCGTTTGCCTTGAGTAAAATGCTGTATACAGAAATTAATGGTAACGCATCAGTTACATTTAGTGACTAGAAAAAATCGGTAAAAGCAATGGACGAAGTTAAATTAGATTTTAAATACTGTTAAATTGTGGAGTAAAATTTACATTGAGCGTCAAAACCGCATAATTAAATTGTGTATTTTAAAGCTGCTTCATATAAAAAAAAGGTTCGGTATACCTTAAAGATATGCACGTAACCGCACCGGATTTTGATAAACCTTGATCTTAACACGTTGGAGTCGTAGTGGTTTGTTCCTTTGCACAGTGTACACCAGGAAGACTGCGGGCTATTTTCTTTGCTTTCGCACAGAATATACAGCAGGTGATTTCCTTGCATGCCACAAAAACGTACAATAAAATCTCTTTTTTGCGAGCAACGTAACTTGAAGGAGTTTATCCTGTCGCGGTCTCGGAGTTTCGCAACCAAGGCGAGTAGCCCACATACTGTTTCACCGCGACCCGGAGGATATTATTTTCTTTTTAACTCTGAAAGTATATTTTTTGTTGGAAAGTACTGCAAGCGGGCATAAGCTAAAGGAGTCTGTGTAACAAAATAGTCCTAAACTAAATTTATCAGACACAACAAAGTCTAAATGTTTCTTGTGTAGTTAGGTTGAAGCGTCTGTTTCAGCTTGATTAAAGTTATTACATCATATGAATGTGTTAAAATAAAGACTTATAGGGCTTACGGAAGATAAATGTAACCGATACTGTCTGACATCAAAATGGGCATATTTATAAAAAAAATTGCGAATAACATTATTTTATTTACAAACCATTTTATTGTAACAATGTATACAGTTATTTTGGAATCTCGATAAACATTAATTTAAGAAATCAATAATTAATTTTCTAAAATAACTTTTAATTTTCTTGTATTTAAATATAAATTTCATATATTTTGCAATAAATTAAATATAAAAATTGTAAACGCAATATAATATAAAGTATCCGACTTTAGCGACGATTCTTAATCGAGAAAATATGATTTTTAACTGCAGAAGTCTTACATCTCGTGGTCTGGGCTAAGCAATTGCTCGTCACGTGATTGACTAAAATTCAAGATAATATTAAAAGAAATAGCTATCTATATATACACACACGTGCACACAATGTGTACTCACTAAGCAACGTTGCGAAATAATTTAGCGTTTCTAGAACAAAGATACCTAGTTTTCACTAAATCAGCTTATCGCCGAAGTATCAAAATGCTTTACATTAATGGGATATACATTAGCAAANCTACCTAGTTTTCACTAAATCAGCTTATCGCCGAAGTATCAAAATGCTTTACATTAATGGGATATACATTAGCAAAACACATTAACTCTCAAACTGTTACGTATTTTTTCAAGACTATAGTGGACCTAATAATTATTCGTAAGAAACTCTGAGACACAAATATTTCTCACNTGTTACGTATTTTTTCAAGACTATAGTGGACCTAATAATTATTCGTAAGAAACTCTGAGACACAAATATTTCTCACTCATGTCTACTGTCACTTTAAACCAGTTTTACAGCGAATTAAAAATATAATGTAAGAAGGATATTACGTATTTCATCAATAATACCTTGATACGACAGCTATTAATCTCAAAACTCATTGAACGGGGAAACTGAAGTATTAGCACTGAAAAGAGGAGAGCGTAAACATAACCATAACTGACTCGCATCGGGANATTGAACGGGGAAACTGAAGTATTAGCACTGAAAAGAGGAGAGCGTAAACATAACCATAACTGACTCGCATCGGGAACGTAAAATAAAATAAACGAACATTATCTTAATAATAAGCAGATTATATTTTTCCAGTGTATGCAAAACGTATGACAAAGAGTACCCGTGGAAATAAAGCAACATACACAAGCATAAAAACAAAAAATAAATTATTTTGACTCTGTCTTAAATANCAAGCATAAAAACAAAAAATAAATTATTTTGACTCTGTCTTAAATAATTTTACTGATGTGGTTTGTTGTATACAAATAATACGAAAACATATAAGTATCCTATCCACGACTTAAAAAAAAAATCCCTTTATATATACTTTTCTGGAAAGTAGACATTTTTTTTNTAATTTTACTGATGTGGTTTGTTGTATACAAATAATACGAAAACATATAAGTATCCTATCCACGACTTAAAAAAAAATTCCTTTATATTTACTTTTCTGGAAAGTAGACATTTTTTAAAATGAAATTTGGTTTTCGAGTTTATAAAATATTCGGAGTATCGTTAACCAAACGTGGAGTCAACTTTTTAAGGGAGTGAGAGGATTAGGAATTATGCAAATATAATTGACAACAGCTGATTTTTCCAAGATATTTGCAGCTTTCAGAAGTAAGTAAAATTCAGTTACTCTTTGGTGAGTCATTATATCAAACTCAAGCTTTCCAAAGCTAGGTAACATTTTGTATTTCGATAGGGTTGACACATCTGTAGAGGCAGTTCGAAAATCGAAATATGTTTTTCGCTAACATGTCCTTTTATGATCGGATGTTCAAGGACTAAGTTCTTTGCAGGCTCACTGTAAACGTTCTGATTTATAGCATCAAAATACTCAATGGCCTAGTGAACCGTGATAGTAACTTCGTACATACATGACGGCCAATAGCGAAAGAAATCTGCCGGACCATCGTCTCTACAAATCTGTTACGTAGGAATATTTAACGTTCATCTTAATATTTACTTTAAATTCTTCGGTTTAATATTCTTCCTGGCTTTTATTTTGAAAGGAAAGAAAGCGCTCCATCGCAAAATAATATATCCCCCAATTCCAAAAAAGCCTAACATTACATCTAATCGAAATTAAATTACTCAATTACAGCGTAGCTCTGGATGACAGGAAACCATTAAAAAAAACACCGTTCATTAATGAACGTAAGGTGTAAAGAATATCAATAAATTAATCAGTTATCAAGATACAATGTTGAAAAATATCACCAAATCAAAAATTCGTTCGGCAATGAACTTTTTTTTTTTCCGTTCGGTAACATCTAACGTTTACACACACGACTATGGTCTCTAGGGAATGAATTGTGTCATAAACATGTAGAGCTTTCATTGCGCACACGTCACGATATCATTTGTTGTGATACTGGCTGATGTAATTACTGCGGTGGCGGCTTTTGATCAACGTGCTGATCGACTGCAGCGATAGCGGCAATAACAATCGATCGTTATCTACAGACCGCTCACGCCAGGATGATCCTCCAGCCAACCGTGAAGACTGCACAGAAGAGGAAGTACACGAAGGCGCGTTCGCCAACAAAGGATGAAAATAACCAAATAATTACTCCGGAGAATATATTAGGTGTTCTGTACTATTGTTTTGTTTTACGTGAAACCTATTAATATTTGTATTGCCCTCACTATAGTTTTTATTATAAAAAATAGGTTTTTTTTTCCATTTACTTTAAAAAATGACAGTGACTGTCACAAATCTTGTCAAATTTTAATTTGTGAATAGAGGTACAATTTTTCCTTCCAATTTTTTATTAAAAAGGTATATTATTGGCTTGAGAATTTGGTATGCACATCTGGTGAGGAGAAGACCCCCGATAAACAGAATCGAAATCATATCATCTTCAACCGTTGATACAAGGTCTTTGAAAACAAATCCGCGAAGCCTCCTTTCTAGCTGAATTTCGTGGGAAAAATCATTTGCATTAAAGATTCAAGATTTAATTTGAAAGCAAAATTTTGGCAAACTTTACTTTAAAGGAATTAATTAGATTCTCTGCAGAAGTGTTTACCAACATCACGGTAACAGCAGACTTTCCCGTTTTCTTCGCAAAATAAACGTAATTCTCATTCACAATATTCATGGCTTCAGTTTTGCGGAGCGTAAGCAAACGAGTAAATAAGTATTTTCAAAACGATGGCAGAAGCAACCCGTCTTGTAAGCAAAGTATTTTTTTTAACTCTCACAAACTAAAGATTTGAAACTAGTTGCCAGAATATTTCCACGAATTGCTACGCTAAAAAATGTTGTACATTTTAAATTTCGTTAGCATATATTTTTTAAGAGTTGTTAAAGGAACTATGTAAAAGACATCATCTGCAGGGCTACTTGTTTTTCGCGAAAAGATTTACACGGAGGCTAGACTTCAATATGCTATGTGCATACTTGTGATCTTCATTTGACTTTTGGCCGCTTGTCTTCGGGGTGAAGACGGACTGTTACACGAGTGAGACAATCAGAATTAAGTTTCTCCGATACTCACTGCTCGTGGTTCGCGGGCAGACAGATAAGACGCGTAACAATTCAAATGATCCAATCACGAAAATGGTTCTGAATTAAAGTGTTTTGGGACACAACTTTTCCTGAAATATTTTCCGCGAAAAACACGTGCCACTTATCATCAGTCGAGTACTTTATAGTAACCAACTTTGGTATCCAAGCTTGCCGCATTACCTTTACGTGAGAAACCGCTGCAAACCTTCTGAGAATGAAAAACACGTATAAACTTCCTAAACCAAGTCACAGAGTAGACAAGTGCACAGAGACGAAACCGGGCAGCGGTTCCATTCTCTGGCTGGCTGCGCGAGGCTCTGGGGAAGGGCTTGTGTCCTATTGGCTACTGCATGCTGGGAAATGTTCCCCACTGATTGGTGTGCCGGTAAGCGAGTAGGTTGCCAGGCGTTGATAGCAGACTGAGTTCCAACAACTTTGCTAGCGTTTGTGTGTGGATGGATTTCGTGGTATAACCGACCGTTTCTCCTCTCTGTTCTTAAGTACTCAGTGACCGAGTTACAACCAGTACTCTTTCAGTGAACGTCGAAATGGGCGGAACTCGCTGATATGGTTACTTACATAATGTTTTATCTGTTTCGTGAATCCTCGTGACAACACAAACGTTATATTCAAGGAAAATTTGCGTTGTTACCTGGCAGCACGCCAGCCAGTCTATAGTTGTGTATAAAACACAATGCGTGTCATACTTTCATTGACTCGTGGTGCAGCGAGTAACTATTTTATTTTCTGACATCGTATCGCGTGATTAGATAGTCCCGTACTAAATTGATTATTTTAGCTACTAGCTTATTCCACGTGGAATTCGTGTATCCGTTACAATATTTTTTAAATTGTAAATATCTCTTAAAAATAGAATACATATTTTAAAATAGAAAGTGGAATGAAATTCAAGTTAAAAAATAAGAGAATTGTGACAGATAATATTGGAGATGTTATTAATAATAGGCCGTGTCAATATGTAAGATAGGCTTTTAATAGTACTTCTTTGTAGACAATGTTTTTGCCATCTTATAGGATGGCACCGAATCAACAAGGCTGGAGGGGGGGGGAGCCTACACGTGAGCATGTCACGTAAAACTGACCGTGGGAGAAACAGTCCTGTCTCAAGCCAACTCCTGCGAGTTTGAGAGTTTGCCCCTGCAACTTATTTATCGTCATTGGAAAGCACACAAAACTGTAGTATCTTGAATTCAAAAGGTAGGTCATTGGGAATCAATGGAATACGTGGCATAAACACTCTTTCTCCCTGAGCCGATCCAGTTGAAATAGTGGCCTCTACTGCATTGCGATGTAGAGCTTTGACTTGCAGCCTAGCACCATTACGGTGTTTCGGTGGCTTCAAATAACCATCTAATATTTTATATCCATACAAACTTTGAATTTTGAACAATATTTCCTTGGTGGCTGCCTACATTACATAATGAATGTTTCCTTCAAATTTCAGGTTTCTAGGACCAGTGGTTGGGGTTGGGCGTTGATATGTCAGTCAGTTTTTCCATATATATATATATATATAAATATATATATATATATATACACACACTGAAGAGCAAAAAAAAAACTGGTACACCTGCCTAATATCGTGTAGGGCCCCAGCGAGCACTCAGAAGTGCCGCAAGACGACGTGACATGGACTCGACTAATGTCTGAAGGTATGCAGGAAGCATTTCACACCATGAATCCTGCAGGGTAGTCCACAAATCCATAGGAGTGCGAGGCGGTGGAGCTCTCTTCTGAACAGCATGTTGTAAGGCATCCCAGATATGCTCAATAATGTTCATGTCTGGTGATTTAGGTGGCCAATGGAAGTGGCTAAAGTCAGAAGTGTGTTCCTGGAGCCACTCGGTAGCAACTCTCGACGTGTGGGTGTCGCATTGTCCTGCTGGAATTGTCCACGTCCGTCGGAATGTACAATGGACATGAATGGGTGCAGGTGATCGGACAGGATGATTACGTATCTGTTACATGTCAGAGTCGTATCTAGATGTATCAGGGGTCCCATTTCACGCCAATTGCACACGCCCCATACCATGACAGAGCCTCCACCAGCTTGAACAGTCCCCTGTTGACATGTAGGGTCCATGGATTAATGAGGATGTCTCCATACCCGTACACGTCCATCCGCCCGATACAATTGGAAACGAGACTCGTTAGACCAGGCAACGTGTTTCCAGTCATCAACAGTCCAATGGCGGTGTTGGCGGGCCCAGGCGAGGCGTAAAACTTTGTGTCGTGCAGTCAACAACGGTACACAAGTGGGCCTTCGGCTCCGAAAGCCCATATCAATGATGGTCCGTTGAATAGTTCGCACACTGGCACTTGTTGATGCCCCAGCATTGAAATCTGCGCCAATTTGAGAAAGGTTTGTACGTCTGTCACGTTTAATGATTCTCTCGTCAGTCGTCGTTTGTCCCGTTCGTTCACGATCTTTTTCCGGCCGCAGCGATGTCAAAGATTTGATGTTTTACTGGATTCCCGATATTCACGGTACACTCGTGAAATGGTCGTACGCGAAAATCCAAATTTTATCGCTACCTCGGAGATGCTATGTCCCATCTTTCGTGCGCCAACTATAACTCCACGTTCAAACTCACTTAAATCTTGATAACCTGCCATTGTAGCAGCATTAACCGATCTAGCAACTTTGCCAGACGCTTGTTGTCTTATATAGGCGCAGTCGACCGCATCGCGTTACTCTGATTGGTTCCATGCCTCTGTTTTTGCATACGCACGCCTATATCAGTTTTTTTGGCTCTGCAGTGTATATATATGTATATATATAAATATAGAGTGTGTGTGTGTGTTTGAGAGAGATTGAGAGAGCAGTGACAGGGGAATTTTGCGAATCGATATGAGGGCAAGCTAAATTTGAAGCACTCGTATTTTCGAGTTACTTTGGCAATTGTCTCATAGTTTATTAGAATAAACTCTGGACGACGCTAGGACAATAGTATGAAAATGCCAACCGAATTGCATGCTACCTTGCCAATGATGAAACAAGCTACTCACTAAGGCGGCAGCCAATGAATGAACAGCTGTAGTGTATACAGGTGCTGCAGAGTCTAGTCTACATGTCATTTAACTAACGAGATTTGGCTGTCCATAGTTTTATGAGCCACCTAAGAAATTTCAAACTCACTTTTATCAAATGGCAAAAGTTACACAAATTTGCAAATGTTTGCAAGCTGTTCTGCCTCCGTAGAACAGTGGGAATATTGCAGGTCTATATTTCCATCATTGTCCACGCAAATGCGTGCCTTGAAATTGAACACGTGCTGGAGACCTACAAAATTTGATCTTGTGTATCTACAAACGTGTGAAATAGAACAAGAATTCGGAAGTTGCAGGCGCACAAAATTATATTGTGCGTTATTTGAATAGCTGTTATAAATTTTTAATGGTAAAATGAGCACTTGCGATATAAAAGAAAGCAGACTGAAAACAAAATCACGACGGAAAAATTTGCTTTTCTTGTGAATTGAGATGTAACATGAAAAAGTTCTTATTCACGGAAATGAAAAAAAAAAGACAAAGACGCTTTCCTGAGAATTAAGTTAAGAAAACACAAAAGTCCCGAAAGGATAACTCGCGAGAATCCAGCTGATATTCTTTTTCTCTATAACTGTTTATCCTTTGCTTCATATAAATATTTAAACTGTAATGGACCTACCAATATACATGCGTTGGTAAATTGCAACTTTGAAATGTTTAGAAACAATGTGTTTCTGCGAAAGCAATTCTTACACCAAAGTTAATGGAATATAAAACAGGAACCGAATTCAGTGACGACCAAATAATGCCTTAAATGAGACCTTAAGATGAAGAAGTATTACTCCTGATTCGCTCAGACTCATTGATTACACCGAAATGTAGAGCAATCAGCAAAATATCTTGTCTTTGCTCAACATTCACATTTAGTGTGGTACCGCAAAGATGGAACTGTGTGCCTACGTGTTGCTATTACTCATGTAGACTCTCATGCCGTAGGCTGTTCACGGTAAAGTGAGCAATTTTGAGGTCCTAGTTACTTGTTTTTTTTCAGACATTTTAAAATCCTTTAACCACCTTTTTACATAAATATTGCCATATAAGTAATAAACACATTTTGTGTATTCCACTGCACTTGGAAGTTAACGTCAAAGGCTAAAATCATATACATTTATTGATAATTATTGTTAATGAGAGAGCTTCCAAAGTGCTCACTTTACCGTGAATTGCCTATAGATGTGTGGAATCTGTCAACGATATAGTCTCGGCGGCATCTGGGTATGACCTATTTTCCTCTTCACGTCCACATCTGCAGAGTAGATCGTTCAGACGTTAGCGGGTGGCGTGAAGAGATCTGGGTGGCTCTTAACATTGATGTCTTGAGAGCCGATGATGAAGAAGTGAGGTGAGTAAGGAGTATCGCCGGAATGCAAGAGTGGGAGGAACGGGAGTTCCCCGAGAAAACCAACCAACCATCGGCATCGTCCGGCACGAATCCCACATGCGATAATCAGGGAGCGACCTCCCACCGGGTATCGAACCATGTTCGCCTAGGTGGGAGGCGAGTGGTCTGGCCACTACGCCACAGCGGCCCTCAGCTGTTTAGCGCTGCTAAATGCCGATGTGTTTGTGGGCCGTTCTGTGCAATTTTAACGCGAAGCCCCCGCATGTCCTATTAGCAAGAAGAAAAGTCATCTGGTTTCTCGATTGTCTACCAATTTTTAGGGGAATACTTAGTAAACTATGTTAAACGTCTTGAGGTCACATCCAGCCATAAAGAAGCATTTGGACGTCGATATAAAATAGCACAAACCTGCTGTGTGTGTGTTCAGTTTCCTGAGAATTTTAAGCGGTTACCATACAGAATTTTAATACTGAAATCGGCTTAGAACTGTTGCCATAGTTTAAAGCCCTGTTATGCAGACGAATAAATATCGGAAATAGAGGGCTACTTACATCGATTTTTGCTGACGGATACTTTTAAACGACTGCATTTATGATTCCACAACAAACTTTATGAATGAGCAACAAAATATCGTCTTTCATTTTTGTCCTAAAAATATACATTGAAATAATCCATAGTTCTTTTAAAAAAATTAGAATAGGCACGACTACTCACAATAAGATTCGTATGACAACTTGGGAACTACGTGGATACGAGTAAGATTTGTGGAGTCACGAATACATTTATTAACGAAATCCGCCCGTACAGCAGTGGTTATAGTCACTGGGAATTTCTTCTCACATTTGTAATGCGCATTTGTTTTTGTTATCTTGAGTTGCGTCAAAGCCCAGAAAATATTTTTCCTGCCAATGTTCTAAGCTGCGAGTTAAGGTTTATAGTGGATAAAAATTTCAACATTTTTGAGTCCTCGCCTTGGCATAGCTAATATGTCTGGTGTGGTACAATGAACAGAAAAGTCATGTGCGAACCATACATGTCATTAGAACCGCTGTTAACGCACATTTTATTCACGGCATGGCGTGTCACGACAGAACTGATTTTGGGTCTCACTACACATGCAGAATTTTAGTCAAGAAACTTTATATTTGTACAAACCGTAACAATTAAATTGCGTTAAATATTCACAACACAATTTGAACATGTGCTTGCCTCAGCACAATAGAAATTTGTCACTGCTGTACTCCCTTGTGTAAAAGGCAAAAAAAAGTAATGCCTTACCAAGCTTATAAATTACTCTTAAACTCCGCAGATCGTTGAACTTCTTCATGCGTTTAGTTTTTGTATTATTTTACACTTTACTATCGCGAAATACTCGCTCCCTTCTAAAAATACTTAACATAACTCGAAAACCGCGCACTGATTTTCCTATAAATAACCGGTAGATAATTTCTTCTAACACAAGAAAAAACTGTACACAACTTTAATAAGCGGTCACCAGAAGTTCGTACGTTTCTATGGGAATTCATTTCAAGTATGTAGAATCCATAATAAATATTTAAATTTTGTATCACGTTATACTTATAACTAATATATCAATATTAAAGATGGTCAATGAAGGAATCACGCTCATGTGAATAAATTTATTAGTTTTCATTATCTATTTTTAACATCAACGCTGTTTGCATAAATAGGCATCGGCGGATAACTCACACCTACAGTAAACTTCTATGACCTTAAATCGCAAAATGACAAACATATTCAACCCGGTACTTGAACCCATGACCCTTTGTTCCGAGCGAGACAAGAAGTAATTGCATCCGTGAATGCTACATCCGCCGAACAGCCATTGCAGAACGTTTCCATTTCACATAACGTTTATGCCCAACCTACCGTTGTTACGTTGTTTTACTGCTGAGCAGCAATGGTACTTAACTTAGTCTAATCTACGTAATGTACGTCATAAACTTAACTACGCTGAACTTCAACTTTCTAGACGATCGAAATAACGGATAAGACAATGGAGAACAGCGAATATAATAGCAGCGTAACCTCGTTTGAAAATACCCAACTGCTGAAGATGCTACTTTTGATTAGTTTTGAAAGGTGATTAGACTTGACGTTTTCCAACTAGCTTCACGCATCGTGTTATCAGAATTCTGGGTACTGAAGCGCTGAAAGTGATGATACAATTCGCCACCGATTGCTTTATCTTGGCTCCAAAATGTTGCCCTATAATTAAATATACAATTTTTGTAAAATAATTTTTTCAAAGCACTAACATTAAATGATAGCAACAATTCAAAGAAGCGCAGTGTTTACCAAACAGGACGTGCACAAAAAACGGTTTTTTTAATGCCAATTAATTAATCTGCACTCAAAATTATTGTGATGTATCTGTACGGACACAAACTAAGTACTTGTGTCAGTAAGACACATGGCAATTTCACGTAGTTTCATTACGTAGTACAATTGATTATCCCTCTGAAGGATGTTTCATTGTTTTCATTTTTATGAGAACTGATATTTAATGTTGTATTGCGTTCTCTATTTTATTGTTATTTAAATTGTCATTTGTTTATTTTGAAAGAAAGAAAATAATTATTTGTTCTGATGACAGTCGTTTGTTTACCTTTTTGTGTTTTATGAAACAAAAAAAAAANAAAGAAAGAAAATAATTATTTGTTCTGATGACAGTCGTTTGTTTACCTTTTTGTGTTTTATGAAACAAAAAAAAAAACACTGAATACATCTAAAGAAAATATTTCATTACCACACAACTACAAATCACGTATTTTATTCATGTNAAAAAAAAAACACTGAATACATCTAAAGAAAATATTTCATTACCACACAACTACAAATCACGTATTTTATTCATGTATAGGTTTTCCTCTGGGCCTATATGTGGTTTAAGTATTCAATTAAGTCTTGTATTTATATTTTTTATTTATTCTCTCTGCCTTTTATGACATGTACGGTCACCCAGCATGATTATTTATTACCTCTTCCAATTGTGTATATCGCTTTATTTTATGTTTGTTTGTGCCGGGTACTTTTCGTTATTTGTTTATTCTTTTTGTGCCACTTTGTTTGCTATGGTTTTTGTGACATTTTGCTTGTTGTTTGTGCCGAGAATTCGGGACATTTCTGTGTTTGTTGTGGATTCTGCATCGCCCAGTAGTGCATATTTCGTAAATTTACGCACCCATGGTTTGTGAAGGTCGCTTAATCGGTAAATAATATGTTCTTCAGAAAATTGCTGCCGTCCCTTACAGACATCACAACAAACCTACAAAACCGAACACGCTGCTGGAAATCACCTTCATGTAATTCCTTATGAAGAGCCGCATAATATTAATGGAATTTCCGTTGGCGCAGTATCCTTAACACATTTGTTTTACCTATTTCTACGAACCTGGAAAGTTCTCGCGTACCCATGTGGACGTTTGCATGGACACGTACCAACACATCGTGTTATGCGTCTCGCCCGTAGCAGTCTTTCGTCGCACTCGTGTTGTGGAATTTCAATCATCTTGTGAGAAGAATAGACGTGTGTAAACTCTTAGTATCATTTTCTGTTAAAAATAAAAAGTTATCGTTTATATCAACTAACCTACGTTTCTCTACAGATAAAGTTTTAATAAATATGAACTTTTTAAAACAATTTTTGGGTAACACTCAGGAACACTGGCGCTAAAACGAGTAATTTGTAAAGAGACAGTTTTAAGGTTGTCTCTCTTGCATTCGAACAGCTGGTGATTTGTTTCTAATAATTATATTTGAACGCACTTGAAGGCATGCCAAGAAGAAGGTGAGAAGGGTGCGGAGAACAATAAAGGAAGGACGAGGAGCGATAAGAGGAAAAATGACCCCCGATCTTCAGTGACTGTGCCGGAGGAGATGGAGCACGCTTATTGTGCGCTGCTTGCAGCGGAGCGATGCAGAGGCGGCGGTGGGTTGGGCGGCGGGGTGTAAAGACGCCGGAGTACAACCGCAGCAACAATTTTTGATGGGAGCGAGCAAAAGTTACGCCGCGGGATAATCAGAGACGTAGATATTATCCTTAAAGTTCAGTGTCAATGGTGTTCTTGGATTAATTTGATAGTTTAAATGTGCTCTAACCTTTGCTATACATAATTTAAAAAATAAGTAGAAGTATAAAACAAACAAAATTATTATTTATGGTATCCTACCCGAGTAAAAACCTAGGCTGGCCCAACGTTGGTACTTGGATGGAAAGGTTGTCTATATGTTGAGCTGGAGCTCATACATTGTTAAAACGTAGGCCCAAAGGAATATGGCAACAAACATTTGCTGCCATGAAAACGTTAAGATGTTACCTAGTACCCTACGGACAATGATGTCACAGAATCAGAAAATGCCATTTCCTATCGCAAGTGTATATTTTTTATATTTTAAATGGTTGGTTGATGGTTGGTAACAAGTTGGCAAAAGTACTGTTGGTAATAGGTGTGTATTTTTATGTTCGGCCAAAGTTGGGAAATCGATATCTTACGCAAAAGTATGGATAAAAATTTTTGAATGAAAACAATGCCATTTTCATGTATATTATATGTAGGTTCTTCATGACCTGAAATATTTCTATTTAAAATACGTACAATTGGTTTTACTTTGTGTCACTATTGGGAACACAATGGTTGGTAATTGGTAATAATTGTTAAGCTTGGCCAACATTATGTAACCAACATTATGCCAACAATAGTAATTACCAAATTTTTAATTAAATAACTCCATAATTTTGTATAATTGTTTAAAAGCATTTTTACACACAATAGTTTATTAAAATTGACTTAGTTGGTGATGTGTTGGTTATTTGTTGGAAAAAAAAACTGTTGATATTTCATACGTAAACTTCTGTTGGGGTAACAATGTGAGTACAGGGATTATGGGGACTTTGGCACATCGGGACCTGGGACCGGAGCATCGGAGCTGTTCGTGCTCTGTCATTTCATTCCGATCGGCTGGCGGCCATATTGTATGCAGATAACCTTGACCCAGACCTTGTCCCCAGTGGCCTTTGACACTGGCCTTGGTCCCAGTAACCTTTGACCTTAAAAACCCAGAAAATAAAAAATAATAAAAAATCCAAGAAATTAAAAAAAAATTATATAAGAAATATTTAAAAATTATTTTTAAAATACAAAAAATGTTATTTAAAATTTTATTTAAAAAAATTAAATNCCTCGCGACGTCTGCGCCCGTGGAAGACGACGTCTGCGTGCAAGTTATCTACTCATGAAATTTCGTGAAAAATTAATCTTCGAAAAATCGCATTGTTCTAGAGCGAGACCCGAGCCTAAGGCACCAGGATTTTCAAGTGGGGTACCACTGGGTACAAAAGCACTTCCTTACCGAAGACGATAGTTTTTTTCCCGTCCGTTCTGACCGGAGATTCAATGCGGTTCCAGCACTTAAATAATGAGCAGTCCCTCGCGGGAACTTATGGATTCCTTTACTACCCTTCGTCCGCGGCGACCAGGACCTTCGGCAACCCCTCTTGCACCCTTAAACCCCACGTAAGCTCGCGAGGGCGTCCGGAGAGTGCGATGGCTATAAACAAGAGTTTTTATCGCGCACTGGCTTAAGCGAGTTACCCCGGGGCGGTGTCTCCTGCATATTTCATGGCCGACGAGCAGCAGCTGGGGCCAACGTGTCCCTCCTGCCAGGAAACCCGAGGTTCGAATGATACAGCACGGACTTCGTAGCCACCGAGGGGGAAAATTCCCAGCGATCCCCATCTATGAGAGGTAGGTAGAGGTCTGCCAATTTCGCGAATTCTGTAAGTGGCAGGTTAGACTTCAAGCGCGTATACTTAAGCCTTTCTTTTACTGCCACAGTAAATAATGTTTGGACTGGCGCGCTGAGTGTAGGCAGCCACGCAACACGGTGACGCCATTTTGCTGGCGTGTGCGGTATTCTTAAGGAGCCCNTGGCGCGCTGAGTGTAGGCAGCCACGCAACACGGTGACGCCATTTTGCTGGCGTGTGCGGTATTCTTAAGGAGCCCACCTACCTGGAGTTGTTTTCTGCATTTGAGGCCGAAGAGCATGGGAGCGATAAGGGCGCCACTGCCACGCGCATCAAGTGCGCCATCGCCTCTAAACGCAAGGCCCTGAACTAGTGTGCAGTGGTTCCGTCGTCCTGCTGTAACTATGGAACTTTAAGCGGTGACCCTGCAATCTTACTGGTGCAAAGTCTGTACCAAGATTTAGTGCAGGCCCCTCGAGTACTTTTGTAGGTATCTGATCCAAACGTTGTGAAATGTAGCGGTTTGAAAAAGCCGTTTTTAGGTATGTTGGAGTGCACCGAAATGGTTATTCTAATGTGTGTAANTGGCGCGCTGAGTGTAGGCAGCCACGCAACACGGTGACGCCATTTTGCTGGCGTGTGCGGTATTCTTAAGGAGCCCGCCTACCTGGAGTTGTTTTCTGCATTTGAGGCCGAAGAGCATGGGAGCGATAAGGGCGCCACTGCCACGCGCATCAAGTGCGCCATCGCCTCTAAGCGCAAGGCCCTGAACTAGTGTGCAGTGGTTCCGTCGTCCTGCTGTAACTATGGAACTTTAAGCGGTGACCCTGCAATCTTACTGGTGCAAAGTCTGTACCAAGATTTAGTGCAGGCCCCTCGAGTACTTTTGTAGGTATCTGATTCAAACGTTTTGAAATGTAGCGGTTTGAAAAAGCCGTTTTTAGGTATGTTGGAGTGCACCGAAATGGTTATTCTAATGTGTGTAANGTGAAATGTAGCGGTTTGAAAAAGCCGTTTTTAGGTATGTTGGAGTGCACCGAAATGGTTATTCTAATGTGTGTAATGTCTCGAAAGCAAACAACAAGCAGAGTTTGAAATGTGTGTTCTTTTCGTAGGCAAGCGTATTTGGTGCACGTTTAATAGATTCGACAAAAAACCCGGATTTAAAATACACTGCAACGCAGTTCAAGCGTCAGGTAGGTGGGCCCTTTAAGGGCGCCACCGGCCTGACGTTTGAATTGCGTTGCGATGTATTTGAAATCCCTGTTGGTTTTTTACCAAACAATTAAATTTGTCCACCTTATACCAATGTACGAAAAGAAAACACACTTTGGACTATGCACGAATAATACTCTCAATACATTAAACAAGTTATAAATGCTGTTTCCGAACCCTCTAACATAGGTAACAGCACTTCTTTCACATTGCTGTATTGTATCTCATAATATACTGGCTGGAAACATGCGAAACTGGGACCTGCACTGAACTTTGCTCTAGACATTCCAGCAAGTAAATTATAGAATCACCTATTATAACCCCGTAGGTACACGCAGCACGACGGAAATGCTGCATGCCAGTTCAGCGCCTTAACGCATAGAAGTGATGGGGCCCTAGGCGCGCGTGTCACTGTCGCCCTTATCGCTCCCACGCTTCTAAGCCTCAATAGCGCTAGAAAGCTCCAAGCAGGCAGCGCCCTTAAGTACTCTGTAGCTAAGCGATGGGGTAGCGCTTTTGCCCACCGCATGCGCATAACGTTTCCCTGCCTGGAGCTCCATAGCGGTGCGAACCGAGAGATTTGTGCTGCTCTTAAACATCGACGTCTTGAGAGCCTATGAGAGTGAAACGAGTTGAGGGAGCAACGCCAGAATGCTTGGGCGGGGGAAACNCGAGTTGAGGGAGCAACGCCAGAATGCTTGGGCGGGGGAAACGGGAGATCCCCGAAGAAAACTTGCCATCCAGAGGCATAGTCTAGGCACAATTCCTGAGTGCGAAAATCCGGGAGCGACCCCGTCGGGAATCGAACCCAGATAATCTTGGTGGGGGGCGAGTAGGCTGACCACTACACCACCGTGGCCCCGGTGCGAACGGGAAATCGCTACTGGTTCTTTGTTGGGGCAAATTATCAGACGTTATCAACCCCCCCCCCCCTCCACAACATCTTTTCGTCCATTACCCTAGCCTTAAGCCCGTATGCCACGATAAAATTTTCCGCACACACTAGGGCAGAAGCATCCACGAGACCTGCTACCCGATCCTGCATGCAAGCCGTTATAGAGGGTTATTTGGAAGAGCCCATGCAACGATAATTGCTGCCACGCAAGTAATGACGAGTGCAATTTTTTATGATTTACTTCTGCAACTGTGGTTCGGAACAGTTTTCACTTACGAATTCAGCAATATGTGTTCATGCGCAGAGTTTTGTTTTTTATAATTGCTACTTTAAGTGAAATACAAACGCTAACCTTAATTTTCACACAACAGAATCAGTAGACATTTTCGTGCATTTTTNTGCTACTTTAAGTGAAATACAAACGCTAACCTTAATTTTCACACAACAGAATCAGTAGACATTTTCGTGCATTTTTTAATTTACTAATTATTCTTGTTTAATAGTTTTATGTTCCTTCTCAAAATAAAATAAACAAACTGGCTACCACCCTCTATCCGATTTGATAAAATTTCAACCTTGTAGGAAACCTTCAATCGAACATTGCACACGACCAATTACGAAAACGTCCACGAAAAAGGGCCAGCGGTCGATCACATCTTCCATAGAACCATCCATACAAGCGGCCATGCAGGCTTGCATGGAATAGGCCAAGAAATCTTCCATCGTGGCNTGCTACTTTAAGTGAAATACAAACGCTAACCTTAATTTTCACACAACAGAATCAGTAGACATTTTCGTGCATTTTTAAATTTACTAATTATTCTTGTTTAATAGTTTTATGTTCCTTCTCAAAATAAAATAAACAAACTGACTACCACCCTCTATCCGATTTGATAAAATTTCAACCTTGTAGGAAACCTTCAATCGAACATTGCACACGACCAATTACGAAAACGTCCACGAAAAAGGGCCAGCGGTCGATCAAATCTTCCATAGAACCATCCATACAAGCGGCCATGCAGGCTTGCATGGAATAGGCCAAGAAATCTTCCATCGTGGCNCATCTTCCATAGAACCATCCATACAAGCGGCCATGCAGGCTTGCATGGAATAGGCCAAGAAATCTTCCATCGTGGCATACCCGCTTTACTCTCTAAGAAATTATTCGCATATTTACAATACAGTGTATACAAGTAGTGAGTAAGCACGAATGGCTAATTATTTTTCGGTACATTCATGGCAGCATTCTTACATTTGCTGACGAAAAATTTTAATGGGTAGGGAAATTCTCTAACTTAGAAAAATAACTACGGTCAACATTCATATATATGTAGTATGATATGTGGGATAATATCCACACTATCTATAGATTAACAACTTCTTATACAATTTAGGAAGTTTACCAGAAGTTTTTTTGCAGTATATATCTGATCAGGAGCAGGACTAGAGACTAGTTTTCTGTACGCTGTCAATTACGCATTCCATTTTCTTGGGTGTGAGGATACGATTTTTACAAGTAGTTAGGGTAGCAGCAACCTAAAAGTGAATTTCCTATAATGTCTCCGCCACGAAAAGAACTATACTTTACTGTTCAGAATGTGTTCATTTAAGTTAAATATTCTGCTAGTAGAGAGATTATGTGGACTTTGGCAAATCGGGACCTGGGACCGGAGCGTCGGAGCTGTTCGTGCTGTCATTCCGGTCGGCCGGCGGCCATATTGGATCCAGGTGACTTTGACCCTGACCTAGGCTCCGGTAACCTTTGACCTTGAAAACCGAGATAATCAAAAAATACAAAAATTACAAAAAAAANGACCCTGACCTAGGCTCCGGTAACCTTTGACCTTGAAAACCGAGATAATCAAAAAATACAAAAATTACAAAAAAAAATAACAAAAATTATATAAAAAAATATTAAAATTAGTTAAAAATATGAATTTTTTTAAATTAACTAAATACACTTAAATTTTTGGAGGTCTCCTACATTCCCTCCACCAATAGTCATTCCACCATCTTGGTAGGTGCAGTCCACCATCTTGGTAGGTGACACATACGTAATGCAAATACAGTAGCCTCTCGGCCACCATACTTGTAGATTTTAACGCAGCACTCTTAGCCATGAGCCATCCCGCGCTTCAGCCCCCCACTTGGCAGGGAAGAAGGATCACGCCCTCTCATCGCAGGTGTCCCAGCCATGCACCTGAGGTAACCAAATCCAAATCCCCGACTTGATACGCAAGTACGGCCAAAAGCACCCTTCCACAATGTTCTGAGACCCTCGTACTCAGACACCAATCGTGTGGTCTGGCCGGGGTACAACCGGAGTGGTTCTTTCTTTGAGTCACCATCCGCCATTTTGGTCGGTTCAGTCCGCAATCTTGGCCGGTGCAGACCGCCGTCTTGGTAGGTGTCACAACCACCGTTCAACATCTTGTTTTTTTTTTGTTTGTAATTTGTTTATACATTAGTGGAGTTTGCCTATTACCTTCTTTCGACCGCCATCTTGGTTTTTTCGTTTCTCATTTGTTTTACATTGCTGGTGCTGTCCCCATTATTGCGCCCAGCAGACGACTGACCCCTCCATCACCCTTCCAGTATACTTAATTGACCAATTGCCCCACCCCTGACTCTCATTGGCTAAAGAACACCCTTTTCCAATATATTTTATTGCTACGCCAATGTTTTTCATTAGCTAATTACTCAGGTGGTATTTTCGGAAACCTTCGTTCGACCAATTAGTCGGTTCCCCTGCACTCCCTTCCAATATATTTAATTGCTCCGCCAATGTTTCTCATCGGCTAATTACGCATATTAACTAACATATATTTATATTAATGTTTAATTTTCTCTAGCCATATTATTTTACATTAACATATAACATGCATATATATATTTATGTTACCATATAGTAGCCATATATATTTATATTATAATATACAATATGCTTATATATTTACATTACCATATAATATGCATATAAATTTATATTACCATATAATATGCATATAGGCGTGTAAAATATGCATTGGAGACTACATATGCGGGTTTTAAATTTCCCTCGGAGTTCTTGCTAATGCCAACAGAGTATAATGGTTTTCTCAGGGTGCTAGCACTTTTTTTAAATACATATAATACATCCGTATTTTATCTCTGAATTAAACAGGTAAAAATCTTCCTATGGACGACCACTTCTCCATTCTGAGTGATGAGCTGACTGATTCTCGGCCGACAAGTTCCAAGAACCTTGATATCTTTCACTGGAAAACTGGTGGGTTGAACTGCGTTTCCGACAGTTGACTCGAGAAAATGAAAAATTTTTTCACACGTCGGTTACTCTTCGTCAGTGATCTGCGTTGATTAACAATGGTATTAAGTGATTTTTTTTTAAAGCACGAGTTGAGCTTAGCAGCTGAAATGGGTGAGGACATTTAGGTCGGCGAAGAAGGTGAAGTGTCTCGAGAAAATCTGCTGGACATCGCCAAGTCCATCACGGGCGATACTGTTGGCAACGGCATCAATCACGTTTCCCACATGCGCAAAAATACATGTGCGACTCCTGCCGGAAATCGAACCTAGCTCGCCTTGATGGGAGGCGTGCGCTCTGGTAGCTGTGTAACTGCTGTCAAGAGGATGGTGTGAAGTATTGAGCGTGTCCGGTCCCGTGTCGGTGCCAAATAATAATTATAGAATATACTAACGAGCCCATAAATGCGTTGTCTTCGCAAATTGGTAGCAATTTGTTCAGTTTTTTTTTTGTGTTTGGTGTGTTTCTGGTATTTTATATAGATTTCGTGACAGAAATTCAGAATTTTTTAAAGAAATGAAAATCCGCGTACAGAATAATAAGTGAATGTATATATCCACAAAAGATTTACTATGCTCGGTATCAATATTTTTAATATGTAGCACTTTGCAAATAACCATAGAAATCACTATGTTAATAATAAAAGTAATGATTTAGACGTTAATTATTATTGCCTGCTTTTAATTTAACTAAATTAAAATGCATTTAAAGTGAGGGATATAAAAAGTAAATAACATTCTCAACAGGTAGTGAAACTAAAACGAAAATTCCCTATGGGTACTGGTAGTAGCACGAATATAAGGCAACAGACCAGCCGTTGAATGCACGCACCATAGTCACTGGTGCGAGGGATAATCGAAGCTAATGGATCTGGGAGCAAGCGATACGTCCAAAGGAAGTATAGAAAAAGATGTATCGACATTTGAGAGCAAAGTGGTTTTTCCTTTCGTTATGTTATTGCAGGTTACCTGTTTGACAAGGACGTGCACTAGCGTGGAGAGAAAAGACAACGTCAGCGAACGGATATCCAGCGTGATTTGAATTATTCGAACTTGTAAAACTGGATATAATTTGTCAATTGTGCAAATAATTTCCATGAATCACTCAAAGTGTTTGATACTACGAACATGTGTGCTGGAAATGTCCAAGCAGAATTCTCCAACGTATATGATAGCGGGAAGTCCAATAATTCTTAGAATATTNCATGTGTGCTGGAAATGTCCAAGCAGAATTCTCCAACGTATATGATAGCGGGAAGTCCAATAATTCTTAGAATATTGTGTAAAACTGTAACAGTAATGTTTTGGTAACAGTGCCATCTAAAATGGTGGATGATTTAAGCTATTACGTGATGGATTTAACTCACACATTAGTATTTCACACCAAGATTGTTAATCCTTTCAGGACCACTTTAAATTACGGTTTCAGGTGTTGCAAACAAAAAAAATTATGATGCTTGTTGTACTTAAGTCGACACAACACTTTTTTCGTTGTCGCAGCCAATGAGCTGTGAGCTATATGCTCGGCTACAGTATTATGAACCAATTATGACCTAGATCGGTAAGATGGTTTGCGAATCATTAACTCCCACAGGTAAGATCATTGGTCATTGAGCTTCGCAGTGTACAGCACAGACCAAAAATTACCTACACGTGCGTAATGTACACAATTGTGCATACTGGGTCTGAATGAGTTAAACCAATTTATTGGTACCAGATATATGGCAAAACAGAACAAGAATGAATAGCATCATCGGCATGAAAATAAGGGACTAAATTATAAAAAAACTTAAGCTGCCATTTATAGTACCTAAACTTTGCATGCAAATTTGTGTATATAAACAATTGAAAGTTAATGACTAAAGCAAATTTATTCCTCCCAAAATATTTTATTTATAAATGTGCTATTTATTTAACAGTTATAGTTGTAAACTTCATTTACCCGTATTTTCACCACTAAAAATACAGTTACTTGCTGCATGTTATTCACGAAATTATGATTGGTTATGATCTTGAAGGAAGTGGAAGGAAATTGGTTCTTAATTTTTAATTTTTATAATGGGTAAGTTTAAGAAATCTTAAATTCCATTACCTAATTAAATTAACGATAGACTTACTGAGATTAACATATCAATTTTTGTTTGTGATAAATGATTCATGTTACTGTGTTAACTTTTGAAACATATTATCTCTCCTTATGTTTGGACAATATTATTCATACGTGGTTTTTCTTCGTGATGATTGAAAATATCTAATTGAAAAATACTTGTATCATTTCAACAGACCGATAGAAATAAACTGAAAATTTATTCAAATAATCCAGAAGAAACTCTGTAGCTGCAATTAAATATGACATTTTATACACAATGTAATAAAATAGCTCATTTGATAAAAAATATTATATTGCAGCAATTTTCGTAGTAAATGTTTAGTAAATGTACAAAATTTAGGAGCCCTAAAATCTGTTGACTTGTTTTTGTAAATCACAATATACGAGGTTCTAAAATATTTACTTTTGAGGGCATGACTGTATCCGAACAAATAAAAACCCTTAGAAGAGTCGAACCCATTCATTCCAGTTAACGTCCTTGAAACTTTCCACAATAGACCACTTGGATTTAAATGCCATAATGCATGTTTGGTGCCAGCGGCGTTTTCAAGCAGCTTTTAGCCGACAAATTTTTTTACATAACACCCTTGTTNCATGTGTGCTGGAAATGTCCAAGCAGAATTCTCCAACGTATATGATAGCGGGAAGTCCAATAATTCTTAGAATATTATAAAAACCTGTAACAGCAATGTTTTGGTAGCNAATGTTTTGGTAACAGTGCCATCTAAAATGGTGGATGATTTAAGCTATTACGTGATGGATTTAACTCACACATTAGTATTTCACACCAAGATTGTTAATCCTTTCAGGACCACTTTAAATTACGGTTTCAGGTGTTGCAAACAAAAAAAATTATGATGCTTGTTGTACTTAAGTCGACACAACACTTTTTTCGTTGTCGCAGCCAATGAGCTGTGAGCTATATGCTCGGCTACAGTATTATGAACCAATTATGACCTAGATCGGTAAGATGGTTTGCGAATCATTAACTCCCACAGGTAAGATCATTGGTCATTGAGCTTCGCAGTGTACAGTACAGACCAAAAATTACCTACACGTGCGTAATGTTCACAATTGTGCATACTGGGTCTGATTGAGTTAAACCAATTTATTGGTACCAGATATATGACAAAACAGAACAAGAATGAATAGCATCATCGGCATGAAAATAAGGGACTAAATTATAAAAAAACTTAAGCTGACATTTATAGTAGCTAAACTTTGCATGCAAATTTGTGTATATAAACAATTGAAAGTTAATGACTAAAGCAAATTTATTCCTCCCAAAATATTTTATTTATAAATGTGCTATTTATTTAACAGTTATAGTTGTAAACTTCATTTACCCGTATTTTCACCACTAAAAATACAGTTACTTGCTGCATGTTATTCACGAAATTATGATTGGTTATGATCTTGAAGGAAGTGGAAGGAAATTGGTTCTTAATTTTTAATTTTTATAATGGGTAAGTTTAAGAAATCTTAAATTCCATTACCTAATTAAATTAACGATAGACTTACTGAGATTAACATATCAATTTTTGTTTGTGATAAATGATTCATGTTACTGTGTTAACTTTTGAAACATATTATCTCTCCTTATGTTTCGACAATATTATTCATACGTGGTTTTTCTTCGTGATGATTGAAAATATCTAATTGAAAAATACTTGTATCATTTCAACAGACCGATAGAAATAAACTGAAAATTTATTCAAATAATCCAGAAGAAACTCTGTAGCTGCAATTAAATATGACATTTTATACACAATGTAATAAAATAGCTCATTTTATAAAAAATATTATATTGCAGCAATTTTCGTATTAAATGTTTAGTAAATGTACAAAATTTAGGAGCCCTAAAATCTGTTGACTTGTTTTTGTAAATCACAATATACGAGGTTGTAAAATATTTACTTTTGAGGGCATGACTGCATCCGAACAAATAAAAACCCTTAGAAGAGTCGAACCCATTCATTCCAGTTAACGTCCTTGAAACTTTCCACAATATACCACTTGGATTTAAATACTATAATGCATGTTTGGTGCCAGCGGCGTTTTCAAGCAGCTTTTAGCCGACAAATTTTTTTACATAACACCCTTGTTNTATAATGCATGTTTGGTGCCAGCGGCGTTTTCAAGCAGCTTTTAGCCGACAAATTTTTTTACATAACACCCTTGTTAAATAACTTTTGGAATGATAATTTGTTTTTTAAAACCACCCTTTTCTCGTGTTATTTCGACAAACTACAACGAAAAAAAATTAAAGTAGGTTTAGTTTTATTATATTAATGTAATCAACATTCGGATAATAAAGACGCTGTAAATTTATTAAAATGTTAGCTTAAGTAGAGAAAATCGAAATATTGCTGAAATTGTTCCGTTGAATTACTATCTCCTTAGTAGTGAGACCTGAGTATTCTGAAACTTAAAAGAACAATCACAAACAAAACCACAACACACTGCTCTGTTAGTATCACTTTATTTTACTTTTTCATCGTTTAAATAGTTCGAGCACGGTTATGTCAACAGATGTTTGGTTTCTACAGAACTATTTTATCTTGGTGTAAAAATGAAATTACTTTACGTCATATATAACTGCATCATATACGTTATTAATCATACTTAAATAATAATCTGATGTTAAGATTGGAAAGAATTTTNGTCATATATAACTGCATCATATACGTTATTAATCATACTTAAATAATAATCTGATGTTAAGATTGGAAAGAATTTTCCGCAGTATATATTTTTCTTGGTTTTCAAATGTTAGCTTCCAAAATTTTGCACGATGAAATAATACTCGTCTCTTGTGTCATATACTCTGAAAACTGAAGTACTGTTATTTTAACNCCAAAATTTTGCACGATGAAATAATACTCGTCTCTTGTGTCATATACTCTGAAAACTGAAGTACTGTTATTTTAACTGACGAGAAAGAAAGAAAAACCGACATACTGCGGAACGGAATAAAAACATTTTACAATGCAAAAATGGGAGCAATGAAATGCATTAAGCGACAGAAATAAACCATCGCATAAATGCCGGGGAAATTAAATACGTCTATTAGCTTCTGTTGGTAATTTTATGCTAAAAGCAATATTGCATGGAGAGTGTCCATGTGGTTATTCAATTGTTAAAAGTAATCTTCACCCCCCTCCCCCCCAACGAGAATTAGTGGTGATCAATGTAATTCGATGTTAACCCGTTGAAGTGCATGAACGAACTGCTGCTCTGATGAACCCTGGTTGGCGTTTGAAAGGTTAATGTGCTGAGGGGTTACTCACAGCTTGAATGGGCAGAGCGAATATATTACAGAACGGGGAGGCAGTTTATGAATTATAAATAAGCTGGCGATAATTTCACATTGCAAATCACTATGCACCTGTGTCGTAACAATTGGATTAGCTACTTTTTCCGAAAGTATGTTTTAAGATATCACATTTNGTCATATATAACTGCATCATATACGTTATTAATCATACTTAAATAATAATCTGATGTTAAGATTGGAAAGAATTTTTCGCAGTATATATTTTTCTTGGTTTTCAAATGTTAGCTTTCAAAATTTTGCACGATGAAATAATACTCGTCTCTTGTGTCATATACTCTGAAAACTGAAGTACTGTTATTTTAACTGATGAGAAAGAAAGAAAAACCGACATACTGCGGAACGGAATAAAAACATTTTACAATGCAAAAATGGGAGCAATGAAATGCATTAAGCGACAGAAATAAACCATCGCATAAATGCCGGGGAAATCAAATACGTCTATTAGCTTCTGTTGGTAATTTTATGCTAAAAGCAATATTGCATGGAGAGTGTCCATGTGGTTATTCAATTGTTAAAAGTAATCTTCACCCCCCTCCCCCCCAACGAGAATTAGTGGTGATCAATGTAATTCGATGTTAACCCGTTGAAGTGCATGAACGAACTGCTGCTCTGATGAACCCTGGTTGGCGTTTGAAAGGTTAATGTGCTGAGGGGTTACTCACAGCTTGAATGGGCAGAGCGAATATATTACAGAACGGGGAGGCAGTTTATGAATTATAAATAAGCTGGCGATAATTTCACATTGCAAATCACTATGCACCTGTGTCGTAACAATTGGATTAGCTACTTTTTCCGAAAGTATGTTTTAAGATATCACATTTTAAAATTATTTGGGTTTACACGAAACATTTCTTACGTTTCATAGTTGCTTCCACATTAATCTCTGATGCAGTACAGCAGCAGAATTATTGTGTGGATTTTTTCGAACAGGGAAAAGGATATTCACGGGAATAACGTTTTATGCTTGTTTTTGGTTATGAAGAAGCTTGAATACCAGTTGTATCGGAATAACATATAATGACGTGGAAAAATTTGGTCTGCCCCGAGGTTCAAAACCAGAGTTTNTAAAAATTATTTGGGTTTACACGAAACATTTCTTACGTTTCATAGTTGCTTCCACATTAATCTCTGATGCAGTACAGCAGCAGAATTATTGTGTGGATTTTTTCGAACAGGGAAAAGGATATTCACGAGAATAACGTTTTATGCTTGTTTTTGGTTATGAAGAAGCTTGAATACCAGTTGTATCGGAATAACATATAATGACGNAGAATAACGTTTTATGCTTGTTTTTGGTTATGAAGAAGCTTGAATACCAGTTGTATCGGAATAACATATAATGACGTGGAAAAATTTGGTCTGCCCCGAGGTTCAAAACCAGAGTTTCGCTGTTGAAACTTGAACCCACACACCGAAGTCACGTTGTCACTACGAATCATTGCAACAAGCCATTGAACAGGTATATTCAAATAGTTTGGCAGTGGTTTAGTAGGAGGAACTGTGCAATGGNAATCATTGCAACAAGCCATTGAACAGGTATATTCAAATAGTTTGGCAGTGGTTTAGTAGGAGGAACTGTGCAATGGTGCCCAAAAGGTAGACTAAAAAAAAATGCAAAGCCTGATATACACTCTAAACCTGAAAAAGTTCCCAGTTCCAAGTTCCCAGTTACCAGTTCTCAGTTCCCAGTTCCCAGTTCCCAGTTCCCAGTTCATTTGCTGTATTCGCCAGTCGGCAGTAGCTCTTACCAAATTACTTTCAGTGAATGTTATTTCACTGATTGATATCAACCGATTCATGCTTAGAGTGAATGATACATTTGTTAACGCCCCGGATTGATAGAGAAAAGTCCAGCAGGCAAAACCAATGGAAAAACAGTCTTCCGGGACTCCGACAAGCTTGAGAAAGGTTATAATTGGTAGAGAATGATCAGCCACGCCTCTTCGCCCAGAGGAGGGCTGACACACCACGGCACTAACTGAAAAGGGATGCTGTGCAGACTCAAACGAAGTTATAGGAGCTGAACAAGATTTGCGAAAACTGAGCAACTGCCCGTAACTGGGATCGATCGCAAAAACTCCCGGCCACAGGTATCAAGAGAAATGTGGAAAATGCTGCTAGAAAAAAGAGGAACCAACAGAACTAGTATGTTTCCGGCAGCTTTTTCTGCTTGCAGATGTTAATATACCGTCACCATTATTTGTCCTTGAAANCAGCTTTTTCTGCTTGCAGATGTTAATATACCGTCACCATTATTTGTCCTTGAAACATCACTCCAAAGTTGAAAGAATAGTTAGACCGGGGCAAATATCGTCAAACAAGATTCATTTATGTAACGGCTATCGACTTTAAATAACTACGTGTGCCAGGTGGGAGGCTTCTTGCAGGTACATTCACCACAAATTAGTGAAACCAACGAGAAATCTATGACAAGGATTCGTAACCATAATCGGAAAATGTTCATCAAATCCACTATAGAAAAAATGCCCGAAGTTTTCCGAATAACTGCCGAAGATTGGGATGAAGGCAGTAGAGATACAGCGAATAATAGAAATGATGGAGGAATAGCTGCAATTAAAGTAAAATAAATTTGCGGATGTCGATTAAGATAACTGACTGTTAATAAAGCTGACGTCAATGAAACACCTGTAGAAAGGGAAAATTGTGTAGATACAAATTAATTGATTATACAAAATGTTGGGAAAATTGTTACGCCGCCAAATAAGGAGTACTAAAATATTTGCAAAGTTATTTCACTACTTTGAAGTTTTCCAAACAATATAAGGCCTATACTTAGAATAATGAAGTTTATTAATTGAGTTGTCTCCGTTCAATGCTGTTATGGCGTGTTTTGGGACGAGTACTTCATGACTTTGTCTGCTAGAGCGCATTATGATCACGTGGTGAGAAGGCACAGTTATGACTCAAGTTCAAACCACAGCATGCCTCGCCACTTTTAAGAACTTACTCACTGGTCAACCCTTCAAAGCTAATCAGATTTACAGAATTGGTATCTCTGGAAATATGTTAAGGCGAAACCGAAATTTTTAATTTTTCATGTTGCAAATGCATGCAAAGTTGCCTCTTTGAGGTAAACAGTTGTGAGTATTATTTAAAGGGTCCGCTTAACCTGGGTTGTTTTCCGCGTTTGAGACCTAAAAGGGCGATAAGGGCTACACTGCCACGCGCATCAAGTGTGTCATCGCCACGAAGCACAAGGCTCCGAACTGGCGTGCAGTGATCTCGTATTGTGAAGTGGAGAGATTTGGGTCGATCTTAACATCGAGGTNCACAAGGCTCCGAACTGGCGTGCAGTGATCTCGTATTGTGAAGTGGAGAGATTTGGGTCGATCTTAACATCGAGGTTTTTAGAGCTGATGAGGTGAGGATGCAGCAGAGCCAGAATGCAAAGGTGGGAGTAACGGGAGATCCCCAAGAAAATCCGCCAATNGGTGAGGATGCAGCAGAGCCAGAATGCAAAGGTGGGAGTAACGGGAGATCCCCAAGAAAATCCGCCAACCAGCGGTATCGTCACTATTCCTACGTGCGAAAATCCAGGAGCGACCACGTCGGGAATCGAACCCGGTTCGTCTTGGTGGGATGCGAGTAGTCTGACCACCACACCACCGTGGTCCCTCAGTGTTCTCGTTGTGATGCTTTATGTATGGGACGTTCAGCGGTGACCCTATAATTTTATTGCTGGAAAACCTTGAGCAAGGGTCGATGCAGGGCACGTGAGAATTTTTGGATGTATCTGGCGCGTACATTTTGGGATGCAGCGTTTTAGTAAAGCCAGTTTTAGCTTTTAGCACGTTTAATAGTTTCGTGGAAAATTGTATATTTCAAACACACCGCAACGCAATTCTAGGGCCAGGTAGGTGGACCTCTTAAGACATGGCAACGAGTAAAGAGTTAATACATTTATCGCATCGGAATCGTACGATTTACCGAAGAAAATAAGATTGTTTTACCGTAATCTACAGACGCATAAGGCACCCAGGTTAAACTGAAGGAACAATTTCGTGGCAACGCCATTCGCCAAATATGTCAGATTCCAGGAAAGTAAAAACAAAGCAAAGATTTTTTTTTTAAACGAGGGGAAACATTTTTTTTTTTTTTACCACATTCAGTGTTCCCTCGGCAGTTTTTATCTTTTAACCTCCTTTCCCGCGCCAAAGGGCAGGGAAACGTTGAAGTCAGCAGGAGCCGTAAAGAGTAATTTCGGTACGGTCCGCGGCGACAGGTTGTCGGAGAGGAAACGTTTGTGTCCCGGGGACAATGCCGAGAATAAGGGAAGGCAGGAACTCGTTACGGAAAAGGAGGCTCCCGCAGATAGTGTCGCGTAGCGTGGTCCAGTTGGAGAAGCCGACTGCACTTGCAAACAGTGCAGCCGTCTTACGTGATTCTCTTTCATTCTGGCGTGATGACTTTCTTCCAACCAACACATATTGCATGTATGTAACAAATTTACACTGAAGAGCAAAAAAAAAAAAAAAACTGTTATAGTCGTGCGTACGTAAATAACAGAGGTATGGAACCAATCAGAGTAACGCGATGCGGTCGNCACAAGGCTCCGAACTGGCGTGCAGTGATCTCGTATTGTGAAGTGGAGAGATTTGGGTCGATCTTAACATCGAGGTCTTTAGAGCTGATGAGGTGAGGATGCAGCAGAGCCAGAATGCAAAGGTGGGAGTAACGGGAGATCCCCAAGAAAATCCGCCAACCAGCGGTATCGTCACTATTCCTACGTGCGAAAATCCAGGAGCGACCACGTCGGGAATCGAACCCGGTTCGTCTTGGTGGGATGCGAGTAGTCTGACCACCACACCACCGTGGCCCCTCAGTGTTCTCGTTGTGATGCTTTATGTATGGGACGTTCAGCGGTGACCCTATAATTTTATTGCTGGAAAACCTTGAGCAAGAGTCGATGCAGGGCACGTGAGTATTTTTGGATGTATCTGGCGCGTACATTTTGGGATGCAGCGTTTTAGTAAAGCCAGTTTTAGCTATGTTGAAGTGCTCTGAAATGGTGTTTGTAATGTGCGTGGCGAATTGACGTCAGGCCTCGCCCGAAACGTATTTTCTTTCTTTGCGTAGATCTGCACATTGTACGCACGTTTAATAGTTTCGTGGAAAATTGTATATTTCAAACACACCGCAACGAAATTCTAGCGCCAGGTAGGTGGACCTCTTAAGACATGGCAACGAGTAAAGAGTTAATACATTTATTGCATCGGAATCGTAAGATTTACCGAAGAAAATAAGATTGTTTTACCGTAATCTACAGACGCTTAAGGCACCCAGCTTAAACTGAAGGAACAATTTCGTGGCAACGCGATTCGCCAAATATGTCAGATTCCAGGAAAGTAAAAACAAAGCAAAGATTTTATTTTTAAACGAGGGAAACATTTTTTTTTACCACATTCAGTGTTTCCTCGGCAGTTTTTATCTTTTAACCTCCTTCCCCGCGCCAAAGGGCAGGGAAACGTTGAAGTCAGCAGGAGCCGTAAAGAGTAATTTCGGTACGGTCCGCGGCGACAGGTTGTCGGAGAGGAAACGTTTGTGTCCCGGGGACAATGCCGAGAATAAGGGAAGGCAGGAACTCGTTACGGAAAAGGAGGCTCCCGCAGATAGTGTCGCGTAGCGTGGTCCAGTTGGAGAAGCCGACTGCACTTGCAAACAGTGCAGCCGTCTTACGTGATTCTCTTTCATTCTGGCGTGATGACTTTCTTCCAACCAACACATATTACATGTATGTAACAAATTTACACTGAAGAGCAAAAAAAAACTGTTATAGTCGTGCGTACGTAAATAACAGAGGTATGGAACCAATCAGAGTAACGCGATGCGGTCGGCAGCTAGATCGGTTACTGCTGTTACAATGGCAGGTTATCAAGATTTAAGTGAGTTTGAACGTGGTGTTATAGTCGGCGCACGAGAGATGGGACATAGTATCTCAGAGATAGCGATAACATTTTGATGTTCGCGTACGACCATTTCACGAGTGTACCGTGAATATCGGGAATCCAGTAAAACTTCACATCTTCGACATCGCTGTGGCCGGAAAAAGATCGTGAAAGAACGGGACAAACGACGACTGACGAGAATCATTAAGCGTGATAGACGTGCAACCCTTACTCAAATTGGCGCAGATTGGATTTGTGGGCTGCCCTGCAGGATTAATGGCGTGAATTGCCTTCTGCATACCTTCAGACATTAGTCGAGTTCATGCCACGTCGTCTTGCGGCACTTCTGCGTGCTCGGGGGCCCTATACGATATTAGGCAGGTGTACCAGTTTTTTTTGTCTCTTCAGTGTATAATATGTTTAATAGAGCAATCTTTCGGCTTCCACTAGTGAGCGAGAGAGTGAAGATATTTGGGCGGCTCTTAACATCGATTTCTTGAGAGCAGCGCCGGAATGAAATGGCGGAAGGAACGGAAAATGCCCGGAAAAAACTCGCCGACCAGCGGCACCGTCCGGCGCGATGTCCACGTGGGAAAATCCGGGAATCGAACCTGGTTAAACTTGGTGGTAGGCGAGTAGTCAAAACACTAAATCACTGTGGCCCCTGGCTTCCTCTAGAAAATGTGGAACAGAAACGTGAATCTGTCCGCACCCCTTCCCTGCTGTTGGAAATGCAATGAGATTTTTTTTTTCAAGTTCACGAGTTTCATCACATAATATAAATAGGCTTGATATCCCCCAACGTAATATACATTCTTAATTTAAAATGATTAAATTTCAAACTAAAAACCACTAGAGGTTACAAAAGCAACGATTATAATTATTAGGCTAATATCCACAAGACTGATACAAAAATTCAACACGCCGTGGTCTATAGAAGGCTAATAGGTGGACTAGCAACTTATAAATAAGTGAAATAACATTCGCTGAAAGTCAATTGACAAGCTACTGCCGATTGACGAATCAAGCCAATTAACTGGGAACAAGTGACTTATTGCAGTGGAATTCTTGACATTCAGTGGGAATCACAAATAAATCAGTGTAATTCAGCCACTATAGTAATTAGTTATCTGGCACAGATTATTAGTTTCTCAATTTTTCACTCTCTTCATTGATTTGGCTTAACTTTCACTGTTTCAAGTTGAGAGTGTAAGTGGCCCGATTTCCTGGCGCTTGAACTGCGATGCGGAGTTTTTGAAAAAAGTTACACTTTTTTTTCCACTTAACTATTAAACGTTCAGCTTGAGCAGAACATACACTTTATATGAGTCCTGTCGATTATTTTCAAAACTTCACGCACATTAGAAAAACAATTTTGGAGTTCTCGAACGTAGCTAAAATGTTTTTCTTAAAGCCCTGTATCTCAAAATATTAGTGCCATACAGAAACTCAAGTACTCTAGTAACGTGCATTAAACCTTGGTGTAAAATTTTCAGCAATAAAACGATAGGTTTNACGTTCAGCTTGAGCAGAACATACACTTTATATGAGTCCTGTCGATTATTTTCAAAACTTCACGCACATTAGAAAAAATTTTTTGGAGTTCTCGAACGTAGCTAAAATGTTTTTCTTAAAGCCCTGTATCTCAAAATATTAGTGCCATACAGAAACTCAAGTACTCTAGTAACGTGCATTAAACCTTGGTGTAAAATTTTCAGCAATAAAACGATAGGTTTACCGCTTTGAATCCCATAGGTAAAAGCAGAACGACGTAAACTCTGCATTACGGCTGTTCAAAGGCCTGCGTGTCGCGTCTACGGCGCATTTGCGCGTAGCAATATCACCCTTACCTTCCTCATGCTTCTCGGACTCAAACATAGAAAATAATTCGAAGTGGGACGAATGGGCATTAGGGAACAGACTATTTCGTAAGTGCATTTTATAATGCATGCTAGAACTGATGTCAGTATAATGACAAAATCGATGCCGCAAAGATTGTCGTGTTCGTTTAAAGATGCTTTGTTTGTCCGTAGTAATGATAGATGCTGCTATAAATACCATCGCATAAATCAAGCTTTCGATGGCCTTCTTTGATATCTGCGGAGTAATGCACATGTCCGACTTGTCCGTTTCATCGCAAATTTGGGTCAATTAGGAGTGCAAAACGATCCGCAATTCATGGAGTAAAAAACACATATCTCTCTGGGGAAAAAAAATTATATTAGCCCATACTAATACAAATATATAATACTTTTCATTGGCAACCAAATAACGTGGGCCACGAAAAGGAAGGTCTGTAGAGACGGGTTGCTCAGGGTCTTCTACTTGGTAAGTTGGTAACGACGGAGGGAAAGTAGTTCCGTGTGTTAACGTTGAATTAAAATCATTAGGTATATATTTGTTTAAACTGAAATTATTTCTTATACTTTCTGTTTTTTAATGCATTTAAGTGGAAGAATTAGCGAAATTGTAAGCAATTTATATCTAAAATAATTTCAAAAGCTCACTTGACCGACGTATGAATAAAGTGATCAGGCCAGTCAGCAGAGACCGTGTTAATTTCACATATGGTGGAAGAATACACTCTTTGCATGGAAGTAGATCTTAAGTGAGGCTTTCAAAAGTTCTCAGTTTACAGTGAACAGCCAATAACTGTGTGTATGTTACAAAAAAAACGTCCACGAATAGATACATACAGTCTAAGAAATGTTTGTGGTAAATATCCTGGACTCCCCTAACATTTCCATGATTAGAAGCACGTAAAAAGTGTGCGTTCGAGAATTAACTCAAAGCGATGCATATCTTGTGTGTTGCCAGCACACATGCGATGTAATATTGTAGAGTTTGAAGGTCGTTCACCACAGAGGCTTCAGCCGTGGTTGCTAGACGTCAACTGGCTATAAATTCCGCTCAGTCACGCTAACCAAATCTGTGAGCAGGTGTTAGAGTGTAACATACGAGCATTAGGGTCAACAAGTGGTTGACTTTAACACTTCGGAGAAAACTTGAGTGAGGGAAGCCTGGAGCGTCAAACAGCTGAGGTATAACGCGTCAACGAAAACTTTCAAGTTTTTTCGGTATCCACTTTCTACCAGGTCAATGAATAATGTCGCTTCATTTTTGACCACGTAGCTCGATGCCAGCCTAGTATAGTGATGATATATATATATATATATATATATATATTTTTAATTCTATCATGTTGCCACATATTGCACTGGTGTCGGTCACTGCCCTGCAAATATATTCAGTGAAATAAAATAGTGCATGCAACCAGGTTTTCTTTATTTAAAACTTTGTTTGGAATGAAATAATTAGATGTAAACATCATGTAATAGAGTTTGTAGGTTTTTAAATAGAGTGCTTTTTATAATGAAAGACTTAATTCAATTAAATTCGGCCAACAGATGAAAGAAGTTCTAAAACTTGCCTCAAGTAGAAACTATTTGATGGAATCAAAAACCTATTGTATTAACTTACAGATCTTCATGCCGAAAGAAAATAACATAGAACAAAATTCTTCGAAGACACTAAACCTCTATTGTTTTTAAACATGCCATTAAACGAATATCGCATTGCACGGTCACTGAGTAAAAATGCTTACGGTATTTTGAAAGAGAATACATCGCGTATAAACTTGGAACAGGCCTGACGAGACGTGTTATCTAGGTGCCAATAGGGGCTCACAAATAAAAAGGAATTACATTTCTAGCATGGTAGTAATATTTTCGAAAACACGTACGACAAAGTTCATTCTCCACAGTTTCGTATTGACGATTTGCTCATGCAACACTGATCCGCGAAAGTATATAACTTTCAAAGAATTCTTGTTTTGGCCTGTTCTGCAAGAGGCAATATTAGTTTGGATGAAGAATTTTTCCGCGGCCTATTCATACAACTAATGTACTGTTGAAATATAAGGAAAATATTCCTGCGTGTTTATAAATATGTATTACGTTGTCAGCGGAGAATAATTCTCTTTTATTTGTGTTTAAAATGAATAAATATATAAAAATTTAGATATTTTTATTTCCAGTTTTTCTGAACGACTATGTCTATAACCCTGGTGGAACATGTCTCAAATGCCGTTAACGAAACTGGCCAACGAATTGAAAAACAATGCTATAAATTTACACTAAAACTATAATTCTTGACTTGCGGGACGATTAGTCAGTGATTTTAAAAGTGACTTGCACATTTTCTTCAAGGCTTGCAAATTTTCGTAAAAGACGCGTTTGTCATAAATGCCATACAAAACAATTTCGTCCCATCTTTGTGGTGAGGAAAATTCGCTTATACCAATGAACGCTTGGATTAGTTATTATTTTTTGTCACGCGCTACTCAACATTACGTAAACTCACGCAACCCGGGAGATAACTATACGAACGAGGATGTCATCGTTCAATTAACCGAATTGTAAGCTAATGAATTAAGAAAATTGAATCAGTCCTGATAGGTACATTTTAATATTTCATAATAAAAGCCAACATAATCACAGAACAGATCTCTTTCAGCAAATGCTGTGATTTATACCATTTGACAAGTGATAACTTGTTACGAGACTAATATCATATATAACTACCCCTGAGTCGCAAAATTATTTGCCAGTGGTATTTAGCTTTTAATTATAAAACTTAAATGTTATCTTATCACTATTAGAAGTGATCTTAGATATTGGTTTGATTACATAACTGTTAGAAATATTCCCAAATACTGAAAAATATAATTCATAAAATAAGTTCTTATACTGTATTATATAGTACTATATAGTATTATCCACACACACTCTCTCTCTCTCACACACACACATATATAGTGTGAAATTTGAATATTTTTTTAACAATGCATAGCATGAAAGGGTGCGTACGGAATATTTCACTCACCTCCTTTGGCTCCCTCATCAATTGTAAAAACGTTTCTCTCGGCCTTCAATACCGAACCTTGTAATATTATTATTATTTAATTAAGCTTATTATCTATCAAAACTGAGAAAAATTTCTTGAAAATCATGTTTTATAAATGCGAAATAAAACGTATTTTCTAAATTTATTTTAGGTTGGTTTGCATCTATAATTAATGTTTTTCATCTACCTTGAGTTTTTTGTAGGATGAAAACGAGGTTAACTGCAACTTGAAGCAAAAGTCAAAACCAAACTGACGTGTATTGTTACTGAAGGTTGCATAGTTCCAGGCTTAGTGCCTCGAACTATGCAACTAAAGAGACCAAATTAATACAGTAAAATTACTGTTGGCATAATGTTTGTTACGTTACTTCGTACATCTGTAAATTATGTTATTACTGAAAAAATATGGCATCGGGGTAACACGTAACGCAGTTAAATTAAAACATTTAGACACACGAATACTGCCATTATGTCTTTATGTTAATTAGCAAATTACTTACATATTATGTCATCCCGAGCTTATACTTCTAAAGTCATTATTCCGTCATTCGTGCCTTTCCTGAGATAAAAAAAAAGACATCTCTCACTAGAAGTAAGTGAGGAACCGAAAACGTCACAGATGTAAAAAAAGTTGCACTTTTTAAAAGTTCTTGCATTATTCATGAAAAAACATCAGTAATTTCTGTAAGTTTATTTAACCAAAAATTATTATTATTATTAAAGACCTCGAGTATAAACTTGTTCACAAATTGACATCCAGTAGTTCAGTACGAGAGCTATATTTTATATGATAATACATTTCATCCGCTTTTAAAGAAATAACCAAACCACTGATATTCGTGATATGAGGGGTCGCCACTTTGTTGTTGAAACAGCCTGTCGACTACACTAGTGTCCGACGAAAGCGATATGCCCTTAGGTAAGAATACGTCAAGTATTCAAGAGAAGGGAGATTTTGGCAAGCTGTCGCCCGTGGGTACAATTTCGCACCCGTATAATAATAGCGTCCCTGACAATGCGAGCCCCACACGCCTCTTCAAGAGTCCTTTGTGCGGAGTATGATGGGCGTTTTTACGAAGTCGGCGTGTTGCGAAAAAGTGAAAATCTGTCCACAAAAGGACACGTTCAGCTACCATAGCTTCTGCCATAGGCTCGTGACGCCCGTATTACCAATCTCCTCCACTCACACATTTTTGCCTTTGAAATTCCGCAGCAAGATGAAAAGTAATATAAATAATGGAACGACAGAAGTATAAAAATTTATTTTGCTGTAGATTTTTAAAGCAGTGACTAGATCTTCATTGAAGACTCCAAATTCTGATTTGGAAAAATTGCGTTTCTGATATACAAATGTCGTTCCAGACAAAGCTTAACAAGCCTAGGTTTCAGCGTATGCGTAATTATTTATAGTGAAACTGTTGATTACATACCATTGTAGTGAAACTGATACCCTGGATGAGATAGTGAGGTTGTATGGGTACAGAGATGCAGCCTTGGCCAGAGTGGTTTACAGTGGAAATCACATGACTATTCCGATACATTTCTGTGTTCATGAACTATTAGTTCAGGGCAGACCTACCTGTAACAGAGAAAAAAAATCATTAGCACATAATAACTTTGTGAGTTTGTACAGAATGTATGCAAGATCATGTTACACAAACAGGAANGAACTATTAGTTCAGGGCAGACCTACCTGTAACAGAGAAAAAAAATCATTAGCACATAATAACTTTGTGAGTTTGTATAGAATGTATGCAAGATCATGTTACACAAACAGGAAGCGGGTCGCTGGTACAAAATGGTAATTCCTTGGAAACCGTTCGTGTGAGCGCTAGAAGAAAAAAAAAAAAAAAAGTAGTTTAGCGTAGACGATGTTACCCAAATTCACCTATATCAAACAAATAAGGTTTTTTTTCGATTGTGCGTTTATACTGTAAGAGGTTTTTAGAAGATACGGTCGGTGACTTCCTTACATAATGTGCATCTCCTGATGACTTTCAAATTCTTTAATGTAAACTTTTATTAATATGTACTAAAAAATACTCGCTTACATGTGGAAAGGTCATGACCGAATCCGAAGGTTTCTCACACCAGTCATGGCTGCATTTCGCGACCCAGTTAACGAGAAATTCGTGCGTCGGGCCTACATCTCCCAGTTAAAGAAATCATCACCTAACCTAAAATAGGTTAGTCAGCCCGAACAATCGCGTATAGTCACTTAGGTGGTCGTGTGGACTGATCATCCAACTGGTTAGTTACTTTCTTTGAGACATGCATCTCTTGTAGCTGCAGCTCAAAAAACAAACTACGCTCACGGAGCTAATAAACCTTTTTAAGCTAAAATAAGTTTAGTAAAACAAAACTAAGCAAATCTATGCTAGTTTAAGAAGCAAAGCTCTTCATCAAAAACCGAGGTACTATTTCATAAGCAACTATGATATAAGTTTAATGTTAAGAGTGCACTTATCTTTATTTTCATTCTCTTCATGCTTGTTAGTCTTAATGGGTACCCAATTTAATTTTAAGACTGTATAGTGTAATAAATGTTCATACATTGATTTTAAATTATTATTATTATCAGTTTTATGTGTAGTTCATTGTTCTTGTGTATGTTCATAATGCTTCTGTACTTGTTTACTAATAATATTGTACAGTCTAACATGAACTTCAATACGACTGTTACCTTGTGTTACTGATCTTGTTTTTAACAATAGGTATGAAGAGAATCACCCTAGCGTCCGCTTTCAGGGAGGGAGTCTGTGCCTTTTTAAAAACATTTTTAAAATAATGTTTTCAATTTTTTATGTTTAGTGTTGAACAAACTCATTACATTAGTTTAATTTCAATTGGGGATATTATTTAATTTAATTTAGGAATGATCGATTTTGAAAGAGATAATTATCTCGCTTTAGCCAAGTTGTCAGTGCATTTCCGGGAAGTTAACTGCTCACGGGTTTCTTTCAGAATGTGTATTCTTAACGTGCCGCATATTTTTTGTGTCGCAGTCGCATCTGGCTACAAATCTTGTTTTTTTCATTTTACAGTGTCCTTCAGACACAATAGTTTTACTTCGCGTTATCTCTTTTCATGCTGTTACTAGGCGTGAAACGCACTGAAAGCTGCCGGTTGGGTAAGCTCATGCCATTTAGCGGCAAACACTGAAGCCCAGCCGCATCCTTGTAACGAGCGCTCACTGCGTATCGACCGCACATTCTTCATCCCACTGGCTAGCTGTTAGCGTCGGACCTGACGACGCGCAAAACCCGACTTCGCTTATAACCAGGATGTAGTTTCGATAAGTTCTTCTTACGCCTCATCATGTAGTTTAAATGTGTTACAATGTAGTTTAGTGTTTTTAGACTGCATCGGTGTAGTTTTCTAGCTCCGTTATGGAGGTAACAATTTCACCGCCTCGCAGTTTCACCGTCTCGCAGTTCACAGTTAGCAGCTTAGCAGTTTATCAACATCACCGATAACAGTTTGGCAGTCCCATTTGTTATCTGAGTACCAGTCCGGACCAACCTGTAGCACGGGGAAGACTGCAGCTTCGCAGTCTAACCCGGTAGCTGTGACGGGGTACTCGTGACTCTGATCAAGTTCTCCGCCGGCCATCTCAACTTCATTCTAATTTTGATTGAACCCACAGTTTGTGAACTTTCAACAGTTAAAAAATAAAAGAGAAACAAACTATTACTTTATTCAAATCATGAAAACTTTGTTTGTCATATACCTGGCTTACTTAATGTCTTATTTTCAATAAAATATTAATTTCCTGGCATTTAAATACGCATAAATAGTAAATCTTATTTAAAGGAGCTCCTCTTTTTTTCTTTTTCTCCATCATATCATTCATATTTACTTTCTTATAAGACCAAAGTTATAATATTTACTATTTTATTTAAAATATATTAAGTTGTCTAAATACTACTAGTGGAATTATTTACTTTACTCCCCTCTGGATCTTACATCACATTTAATATCATATTCTCATTATTCATTAATTACGATTGGCGTTTTGTATCCAGCACACACATGTTTTTAATCTTTTTGGTAGCAGTTCAACAATCCAACCAAGGCCACAGCAGCAAGACACGAATCTGCGACGCCGTAGATCAGAACGACAGACACTGGCTACGGTTTCCGTGGGAGTGGATTCACAGGCGGTGACAATCGCGTCCCTCGTGGCATCCAGTGCCGCAGTGTCCATGGCTTTGTGTCGTACGAAGTGTTTTTTATGTTACCCTTAAATAAAAATCGCACGGCGTCAAATGTAGAGATCTGAGTGGATACACAACACTTCCTCGTCAGTCTATTCGCCTCCCAACAAACGTTTCATCCAGGAGCAACCGTGCGTGTCGATGGTAATGCGGCGGTGCATCTGGATAGAGTTGGCGAACAGCTGGCACGATGTTTTCCTGCAACATCACTGTAAAATGCTATTCGTTCTTTTACAAAATAAATCTTTGGAAACTAGTTGCCAAACAAATTTCTTGGTAACACAACAAATAAATGTTAGTAAACTTTGCAAAAAAAATTGCTCGGGAAGTTACATGATATACTGAGTTTCTGTACAAAAAGTACTCTAACCTACTGATGGCTATCCTGTAGAATTACAACACGTTGTGCAATCATTTTCAAATTATTTTCCTGCAAAATCACAATATGCTGTTTGGATGTCTACAAATAATTTCTCTGATTTAATGATGCGCAGTAGTTTTTATGCTGTAAATATTGAAGTTTTTCCAGGATTGCACAGAACACTCTTTATAAGGCTCAGTCCGGCACACCCGTAGCTAACTAAGACTTCGGAAATCCCCATAGGGCCAACGGAGAATGAACCTGGAGTACTCTACGTAAGAAGCATGTACACTAACCACTACGCCACAGATTCATACATTCAGTGTATTCCATTGTAGCAGGTTATATATTTTCCCGATAATTCTATCTTGTGTTAATGTGCGCCGTCAAAAGAGAAGACTTTTACAGAGATTATGACGGAATTATAATAAGCTTGAGTATTAGTAATAAAGAGTATGTTAGCCCCACGTCGAAAGAATGGTAATTTTGTAGATACGGAAAAAAAATGAATGCTGCCGACAACTGTTGAATTTTTCGGAGTGTTTTTCATTATCGCTACATTCTGTTGTTTATTTTTGTCACTTACCTTTCATTCAAAGACAGCCATGTGAATGTACTCGTATTTTGTCACAATTTTTTTTACATTTATCTGTATAGAAAAATGTTGTACGAATACAAAATATGAATAAGACACAATTCTAAAGATTTCTTGCAAAATTGAATAGCCAAATTGCATTGGTGCTACCGCAGCTAAAATCACATAAATTGAAATAACCTGGCCTGTACAGTTACCAAATAAATGTTGCAAACTCGTAACTAGCGGAATCACATTCTTTTGAACTTGAACTCCTGAAATGGTAACAGCAGTTTACTGAATATCCGTGTTTCTGCCAGAATTTTTATATGTCAGAACAACTGTTGCTTTTGTAAGTGTGCAAATATGACAGGTTTCCAAGAATTTTCTTGTAATGTTACATACATTTTTCAATTAAAGAATATTTTCATCTTTGTTTCCAACAAATTTTTTACTGTGGGTACGGTAACTTCCACATGTTACCATTCCGTCAAAGAAGAATAACCCCACAAGTCCTCTGGCAGACATACCACACCACATTGGTAACCCAATTACATAAACTGCTTGCTCTACCACAATGTGAGGAATTTTATCAGCCCAGCACACACAACTGTGGTGGTTGACAGTACTATTAATGTTAAAGGTTGTGTTATTGGACCAAACCATCACGTCAATGAAATGTTCATTGTCGTTGCACATGTTCACAGCCCATTCATAAACTTCGACAAGCTTATCTGGACTGTCTTCAATCACACCGTGAAGTAACGTGGGAATGTAGGACCTCCACTTTACGTGTTTTAAAATGCGATGGACACTTGATTTACTGACAACTGACTCACGCGCAGCTTACAATAGGGATTTCGACTTTCCGGTGGAATGTGCAACACAACCCCCACACTTCCTTCGTACGTTGTGGTTCTCTTTCTGCCTCATAGTACTTTCGTCACATCACGCACAGTTCTGTTACTCTACAACTTGTTACTAAATAGTGTCATTGCTACTTGCGACGGTGGAGCGGAAATCTAATAATATCCTCAGTCATTTCTGCATCTTTATCATGTTATCACGTTCCCTATAACACATTAAATTCCACTCGTGTTGCTCGAAAGAAAACAGTGTCGCCTCCTTCATTTCCTCTACAATCGTACCCACGCCTATTTAAATAATATCTGGCGGATGCCACTTGCTGATCTTCAAGATATCCAGGGACATCCAGAAATAGCAAAATTACATCCAAAAGAAATCCAAATGTCCACCCAATATCCAAAATGTGATATGGGTATTTTGGATTTTCTATAGACATTTTTAGATTTAGTCACTAAAAGTAATATTCATTGGTGTTTTTGTAATATCTAATGGATAGCCAGTAAGTGGTACAAACTGATATCTACTACTGTATATCCAATCCAAAGGATATCCATAAGAGATTCACTTTGGGACTTTATGATTTTTAGATCTTGTGGATATAATTAGGATATCCGGTGCTATGGGGGTAGCGCTGCTGCTCGTGGCTGCAAATGGAACTAGCACCCAACGGGCTCTTATAGAGTCAAATACATTCAGTTCCATCATATTACCTTTAATAGTTTCTCTGTTATGTTAAAATAGTGTAAACATTAATCTGGCACATCCAGTAGTTATCAACGTGCAACCCTTGCTCGAGGGAACAGACCTGCATTTCCCGCAGGTTTATTTCGGTAACAGAGACGTAAGCTGTCGTCGTTGGCGTGCGTACACAGCCGTGACACGATTGGCCCAAGGCTCTACGTTGCGTGCAGGGGACGCATTTCAGGGGCTGCGCAATTCTGGAGGTCTGAGAAGCTGGACGAAGGGTGGGGGCTTGTTTGAGATCGGTCGGATCGTTTCGCGTGCCCTGCTTGGCCCTTTCGTGACCTCCGCCCTCTTTCCCACGCACTCCTCAGTGTTGCCAGACCTGACCGTTCGGATTGCACGAACACGTTAACGAAATTACACAAAAATACACATTCGCCATAACAAAAACAATACATTGGATGGTGATTAACTTTACTCTGTGCCCCCATGTACACCCAAAATATAAGAAACGGATAAAATATTATATCAACTGCCAACAAACACAAAACTGTTCCGAGTCCTTGGAACAAACAACAAACAAAATGCCACAAAACCATAGCATATAAAGTGGCATAATAAAGAAATAATTACCCAAAAGGACCCAGCACAAACAAATATAAAAGGAAGCGATATACACAATAGGAAGCGGTAATAAATAATCATGCTGAGTGACCGTGCATGGCATAAAAGAGAGAAAAGCAATAAAAATATATATAAATTAAAGATTTACTTGATGATTAAAAAACACAAGGGCCCAGATAAAAACTTACTAATCTATAAATAATAAGACGTGACTTGTGGTTGGGCGTTACTAATTTTTTTTTACAAATTTATTTTCTTTTCTCTCAAAAAACAAAGAGGTAAACAACAGACTGCCTTCAGAACAAATAATTATTCTACTTTTTTTTCAAAATAAATTAATGACAGTTGAAATAACCATAAAAAAACAATGCAACATTAAAAATCAGACGTCAAAAAAGAATGCCGTGAAACTTGACCATAAATCTGTTTAAATCACATTATGATTCAGTAATTAATATCTATAACATCAAAATTAAAATCTATAACATCGTGACACAAAATTGATGCCCTTTTTCAAAATAGAAATTATTCCAATTAATGTGGCTTATAAGTATTAAAATGAGACCCTTGGGATGCATCCCTAAAAACTCATTACGCTAATGTGTATTAAATTAAAAAAGTGTTAACCTTGAACTTAATGCAAATCGTATATTAAAATCAAACCAACTGTTCACTGAAATAATATTAACACTTAACAACAAATAAATACTTTACGATTATAATTTGAAACCAAAATAGACAATATGAAACTATTCAAGTCACATGTGCTTGATTAAAAAGACTATTAATTTTCAAAAGGACTTTAATTTTAGATAAGTTCCGTTGTAACTTAGCTATATGACGACCGTTGAATACACGGGAACAATGATCTTTCATCGCGACCAAGAAGATTACATAGTTCACTTTAGAACAACCAGGATGGAGGAAATGAACTAAACTACGTCGCCACAAACAAAGAAAGGGGAGGCGACGTGCAGGAGTGTTTCACACGAAGAAAAGAAAATTTAGTCAGCATGTGAAGAAATGTTAGGCCAAAGCACCCAGCAAATCTTAGCCCGGCACGTGCAGTAAAAACTAGCCTGCCACTTGCACAATCAATAAAACAATACATAACGAAAATTTTACTGAGCGAAAATAGTTAGGGCATGCCCAAAGAGAACGACTTTAGTTAAAACTGGAGTGTTACTCGCCAAAGAGGGAAGACAGAAAATATCCAACCGGTGCACTACATTTTGAAACGCCGAACCAAATTGTTACAAAAAATAAACACACAACTCACAAATAAAATAAATGGGTCTAGGACCGACTATATTATGGCCACAAAAAAAATATTACTACAGTGTAGTAGGTACTAGGTGCCACAAAATGCCGTCATGCTCATAGCTCAACATAAGCGTAACATGTTGGTAGGGTGGCGGGATAAAAAGTGAGTTAACGACGCTGTGTGAAGAATGGAAAAATGCTAAACAAAAGACGAACGAAAAGCACAGTTTTACGACGCTAGATGTCGCATGCGGTCCAGAAGAGGCAAAATGTGCTGAAGTGCACAGAGGTGGGAGAACATAGCACTTGAACAAAGAAGCATTTTTTNCGGTCCAGAAGAGGCAAAATGTGCTGAAGTGCACAGAGGTGGGAGAACATAGCACTTGAACAAAGAAGCATTTTTTATGTGAAGTCACGCGTCAAGCAGCATTGATACGCCAAGAAAATTTGTAAGGACTGTAGCTGCAGGGAAGNATTTTTTATGTGAAGTCACGCGTCAAGCAGCATTGATACGCCAAGAAAATTTGTAAGGACTGTAGCTGCAGGGAAGTGAGTGGAAGGGGTAGCTTCAGACGGCGACTGAAAGAACTTACAACACAGCATTGCATATCCGGTTGGCAGAGAAACAATCTCTCATGAAACACTGGATTAAAAACGCAACTTTCAAAGTACAGATCAAAATGAATCGAAATTAAAGTTACGATCAAAATGCGTAGATGATGGAAAATTATTAAATAAACTCAAATACATAAATAACACATTATATANTTAAAGTTACGATCAAAATGCGTAGATGATGGAAAATTATTAAATAAACTCAAATACATAAATAACACATTATATATGCTTCAACAAATAAATGAAATATTTATCAAGCAGTTATATCATAAGAGCGGACAAATAGATATTATTAAATAAGCAAATAAAACGCAGATACACAAATGCATAATAAAAGCACGATTAACATTAATTTAACATTAATTAAAAACCAAAGGTAATACATCCATTAAACATTACTCTNTTAAAGTTACGATCAAAATGCGTAGATGATGGAAAATTATTAAATAAACTCAAATACATAAATAACACATTATATACGCTTCAACAAATAAATGAAATATTTATCAAGCAGTTATATCATAAGAGCGGACAAACAGATATTATTAAATAAGCAAATAAAACGCAGATACACAAATGGATAATAAAAGCACGATTAACATTAATTTAACATTAATTAAAAACCAAAGGTAATACATCCATTAAACATTACTCTNCATAATAAAAGCACGATTAACATTAATTTAACATTAATTAAAAACCAAAGGTAATACATCCATTAAACATTACTCTCAATCGTTTTTCCTGAATTAAATACTGAAAATTAGGTTTCAAAACGGTTGAAAAATATTTCACTAGCAGGGACGCAACAATAAAATAGTCGTGATGTATTTTAAAACGGCACACTTGGTAGCAATAAAGGTTTAGGTTCCAAAAATTACTCCATAATAGAAATCATGAATTTCAAGGTACGAAACGTTGCTGTTTGTCTAAGCATGTAAAACCGAAATGCATTCCTCAACATTGGCTATAAACAATAAACTGAATGCGATATAAGCACAAATGGTTTGGAAGGAGTGTCAACTATAAGAAAAAAATACTTATTACACCTATATGATAAGGAAGATATAATTAAAATTGTGATAACTTCTGAATTACAGAAACACAACACTAATAAGAAATTAAATAAAACTTACACATACTTGCTGAAATTACACACATAACGTGTAATTACACACAAATTGGCAACACTGCTCCTTCAGACCTCGGCAACTCTTCGCGTTTACCGTCACGTGAGGGCCTGCAAAGAACGACGTCCTCGAGGTCACAGAGCAGGTAAGTACACAGAGGCGCAACGGCGTGGCCATTCCTTTTATGAGGGCGTACCCATTCTCTGATTGGCTGCCCGAGGCTCTGAAAACAGGCCTTGTATCCGACCGGCTACTGCTCGTTGCGAAAGGCCACGGCGGTGTTGTGATCAGATGACTCGCCTCTTACATGTGCGAGCCGGGTTCGATTCCCGGCGGGGGCACTCCCGGATTTTCGCACGTGGGAATCGTGCCGGGTGATGCCGCTGGTCGGCGGGTTTTCCCGGGGATCTCCCGTTTTCCCCGCCATTTCATTCCGGCGCTGCTCCATACTTACCTCACTTCACCATCATCGGATCTCGAGACCTTGATAATAAGAGCCGTCCAAATCTCTCCAATCGACTCCACTCCATGTTGCGAAACGTTACCTATTTACTGGGCCGCTTGCCGGATAATATGTTACGAGGCGCTGATTGGTTAACGGCGTGCCAACATTTTTGCTGACCAGTGACGACATTTTCCTGGTGTGTGCAGCGGGAGTTCACGGAATAAGCGTCCCTTTCAACTCTGCATTCTGCGCCCCCACTCGGGTGCTCCTACGTCCATCTGTCGCATGCAAGAACCAGAATTCTTTAACAACTTAAGCTGCTGTTTAGTGAGGGGTGTGTTTGTGTGGGTGATGAAAAATTCGATGGAGCTCCCCGGTCGAGGCTAAGTAGGTTTAGCCTCTACGCGCAAAGTTGTGAACTCGGATTCTGTGTTGCCGTCGTACAGCTAGAACTACGAAACTTAAAGTGGCGACCCTATAATTTAATTGGACGTGACAATGTAACAAAGTCCAATGCATTCCTCTATCGTATTTCCGCATGAATACGGTTCGTATATTTTGAGAAACATCAGTCTGAAAAAAAAAACAGTTTTCAGTTATGTTTGGTGGGCATTAAAATAATAGTTCCAGCGCGCGATTTGTCTTGGAAGTACCAGGCAGGACAAGTCTGAAGTGTGTTTCCTGTTCTTAGGTAAGCACATGGGGGGGGGAAGCGTTTACTGGTTTAAAAAATAAACGGGACTTCAAACACACTGCAGCGTAGATCAAGCGTTAGCTAGGCGGCTGACTTACTGACTGTACGTCTGGTGCTCATAATGTCCGTCTGTCACTTGTAGCAATAAATTATCTTAATTACGTAATGACTTGTACATTTTCGTTCAGTAACTGACACTATTGAATAGAAAGAAACAATGTTGCTACTTTGCCATTTATTGAAGTGATACGTTGCAATAAACTGTTTCAATGGCCGCCGCCAGTTTAAAAATTACTCTTAAAATTTGCTTGCAAAATTACTGTAGATTGACGGTTAAGCTTTCNCAATGGCCGCCGCCAGTTTAAAAATTACTCTTAAAATTTGCTTGCAAAATTACTGTAGATTGACGGTTAAGCTTTCACGTAAAATATATTGCTGACACATATACGCATAGTATATATCACATGACGAGCAGTACCGCTGAGTTATAAATGTATGAGACAGCTTAACAATTGAACGATATTGAACGTATTGGATGTGTGTTACTTCAAAATTTCCGGTGTTGATATCAGCAGTCTCATAGATATAAGCGCCGCCAAATGGAAGAAAGTTCTGTTATTCTCTAGATGTTGGTGGAGTAAGAATTACTGCGTTAACTCTCAGCGTAACATTTTTTTAATTTTATGAATTACTGTCCATTATCTCTTCGGCGCAAGCATACATGTAGTCGCGATCATCGATTGTTTCAAAAGTTGATTTTCAAAACTTCTCAAATAACCCTGAACCAGTTAGTTATGAAAGAAACTACTGAACGTATCCGCTTCCATATTTTAAGAAAAGACGACTTCGCATATTCTATTCACGGTATCTTCTCGTTTCATGAATCAAACCTTTGAAAAATCACCCCCTGTAAGATGTGTTTTGTTGTTTCCTAAATTTTCATATATCACAAGCGTTTTATGCTTCTGATAAAATTATATGTTATTTTTGATTAAATTGAACTTTTATTTACATTAAACATATAAATTATAATTTTTCACAAATAAATCCTACCTATGAATACAGACAGAGGAAGATACATGTGTTGGCAATGCCTAGTAAGAAATAGTTCTTTTTTCAGAAAGTTAATAAACTGAGAGTGCACGATTGTGGCACGTNTCAGAAAGTTAATAAACTGAGAGTGCACGATTGTGGCACGTTGTCCTTTTCGTGTAATTTTCTAGACTTGAGTTAAGATTTCTTTGCATGAGGCGGAGGAGTATCATGGAAGTAGAACTTTAGCAGGGCTTCAGAAAAGTTGGATGTAATCACGAATGGGCTATATGCTTCTTTTCAAAGATACGTTGCACGTTGTGAGAGTTATTATGGAACCAACTGACCAATTCTGGCTCAGTGTGCATGACGCACGAGAAGGTAATTTTTGGCTAGCACTGTACACTACGGGGCTCGATAACCAATGATCTTCCCTGTATGTAACTGCTTTGNCAATGGCCGCCGCCAGTTTAAAAATTACTCTTAAAATTTGCTTGCAAAATTACTGTAGATTGACGGTTAAGCTTTCGCGTAAAATATATTGCTGACACATATACGCATAGTATATATCACATGACGAGCAGTACCGCTGAGTTATAAATGTATGAGACAGCTTAACAATTGAACGATATTGAACGTATTGGATGTGTGTTACTTCAAAATTTCAGGCGTTGATATCAGCAGTCTCATAGATATAAGCGCCGCCAAAATGGAAGAAAGTTCTGTTATTCTCTAGATGTTGGTGGAGTAAGAATTACTGCGTTAACTCTCAGCGTAACATTTTTTTTAATTTTATGAATTACTGTCCATTATCTCTTCGGCGCAAGCATACATGCAGTCGCGATCATCGATTGTTTCAAAAGTTGATTTTCAAAACTTCTCAAATAACCCTGAACCAGTTAGTTATGAAAGAAACTACTGAACGTATCCGCTTCCATATTCTAAGAAAAGACGACTTCGCATGTTCTATTCACGGAATCTTCTCGTTTCATGAATCAAACCTTTGAAAAATCACCCCGTGCAAAATGTGTTTTGTTGTTTCCTAAATTTGTCATATATCACAAGCGTTCTATGCTTCTGATAAAATTATATGTTATTTTTGATTAAATTGAACTTTTATTTACATTAAACATATAAATGATAATTTTTCACAAATAAATCCTACCTATGAATACAGACAGAGGAAGATACATGTGTTGGCAATGCCTAGTAAGAAATAGTTCTTTTTTCAGAAAGTTAATAAACTGAGAGTGCACGATTGTGGCACGTTGTCCTTTTCGTGTAATTTTCTAGACTTGAGTTAAGATTTCTTTGCATGAGGCGGAGGAGTATCGTGGAAGTAGAACTTTAGCAGGGCTTCAGAAAAGTTGGAAGTAATCACGAATGGGCTTTATGGTTCTTTTCAAAGATAAAGTTGCACGTTGTGAGAGTTATTATGGAACCAACTGACCAATTCTGGCTCAGTGTGCATGACGCACGGGAAGGTAATTTTTGGCTAGCACTGTACACTACGGGGCTCGATAACCAATGATCTTCCCTGTATGTAACTGCTTTGNGGAAGGTAATTTTTGGCTAGCACTGTACACTACGGGGCTCGATAACCAATGATCTTCCCTGTATGTAACTGCTTTGTAAACCGTACTACTATTTTAGCGCGTGACTGGTTAATATAACTATCACCGAACATAAAGCCTAGAGCTCGTTGTTTTTGATAACGAAATAAGTGACGTGTAGATTTATTTATACCACGCATTAAAAATGCTCGTTTTTTCAGCATTTAAAAATGGTAACACAACTATAAACAGCATATCCAGATTGCTATTTATATAAACAGGATGGATATGAACTGTACCAAAAAACGTCATAAAATAGGTCGAACATATACACACAACATATAACCTAAGTCTATTCCGAAGGGGTGAAAAACGCCTCTGAAAGTGTGGTTGAAGCAGATGTATTTTTATTGTAACATACTCAGAATGAACGATAAATATCTGAGTTTCTGGATACTGCATTATTAAACGACGAAGCAAAAAGCATACAAATATGGGCTCCAATATCAACCCCCATCCATAAAATATGAGGGGTTGGCGGCCGATTGTGCAAAGAAAAATGTAACTGTTTCACTTTGTTTGTTGTTTTCTGTATTTGTAATCCGCCGTACATGATGAACAAAACTTCCATCTTGTGTTTTTAAGCAAAATGCCACCGTTTTCGAGAAATTAATTCATAATTTTCCAACAACGAATATCAACGTCTGGCACATAGCAACACTTTTGCTGTTGGTGCATAATGTTGCTGTTTTAAATTACACTATGTAATGTTGGAACAAGTCGTGTGTCATTATAATACGAGTTGTGATCAGGCCTTTGCTGAGCGGCCTGCCTGAACACACCTTCACATATTTTCCCAGGACACGGGCCATGATTGCTGAAATTAGTTATGAAATCTCAAATCGCAGAAATCCCCTCCGCCGGCCAGTGCACGAGAACAACGCAGCAGATATAGGGCAGTGTAGTCCGTGGGCGGTGTCTTTTGTCGTCGGACCATTGGAACGAGAAGACCACTGAAGATGGGTGTGTCCGGCCGTCGACTTGCGCCATCTTAATCAGACTCCGGAATCATGAGCAAGGTGGGGACTCTCCAATTAGACTTTACTCAGAATGTGGATGGTTAAATCTTTATAATTTAATTAAAATTAATACTTCAGTATATTTGTACAGCTCTCCCGCGCATACTTAATAATATTTACATTGAAATAATATTTTACAACCTTAATGTTATATAAACACCTTTTATACAGTATCCATTACATAACTCTTATCAATAACTTGCATCGCCCCTACAGCCCAATTTAAACTATACAAGAGCAGACTCCCGTCACTAAAAAAAAATTATGTTTCCACGACAAGCAGTAGTAAAACAAATTACTGCCAAAAAATAACTTATCATAGATGCAGNTTGCGCCATCTTAATCAGACTCCGGAATCATGAGCAAGGTGGGGACTCTCCAATTAGACTTTACTCAGAATGTGGACGGTTAAATCTTTATAATTTAATTAAAATTAATACTTCAGTATATTTGTACAGCTCTCACGCGCATACTTAATAATATTTACATTGAAATAATATTTTACAACCTTAATGTTATATAAACACCTTTTATACAGTATCCATTACATAACTCTTATCAATAACTTGCATCGCCCCTACAGCCCAATTTAAACTATACAAGAGCAGACTCCCGTCACTAAAAAAAAATTATGTTTCCACGACAAGCAGTAGTAAAACAAATTACTGCCAAAAAATAACTTATCATAGATGCAGGTCCTTGTTCAAATGTAGTTTATTCAAACTTGTTAGATCACAAATATGTTCGGTTGTATTTCAAGTTAAATGACAGTTAAATGCCAGTCTCTGATGCTGCATATTGTCTTTGTAAATAAATTTAGATCGAAGCCACATTATATTACGATTTATCTTACGATTTGTCTCTGTTTTATAATTAACTTTTGTGTGACGAGCCGAAAACCATAGTGGTAGGCGGTATTCACTTTGTAATGTAGGTTACATGTTTATGTAAGCTAACGTAATAAAACTATAGTTGAAATTAAGGTATACATGCTGGTGTTATTTAATTGTGGCTTGAAAAAGGGTAAAATTGTTAACACTTTCACTAAATTTTTTGCTCTCAGTTATGTATTTTTCAATTTTTCGCTGTGATTCTGTATGCAGTATTTAAATCTTTCCGCTTCTGCGACTTTCATTTAGGACTGGATCTATCTTTATGTTTGTGCTCTTCACCTATTGCATTTCGTGTGCGAATATTTCTTTGGNGAAATTAAGGTATACATGCTGGTGTTATTTAATTGTGGCTTGAAAAAGGGTAAAATTGTTAACACTTTCACTAAATGTTTTGCTCTCAGTTATGTATTTTTCAATCTTTCGCTGTGATTCTGTATGCAGTATTTAAATCTTTCCGCTTCTGCGACTTTTCATTTAGGACTGGATCTATCTTTATGTTTGTGCTCTTCACCTATTGCATTTCGTGTGCGAATATTTCTTTGGNTTTTCATTTAGGACTGGATCTATCTTTATGTTTGTGCTCTTCACCTATTGCATTTCGTGTGCGAATATTTCTTTGGTGATTTTTCGCCGAGCGATTTTGCTTTGCTTTTTGATGAGTTTCTGGTTATTTCCCATGCGTTTTCTAAATACGCACAGCTCACAGCATTTGCGTAATGTTGTTTGCCCATGACAAAGGTTGTTCGGAAGGAATCCACTTTATTATTTTTGTTCTGTGTGATAAATAGCTTAGTATTAAAGAAAAGTTTTCTGCCTGAACGTATATTCAGTGCCTTGCGCCCACATACGATGGAGAATTTAAACCATGCCACTGTGGGTAGATTGCGATTTGTACATGGATAAATAATAATTTTTAACGAAGTTTACGTTTGTGCTGAATCGCAGCTGGCGAGAGCAAGTGAATGGCGCGTCTGAAACTTTATAAATAAACGTACAAATATGGATACCGTTCTGTACCCCTCTATCTATCTCCACAGGAAACTTTTTAGCAATTAGAAAAATTTACTGAAATTATGAATTCGTAAATTGCGACAGTTAACTAATAAGAAAGATTTTTTAAAGTAAACTATTGTGAGCATTTTATTTTACATAATATGCACATATATATAATATACCTATATATGTATAATTACTAGTTACAAAATTAATCAACCTAACAAGGAAAAAATACTACCCTTTTTCTCTCCCCATTGTATAAATATTTATTCTTTAGTGATTTTTAAATATAACTAATCGTTTTCGAGAAAATCGGTAAAATGCATTTCATCCGTTTTGTGTTCACGACAGGAAAATTCGCTCACCGCACTTGATTTGCAGACCGGATATTAATCGTTTCTGCGTCACTGCAGCCTTTTATTGGACTGGATGCTGGTTAGATTCAATCGTCATTCCGCGGCCGTTGTTTCCAGCTTCTCGTGGCTGTTTGAAGATTACTTGGGACAGTGTTGCCAGATTTTAAAAAAATGAATTTCCTTCATGCAGCATGAAATTTCCGTGTTATTGAACCAATTTCCGTACACGCTCAATCAAATCACACTTTTATTGATGAAACGTACTTAAGAATTATTTTTATGACAGTTATATATATATTGAACAGACTTCAAATAAATGACTATCAAAACTATTTTGGTGTAAAATGAAATAAAATCGTTTCAATTTTCGATTCGGCAGAAAAGGTATTAATTTTTTGCGACGTTCAAATTTTTTTTGAATAATCTCAAATACAAGGACGGATCATAAATTGTCAGTACGTAATTGCTTAACATGTTTATTTCATTTACTACGTTACACTTAAACGCAACAATATGACCAAGTAATTAACGAACAAAATACAACCCTTCGCAAAAATCGTTTTACTCTTACTTGTAATTGTAACGTAATAAGTAGTAGAATATAGCCGACTTTGGACCAAGGAATGAGGGCGGCGGGGATCGCAACTGTTCATGATCTGTCATTCCGGTCCCTCGGTGGCCATTTTTCCTTAAAATAATAATTTCCCCCAAAAAATCTATTATTTCCTCTCAAAAATTCCCTTTATTCAATAAAGNCCATTTTTCCTTAAAATAATAATTTCCCCCAAAAAATCTATTATTTCCTCTCAAAAATTCCCTTTATTCAATAAAGTTTCCCTTTTATCCTCAACATTTTCAATTATCCCTCAAAATTTCCCTTTTTCCCCTAAAAATAGAACCGATCCCCCAGATGCAAAAATGATCTCCCGAAAGCCAATTTTCGATCCATCGGACGGATTTGGGGAAATAGTTTTCGATGGCAGAGCAGTGGCGGCCATATTGGTTTTATGGGCACAGGATATGCCAAATCGATACAAGGAGTCAAGATTCCGGATGCAGACCAAACCAGCAACCATCTTGGTACTGTCAGCCATCTTTTCCGTCATACTGGATGTTGGTGACCTTGACCTTGACACCGTAAACTTGAATGACCTTAAACCAAAAATTACCAAAAATCCTAACAAATCCCAAATATTCCAAATCATTCCCAAAGGTTTATAAAAATTATTATTATTTTTTTTTTTATTATAAAATTAAATTTTAAATGTTCGAGTTCAGTGGGTACGAGGGACTGGAACCGACCAGCCACCATGTTATGACGTCACCTAACCGCCATGTTGGACCCAAGTGACTTTGACCTATTGCCTTGACCCTATAATTGTAACCTTCGATAAGCTTGAAAACAAATAATCGAGAAAATATTGTAAACATTTAATAAATTCATAAATATTAGTTAACATATAACATTACTGACTACAAACACAATATTTTATATAGGTGCCTTTGACCTTGACCCTAGTAACCTTTGACCTTGAATCCACAAATGCGTCGAAAATCCCAAAAAAATTCCCAAAAATGTATAAAAAATTAATAAAATATTTTAGAAATTATGTTTTAAAACCTACATTTACGGAGGTGCCCGACAGCACTATGTCAAGCAGACGACTGATCCCCCTCCCATCAATCACATTGTATTAATATTCGCCTCCCCAACCCACTCACTTTTAGTCATTCTGACAAATGCACTCCACCCACCAATTTGATTTTTTCGTGTATTATTTGTTTACATTTTCAGCGCCTAGGTGGCACTTATGACTCCGACCAACATGTTAGATGTGGATGACCTTCACTCTGACCTCACTTCTGTGACCTTGACCTTGTGGACATGACAGGGATAACCTTGCGCCAAAAAAAATTCTAAAAACTTTCATAAAATTCTAAACATTAAAAGTAACATATAAAAAATATAAAAATCTAAAGATTGGTTTTTCATCAATATTTCAACCAATCTCGCAATATATCCATCAATCGGCACCGCAATCAGTACCACAATCCACACACCAATCCTCACCAATCATTCGCAATCTGCTCCACAATCGCTCCACATGCTCCACAATCTGCTCCACAATCGCTTCACATGCTCCACAATCTGCTCTACAATCCACTCCACAATCCCAATCCTTGGATCAATCCCAATCATTCGATCAATTCCAATACAAATATCAATCCACACCAATCCACACCAGTCTGCTCCACAATCTGCTCCACAATCCCAATCCTTCGATCAATCCCGATCCACAGACCAATCCACAACAATCGACACACCAATCCACACCAATCCTTCGCAATCCGCTCCTCAATCACACCACAATCGCTCTACATGCTCCACAATTTGCTTCACAATCCGCTCAACAATCCCAATCCTTGGATCAATCCTAATCCTTCGATCAATCCNACATGCTCCACAATTTGCTTCACAATCCGCTCAACAATCCCAATCCTTGGATCAATCCTAATCCTTCGATCAATCCTAATCCTTCGATCAATCCCAATCATTCGATAAATTCCAATCCACAGACCAGTCCACACCAATCCTTNGGATCAATCCTAATCCTTCGATCAATCCCAATCATTCGATAAATTCCAATCCACAGACCAGTCCACACCAATCCTTCGCAATCCGCTCCACAATCGCACCAAAATCGCTTCACATGATCCACAATCCGCTCCATAATCCCAATTCTTGGAGCAATCGCAATCCTTGGATCAATCCTAATCCTTGGATCAATCCCAATCCTTCGATCTATCTCAATCCTTTGATCGATACTTCGTACAATCCTTTGGTTTGTCCCCCACCCATATGTATAGAAATTACATTCGTTCGCCAACTGTTGTAAAATTTGTACATGTCAACAGAATTAATGTTTTGTATGCAGTCAACTATCCATGCATTTGTATAATAAAGTCTTTATTATCATTCTATATGCAGATATTTCTGTTAATTGTCAAACGCCCATAGCACCACTTTAATTGTGAGTGATAGAAGGATATGACACACAAAATAAAGAGAAAACCATTATTATAAAATAATTTATTATTAATTTGTAATTACAATTTTAGAAGAAAGCAGTTCATCACACCATGCTTATATACCCGTTCATTTAGTTTACTAATGATTGAATATATCTAAAAAATATGCGATAAATACCCATGTTTTTGAACGTCAATCAAATATCTGAGTTTATCAACAACTTTATTCGGGTCTTCGGGAAATAGGTAGCCAGTATTCTCTGTGGATTCTACCTTCTTCGTGTCGCTCATTGCAGCAAATGTGTTGGAGGGGTGTGTCAGTGCATCGAGAAAATAACCATTATCGTTTTCAACAATATCACTGTTTTCATGTTTATTTTGATCTATGCTATCTTCATGATCNCGAGAAAATAACCATTATCGTTTTCAACAATATCACTGTTTTCATGTTTATTTTGATCTATGCTATCTTCATGATCGTCTTCGTCTTCGCTTCCTTTTTCATCCTCAGCATTAGATTTGCTTCTCTTTGTAGCAGGAGTTGTATGCTCATCAGTATTTGGAGCCAGCGACAGTTTATTTTGAAGTTCGTCGACTTCACGCGAACGTCTTGCAAGTGTACATTCTGCGTAAACTGACTCTNCGAGAAAATAACCATTATCGTTTTCAACAATATCACTGTTTTCATGTTTATTTTGATCTATGCTATCTTCATGATCATCTTCGCTTCCTTTTTCATCCTCAACACTAAATTTGCTTCTCTTTGTAGCAGGAGTTGTATGCTCATCAGTATTTGGAGCAAGCGACAGTTTATTTTGAAGTTCGTCGACTTCACGCGAACGTCTTGCAAGTGTACATTCTGCGTAAACTGACTCTACTTCAATCATTACGTCTTTAGCATTAACTGTCTCATCATAATCATCTGTCGAATCGGTACCCATCGAAACAGCACGACGTATTTCCGGTAACACTTGCTGACTCCCAGTAGACGAATCCTTGCAGATCTCGGTATGTTATTTCAATGTATCGCCTTGCACAAACTGCGTGGGACCAATGTCGTAATGCTTCATCGCGCGAAAAGGTATTTTTGTACAGGCAATTCACTCATGCCGACGAGCATTTTGGCCATAGGTGAAAACTCGATCGCAGAATCGGCCCTGGCGACAACCAGTTGGCGATAATGTGGGTCGCAGCTCCATGGTCGTTGAGGTCAAAGGCAGGCCTTCGTATTCGCAATTCATCTCCGTGGCATGCATGACAAGAGAGCGCTTCCATATCGATGTACACCTCACGGTGTCAGAACGTCAACTTTCATATTTTCTATATAAATGCCGTTTTTTTACAGTAAAGAGCATAGCTTGTGCGTACAAAATGACTTACGTCATAAAATTTATATGTAAAAAAATATGGGATCATATTTAGATACTTACATATCAATACGATATTTAAATATGCTTAGAGGCATATGTATGTATAAATACAAAAATTAAAAATAATTTTATATTCACAAATATATATATACAAAATTATGTATAAGATTAATTTAGAATATTTTTTTATTTACATATTTATATACCTATACATAATAATGTATAACGTTAATTAAAAATAATTTTGTATTTCTATTTTTATGTTTACATAAAATATTTGTGTGTTTTCTTCTGGGGCGAACGAGTATGTGGGTTTTCTCAGAGTGATGAAAGCCCAATACGGGAACGACATCGAGCTCCTGTATAAAGACATGGACTNTGTCCTGTATTCGGAGTACATCAACTATAGCACTACTGTGGACAGATGACAAGCAACTCATATGTGAAGATGGTGTGCACACGCTTCCCTATGGCTATTATAATATTTAGGTGTCCACCGCATTTTGTCGTGTATGATTTTTCATACATTTTGTATATAGATGTCTTCTGAATTTATTTGTGTGTGGATTCTTGTACATAGATGTCCTCTGCATTTTGGTCTGTTTTTTATGAATTTTTGTATTTGTGTTCTACACATTTGTGTATTTTTGTACATATGTTCAATGCATTTTTGTGCTATTTCTGCATTTCGTCATTCGTGATTTTTCAATATTTGTTTATTTTTGTATATATGTTCTAGCACTTGTATGTTTTTCGTGTATTTTTGGACATATGTTTTCCACATTTGTGTGATTTTTTCTGCGTTTAGCTGCAGGGTTTTCTGAATTGAAATTTTAACTTGTGTTTTACTGCTGGCTGCAGCAAAATTATTTTTTTTTGGCAAGAATTCGTGTCTTAAAAAATTATAACCTGGCTTATGAAACACCCGTGTATCATATACTTGTGGCCCTGGTGTAAAAAGAATTTTTTTGTGATACGAGAAAAAAAATTAGAAAAAATGTAATTTTTTTCAGGGTTACAAGTGTTTGATGATCAGCCCGTCCCAAGTCGTGGAGCCGTGTGACTGGTTAAAACATGTACGCGGTAAGTTTGAGGGGAAGCGGAACTACAAGATCAACGTAGGGGACAATCGCATCTGGAGACGAGGTAAGAGAGAGAGAGTTCTAGTTGTGTGGAAGGCGGTGTAGGCCTGTCGACTAAATAAGGGACGCGAGTAATTAGCTGAATAAATAACCAATAAAAAAATTGGCAAGAGTGGTGGTGGTGATGGAGAAACCTCCGGAAATGTACGTTTTTTAAAATAAATTATTTAGTTTATAATTTTTGAAATTTATTTTTAGTGATAAGTTTTTAATCATTTTTGGAATTGTTTATAAATTTTTTGAAATTTTTTAGACATTTTTTGGGTTTACGTTTATTAAAGGTCACGGGTACAAGGTCAAGGTCATGCGTCAAGGTCACCTGGATCCAACATGGCGGTTGGGTGACGACAAAACATGGCGGCCGGCCGGCGCCGGACCCCCAGCCCCTTATGTGAGACTTCCCATAATTATTCTACTCACTCACATAATCCAGCAATCCAATCAAAATTTCAAAAAAATATATATAATTAAACCTAGCGTCAAGGTCACCTGGATCCAACATGGCGGTTGGGTGACGACAAAACATGGCGGCCGGCCGGCGCCGGACCCCCAGCCCCTTATGTGAGACTTCCCATAATTATTCTACTCACTCACATAATCCAGTAATCCAATCAAAATTTCAAAAAAATATATATAATTAAACCTAGCGTCAAGGTCACCTGGATCCAACATGGCGGTTGGGTGACGACAAAACATGGCGGCCGGCCGGCGCCGGACCCCCAGCCCCTTATGTGAGACTTCCCATAATTATTCTACTCACTCACATAATCCAGCAATCCAATCAAAATTTCAAAAAAATATATATAATTAAACCCAGACTTGTCAAATGACGTACGCTCCTTTGCTAATTAAATTCAGCTCAAACTCGACAACAACGAATTATTTTCTGTTTGTTGAGAAGACTCTTTGAGCTGACAAGTTTGTATCCCGTCAAAGCTGAACAGTAGTAAAAAAAATCCATTCATCCCGCGACTTAAATATACCGACATATTATCAAATTAGCTGTACTTAGGGTTTCCCTCGANAACTCGACAACAACGAATTATTTTCTGTTTGTTGAGAAGACTCTTTGAGCTGACAAGTTTGTATCCCGTCAAAGCTCAACAGTAGTAAAAAAATCCATTCATCCCGCGACTTAAATATACCGACATATTATCAAATTAGCTGTACTTAGGGTTTCCCTCGAAGCTCTAACGAGTATTCGGTGGACTCACACGCAAGCACAGGCGTTCGTAGGGAAGAAGTGGGACAGAAAATATCCAGACCCGTCTGAGACTTGCAGACGCTATTGCAAATGTTTGGAGCGTTTATTTGGCACCTCCTTCCTTACCCAGTTTGCCTTCCCCTCAACCTCTTTTGCACTAAAGGCGGTCCCGTTTCTAGGACCCAAAGACGCGAGACTGGCGCGTGGAAATTAACGCGACAGGATTGAAACACCGAATTTCGGGATAAACAGAACGCACCCGTGTCGAGATTTCTATTAAATTACGCCCGCCATTGTGGGATCGGAACAGAAATGGAATTTGTGGGCTGGAAGGACGTAGGAGAGGTGGTGGAGGTAAGGCACTGTCTTTTGTACCGCGGGGAGAGAGATCAAGTCTCTAATTAATGAGTATGGCGGCTGCTCAAAAGGCATTGTGGAGTGTCTCAATAGCCCGGTTGCACGGTGAAGGAAGGAGTGCACGGAGGGTAGCAATAAGGGGGTTGTAAAGGGTTGGGGGTGGGTTGACTCGTGTCTCCTGCTGAGAGGGGTGGTTGCCTTGTTCGCTCCTCGACTACACGAAGTGATCCCGGCTATAAGAAAGGCTGCGCTAGCTTTCGTGTACCGGCGAGGGTAAAACGACATCCCCTGCATTATTCGTAGCACGCGAATGGAGTTGAAATAAATATCCAACCCTTCCCCACCATTTTGCCTTTAATCCTTATCCCCCCCACCCCACTGGTAGATACAGGCGTGCCCACATACCCTTTTCCTTCCGGGGACACCCATACCCACGAACGCAATTAACGATCAAATAAATTAACACGCCCGCGTTACTTCGCCCTCCCGTTTCCACTTTGTCTCTCTTATTTTGCCGGCAAATGTAGATTAATTTAACAAACGGCGCCAACCATTAGGGGTGCGCGGGCTAAGACAATTAGCGTATTATTTCGGGAAATGACGCGAATGCGGCACCGAAAACTCAAGAAAAAAGAAAACACGTAACTGCTACCTTTTACACACGTCTTCTCAGCGATATTAAGAAAAACTAAAACTTCCCCAGCCATATCATAAGCTGAAGTTTCAACACATCCGTCGTTATATAAGCTACTCTGCTGCGTCCTGTTTCAGGAAGTCGACGCCGTTGACACGAGTACTGTAGTAGTGAAACAAGTAAGGCAAGTGCAGACCGCAAGGACGTTAGCTTTTAGGCACTAACTTGGGAACGTTAATCAACAATAGTAAGAGTAATTAATTTCTGGAGACTCTCGGAGGAGCGTGTAGTCTTACTAAATCCTCTTTAAGTTCGCAGTGACGCCAACTTCGGCTCGGAAACTGCAAACTTCCTCGGCCTAGTAGTGTCTCCCTTGCTGCTACCCGAGCAGTATCAGTCCGTCGGAGGTTAAGTTATGTGCTGCCTTTTTACCAGGAAGTGTCTGTGAGAACAAATTGATCGTTGGGGCCGCGGAGGTGTAGTGGTTAGACTACTCGCTGCCCACCTAGGAGAACTGGGCTTGATTCCCGGCATTTGACGCATGTGGGAATCGTGCCGGACGATGCCGCCCGGTCGGCGGGTTTTCTCGGGGATCTGCCGCCCCCCCCCAATTGCATTCCGACGCTCACCTCGCTTCACCCTCATCGGCTCTCGTGACCTCGTTGTTTAGAGCCGCCCAAATCTCTTCACACACTCACTCAAATGATCATGTTAACACACAAACACGCCACGTACACCCACTTCTGGGATTCAACGCCAACACATAATCTACATCGGCTAAACACATGTTATGGTCATCGTACTCCTAGGGCTGTGGTCGTAAAATATGCAAATGTGATTTTTGTCGAATGCCGCCAGCAAGCATCACAAATCCAAGGAGTTAAGTACTGTGACTCGTGGTGACGCACTTACGAGAAACATATTCCACATCTAATAGAATTTTTTTTTTTTTTCGCAAAATCCCGGAGGAATTTTTTTACTTGTTTCAACATACTTTGTACATGACTGCAACTTTTTGTTGAGTTGTTTATCACCAACCTACGGAATTATTGTCACTTTCGAGTGGCTCGGTGAGATATTTCGATTACTCTGATACTAGNTTGTTTATCACCAACCTACGGAATTATTGTCACTTTCGAGTGGCTCGGTGAGATATTTCGATTACTCTGATACTAGGTCCGTTTTTAGCCTTTCATGTCACAGATTAATGTAAAATATTAGTCGTTGCAGTGAACATTTTGATTGCTTTAGACTTTAAAACTATCAGTGTAACTCTCTTGTCATATTTCAGGACCCATAAAATGTGTGTTAGATGATATCGCCAGCAGTTGTTTACNATATCAGTGTAACTCTCTTGTCATATTTCAGGACCCATAAAATGTGTGTTAGATGATATCGCCAGCAGTTGTTTACGAGACTACAGAATATAAGTCTCAGCAACGAATTATTTCTTCCACTGTGTGAAGGACTTATCTTATTAGAGGCTGGTTTCATCATAAAGTTATACTCCTTGTGAAACGTCCCCGATGGACAGCAATGCGACTGAAATGGTTAACTTGTAAACTCGTTCGCTGGATCCAGTCTCGAACGCATGGAAACAGTGTTTTCAAAAATAAAATATCGTGGCACTGTTACTGCCTCTTTCCGGACTTTCANAGTCTCGAACGCATGGAAACAGTGTTTTCAAAAATAAAATATCGTGGCACTGTTACTGCCTCTTTCCGGACTTTCATATAAATAAGAAATTGTAACTCATAAAATTTTAGTAGGTTAACGGAAAATTGGCAGTTACGAGAGCATTTGTAANCATATAAATAAGAAATTGTAACTCATAAAATTTTAGTAGGTTAACGGAAAATTGGCAGTTACGAGAGCATTTGTAATCTACGGAATAAATAAGTATGCTCCAACAGATTTCCAAGATGGTGTCGGCGTCCTGAAGACGGTATAGCTATCAGCAAATCACAGAGTGTGTGTGCCGAGACTGAGCTAACACACGCAGGGCACGATCTGCTTAAATATAAGAACTCATACAGCTTTGAAGATTGATGTAACAAAACCATTCAATGCATGCATTTGCTGTCGCATTTCCGCACTCTACACTCTAGTGCGTGCCAGCAAAGTCAAAGCGTCTCATAGTTTGGCATATTGTAAACAGAAGTATATTATATTCGGCTTTATTTTCGTTTAGAATTAGTTATTTACGTGAGTATTTATTATTGTGGCTTTATTTATTTCCTTAAAATTTAACTATATTTATGCTTCGGATAACTCAAATAATTTTAATTAAAATATCAGCATTACAATTCTTGAAAGTTAGTTTTAGGTCGCATAGATTAAAATTTAATTTTTTAAAAAATATAAGATTTATTTATTGATTTATGACAAACTAAACTTTGGGAGGGCAAACATGACTTAGCTGTCACTCGCGAAAATCGTGAAAGGTTGTTTTGTACAAACGGGCGCAAAACACGTGTATCTCCTTATACAAGATTTTGAAAGCCAGCTTGAATTTAATAGAGAGCAATGGTTGAAAACACTTTTTTTGCAACCTTCATGAACAATAGTTTAATAATTGCGGTGCTCTATACCATTTTCTGACACCGTAAAATTTTCGTTTGAGATTTGGTGGACATTATTGCTCGCTAGTAGCGTTTACAGCATCACTTTCAGCTGGGATGGACGTACTATCTTAATTAAAGCACGTACTACGGCGTCTTAAGTTCTGATAATGAACCAATAAACTGTTTCATAAACTTCATACACAAGTTATAAAAAAAATTCTTTGTCACTTTTAGAAATGAAACTTGGGAAATATTTTTCCTCTTTTCTCGAATTTTATTGTGTTGTGGTGAAAACACGCTGCATTATTTTTCAAGGTTTGTCACAAAAAACATGTGATTTCAGCTGTTATGACACCTTGCTAATTGCTAATATGCAACTCTACAACATTGTGTCAACGATTAATGACATGCCGACTTGTAGTCGGGTCACAAAAGACGTCTAAAAAAATTATGCTTTAGAATGTTTGTACTGGCAACGGAACGAAAGATGGATGGCGCATACAAACGGCCACAGTAAAACTCATTCGGTTTACTTTATATTGTTTATCTCATTGCTGAGCTAAGAACGTGTTGACGTACTTGTTAGGTTCATTTATTCTTAACCTATTATTGGGTGTAATGGTAAGTAATATTGCTCATTGATAATATCAAATTTTGAGAGAAATTTCCGCCGAATTCCTTCGTACGGAAGGAACAACAGATAAACCTCATAATTTTATTCGTTTTGTCACGTAGAGCGGCCATAAAGAATCATAATTTATTTGGAAAATGCTACTGAAAGATAAATTTTNGTAAAACTCATTCGGTTTACTTTATATTGTTTATCTCATTGCTGAGCTAAGAACGTGTTGACGTACTTGTTAGGTTAATTTATTCTTAACCTATTATTGGGTGTAATGGTAAGTAATATTGCTCATTGATGATATCAAATTTTGAGAGAAATTTCCGCCGAATTCCTTCGTACGGAAGGAACAACAGATAAACCTCATAATATTATTCGTTTTGTCACGTAGAGCGGCCATAAAGAATCATAATTTATTTGGAAAATGCTACTGAAAGATAAATTTTNATTATTCGTTTTGTCACGTAGAGCGGCCATAAAGAATCATAATTTATTTGGAAAATGCTACTGAAAGATAAATTTTTCGCAAGATTTTGCGTAATCGTTGCATTTTTTCATGGACAAAACATTGCTGAACAACTGTCAGTTACTTCTCACTCTAACTGCCGCACACTGTAAAGATAGTTGTATTTGTGCAAGGAATCTTTAGGAGAAACTAGTTGTCAGATATATTTTTGTAACACTACAAGTAAATTAAGAGTATATTTCACAAAACCTTAGCGTGGAATTTGTTAAACTAATTTTGAATTATAACAAGTAAGTGTTCTAGACTCGAAGTTTATTACAGACATTGAGCTACATAAAAAATTGTGTATGTTTTCTAAAATCACGTTTTTTCATTATACAATATTTTATCTGTAGAGTTACAAAAAAATATTTGGCGACAAGTTTTCAGACAATTGCTTCTTACAAGTACAGAAAATGTTTTATTGTGTACTGCTTTAATACAAATTGGAATACACCATCCCACGAAACTTGTTTTTAAATAGCACGAAACTATGGGAACACTCAAAACAAACAGAAGTCTAAGTGTGTTTTGGTATTGATGTCACAATTTCACTGTCCAATGTGAAACATAACTTACGTGTGACCATGAACTCTACTTATGATCCGGGGTAAGGCCTGTGTATAAGTAAGGTGACCAATGCCATAAGCGGTCACCGCTCGTAAGCGGTGACCGACCTTCAAGATATTGCTTTCCTGTGTATATATTTCTGTGATGTATGAATTGCTTGGGAATAGTATCCTCTTATCCGTGGACTCGTAGTCTTTGACAGTCACCTATGTTACTCCCGTTTTATCTCGGTAGTCTACAATAATGGAGTTAGTGAGATGTTACTTAAATTCGCCTTAGGCAAGCTTCCGATATCCGGAAATACTGAAGTCGTACACAATTTCTACGAAACCGTAAGAGTAAACGACTTAATTTATGGATTCCGCACCCCTATCATATTTCCGTGTCTGCTGTTTCTTAACACCAGTAGTACTAAAAGGGAGTTTCAATATCGATTGACGGCGAAACCCTCAGCTAGAGAGACACAGTTTTTATTCACCCTTTCAGTCACAGCGTCTTACATCTCGGAACGTTGCATATGAAGTTGTTTAATGATCTGCACTGTACACAGTAGAAAATACTTCCGAACTAGTAAGTTTCCCTACGTTTGGGAGAGGCAATTCACTGCTGAGATTAAATTCCGTAGCCTCGTAAACCACTGCTACCAGCAACATAAAGCACCCATATATTTGTATTGGTCCCGATGTATGACAAAGCGTCGTCAACATATCAGTACTGTTCCGAACAAACAACGCCTTAACTTACATATCTTATATGTGAATGAAAATACTAAGAAACTCATTCAAAATAAATCTATGAAGGTTATTAATTTTCACTACATTTCATGATCAAAAAAACTTTACAGTATCCACGATATATATATATATATATATATACATATATATATAAAGGAAGGTATGCCACAATTGATAACATGAGCAAGCAGCAACAATTCCATTTATAAATGTGACGAGGCAGTGATTCTGCAGCTTCGCCGGTGGAATTTATTCCGTACGAAGCCAGGCGCTCACTCGCAGTCAGATAAGCATGTTTCAAGGCTATCGCTCCTCCACCTCCCCCTTCCCCATCCGTGGAAAAGTTCCGAGAACTCATCTCAACAGACGAGCAGTTTTTGGCTGCAGCCTCGGGACGACGAAGGGTAGGAAAGACCACCCCGAAACGCAGAAAGATCGATTCGGTCAAGAGCTTTATTCCTGGTTCCCTCTTTCAGGAAACTTCTTTCTTTAGAACCCTGCCCCCCCCCTCCAGCACCCCTTAACCCTGCAGGATTGGCTTCTTAAAGGATGCCCGCCCATCCCGGACAAACGGCCTGCAATCACAGACTTGCCGAACCTAATTTAATTTATTCTGGGAATACTTTCTGACTCCCGGCGCTTGACCTGCCTGAAAAAGCGATGACCTAACTGCGAAAAAAGACATCGTACAGTAGGATTACGATATTTCCAATTGCTGAACTTCAGTGAATAAATTAATGCCACAAGTTTTGGATACGCTGATAAGACACTTACACACTTCCATAACAATTTCGGAAGTTTCAAATATTATTTTACAGTGTATTTCGTAATAACTAACACTTGTTGCTATAGTCCATTCGTGGCTTCTTGACACTTTTTGAATCAAACGTTTGAATAATCAAACCATGTATGACGCGATTTGTNTATAGTCCATTCGTGGCTTCTTGACACTTTTTGAATCAAACGTTTGAATAATCAAACCATGTATGACGCGATTTGTTGTTTTCCAAAAAAGGTCATGTATCACAGGCGTTTTATACTTCCCGTTAACATAAAAGTACCTTATTTTTGGTTAAATAGAACATTGAAATTATATTTTATTTGTAAACTTTAGGATTTCCTCTATAGTTATTATTAATAAAAAAAGAATATACATGTGTTGGTAATGCTTAGTAATAAATAGTTCCTATGCGAAATATTAATTCACTGAGAGCNAAAAAAAAGAATATACATGTGTTGGTAATGCTTAGTAATAAATAGTTCCTATGCGAAATATTAATTCACTGAGAGCACACGAATGTGGTGCGTTATCCCTTCGGTGTAATTTTCTAGACTCGGTAACGCTTCATTTGCATGAGGCGGAGGAATATTCTGGAAATAGAACTTTAGCAGGGCTTCAAAAAAATGGCATTAACCGTGAATGGACTCCATGTGAAATATTTAATGCAGCAAGTGGAGAGGGTAATGGAAAAGAGGGGNGTTTGGATTGAATCTACGAAAAATATTTCCGATAGTTTTTGGCATAGCCTAAGAGAAAAACTTCTATAAATTCTAGGAAAGCTGGGTGTTTTCGGGATCGGATAATTTGAAATAAAAAATGCTTCGTGATTGAGTTGTTTCAAACCGTGATGGTGCTGGCTCACGGAATTTAGAGCGACCAGTCTGAAGCTGGCTATTTCAGGCCATGTCTGTAGGCAAAAAGTTAAGGCACGATTTTAATACAATTGTAGTCAGAATTCTTGTACAGAGGCAAATAAAATTTGCTCACGCTCGTATTAATTAGGACATTGTAATGTATACTGTAAGAATGTTTTAACATTCGTTGTTTTAATTTTAATATTTTCACATGGGAGACAAAGAAATATACAAAAAGGAGAGAAATATGTATATTGCGTCACAGGGCTGAGCCGCTACCTTGTCTACGAGAAGATGTCTTTTAGGTATTTGTTAGATAAAAAAAAGGGCAAGCCCTGCAGGTCATCCAGACCTGTGGGAAAATACTCCTTCAAATTACTGGCCACGCCCACAGGAGCCACCAACAGAGTACCTAATTAAATATTAAGACCATAATAATTAGTGTTATCACGTAGTTCTTTTGCAAAGCTAGACCAAACTGTACTAATGGCAATATTTCAGAAAACCATTGAAATAGAATAAACGGGATGCCCCGAGATCGAGAGAAAAGTTTCGCTGCTGTCTGGAGCCGTAGCAGTCTGCTGGTCGGGCAATTTTCTCGCCTTTGAGACGANATACTGTAAGAATGTTTTAACATTCGTTGTTTTAATTTTAATATTTTCACATGGGAGACAAAGAAATATACAAAAATGAGAGGAATATGCGTATTGCGTCACGGCACCGAGCCGCTACCTTGTCTACGAGAAGAGGTCTTTTAGGTATTTGTTAGATAAAAAAAAGGGCCAGTCCAGCAGGGCATCCAGACCTGTGGGAAAATACTCCTTCAAATTACTGGCCACGCCCACAGGAGCCACCGACAGAGTACCTAATTAAATATTAAGACCATAATAATTAATGTTATCACGTAGTTCTTTTGCAAAGCTATACCAAACTGTACTAATGGCAATATTTCAGAAAAACCATTGAAATAGAATAAACGGGATGCCCCGAGGTCGAGAGAAAAGTTTCGCTGCTGTCTGGAGCCGTAGCAGTCTGCTGGTCGGGCAATTTTCTCGCCTTTGAGACGANATCGAGAGAAAAGTTTCGCTGCTGTCTGGAGCCGTAGCAGTCTGCTGGTCGGGCAATTTTCTCGCCTTTGAGACGATGCCGACTGCATTACAAATTGGTTGGAAGAAGTATACATACATCTCAAAGCATTTGTTTGCAAATACGTCTTCTAACCTAAACTCCAAAAAATGCCGTTTTTGCTAGACGTGTCGGCAGAAAGGCAGTTCGATGTTGGTACATGGAGATTGGTTGTGCGCAGCCAGCGAGATCGATCTACCTTATCTGTAGTCCATGGGCACGCCTCGCGGCATCACGGAAGAAGCCGTGATTCCCCGTGATTATTAATATCACGGCTTGAAATCCTGGTTCAGTCTTTGTTACCAAGTTTACTGCGAGCATGCTGGCAATTGTGCCCATTAAAATATATGCAGGTAGAGACGGTGACATTGATCTTAAAAGTGCTTACTCTATCTTGATTAGCCTTTAATATGCGTGTAGCTATATTTGTTGAAAAATAGCAGGAGGCCGTATTAATGCGTTTGGAGATTTCAGCAGTTATTGTTGTTAAATACGTAACGCTACATATTGAAATTTTTATCTTTTATTGCAGGAATATACAAATATTAAAGAATCAAAAGGCACCACTTTAAATTTTTTTTTGTTTTTAGCAGAATAAAACAATGGGTAATATTAAAAATAATCCAACCGTGGAGGCGACTCGACCTCATAAATTTGGAGCCCTTTTCTGGCTGGAGGTCGTGTTCAGAAGCTCCGCTCCCTCTCTCCGGAGTTTCCTTTGTCGTCCGGCTTCCCAAGACTAGCCTAATGGAGTGGAGAGTGCTAACCCCCACCCCCCGGCCCCCGGGGGCCCTCCGCGCGGAGCTGTATTTGCCTGCGTTCAACACGGGGCTAGCCTGGCACAGGGTAATCAGGGGCGCTGCCCTTTGATTCTGCTCCGGGTTCAGTTCTCCAGGTGGTCGTCCGGAGCTGGAATGTGCGAGCCCACTCCTCCCACGGGAACATCCGCTCCAGAGAATACTCCCAGGCGCTGCCGATTTTTAATTATGAAATGTACAAGTGAAAGACAGGCCACAGGAGAGAATATTTGGTCTCGAAAAAAAAAATTATTTAAATAAACCCTCTCGTTTCTTTTTGTGACGATAATCTAAAACTGTAGTATACTACAAAACTGTTTATCGGAGATAGAAAGTAAGACTCAGAAATGCCTTGTGCTGCCCATGGTGCTTATGGGGAAGGGAGGGGGTGATAAAGTTATAAATGAATATTTGTTAGGTACAATCCGTACATAAACTGTGTGCAACATAGGGGTGCACTCGCAGTGACGTAGTTACGGATCGGGGTGACATGACCTCTCCCAAAGAATTACTGTTAACGCTTAAGGGAGCTGATCACAAAAAAGTGCATTACTTTATATTTGTACGAAACTCTGTTCAGCTTCTAGACATTACATAGGGTAACAAGAACTATTGCCTAGAAAAATATTTTTGACAACACATTTTCTCCATAATGTCATCTAAAAATCACAATTTTGGTGTTTATAGGACGTGCAAATAATAAAAAATATCTCCTTTACCGAAATAAGATAATTCGCGTTGAAATGAAATACCATGAGTTACTTCTAGAAATATTTAAACACGTTATGAAATGTTCTTGCTATTTCTGTGGGATTTTTTTTGGATAATTTTGGTTTGTAGTAGTCAATGATTTTTTGTAAAATAAATTTTGTCTACTCATACCTCTAACATGAATAAAGACCCGACCTTTCAGTCAACCTTGTTAAATTTTGTGTAAAAGTTTTAGTTTATTTTATTTGCACGACCGAAAACCACAATATATTTGTGGCTTTTAATGCCTTCATGCAAAAACTATGGGACTTTTTTTTTTTAAGTGTGGAAAGAATACTCACAAATAATGTATACGTACAATATTTTTTAAAATATAAAATAATATATTTTTTGGTGACAGCACCCGTAATAAATTAAGTATATTTTTAGCTGCCTACACGGAAAGCCCTATTACATGTTCTCATTAATATCTGATTACTCTGAAGTGAAAAAATTGTAACAGAAATAACATTTGAGCTTGGAATTTAAAGTGTCAATAATCCCTCATTACTGTTATTTTATCTTAAAATTTCTTTGAAGTATTTTATTTTATCAGCTAATTTTTGAACCACAGAACTGAAGCTAGTAATTGGTAACACCAGTAAAAATGTACCAGCGACATTTTCTAGGCGAACCGACTGGCACATCGATTCCTTAATACTACACGTGTGAGCACAAATATATTATTGATACCACTTTTGTACTTCTCCAAGGGAACATCATGCGAAAATAAAACGTTTGGGATACATGGCCTATTTAAGAAACAACCAAACACGTCTTACATGGGATGATCTTTCAAAAGATTGATTAAGAAAGTGTGAAGAAAGCCGCGAATAGGTAATATACGTGGTGTGTAAAGTATATGCAGTGGGAAGCGAGGTGTGAGTCAGCAGCAAATTAGTATTTCTTCGTGCTGTAAGGTTTGACAGAGTGCCAGCGCGTCGAAAGAAAGCTGTGAATGTTACCAACTTTCTGTTTCCTCCGACGGAGGTCAACTCTTTTCCTTTGCCCACTCGTCAGACCACTTCGCCTACGACCACGGCGGACCGGGATCGAGTCCCGGAGAGGCCACTCCCGATTTTCAGCCGTGGTGAACGTAGGCGGCCGTTAGCAGGTGGTTTTTATCGGGGTACTCACGCTTTTTCTCCACCAATGCAATCCTCCAGTGTTTCATCCTCTCCTCACTTCGTGCCAGACGATTCTTAAAAGCGTTCAGTAGACTAAAATTGTTTTATACCTTTTTTTTTAAGCTGAGATATGAAATGATATTCTGAAATAAAGTATGATTATGGTGGAAAATTACTTTTCAAAAACGAATAAAACAATTCGTAGTAGTTTAAAATGTATAACAATTTTCATAGATAATTTAAAAATGAATTAAGATTTATGTTATATTACAAATCAAAATGATTTACCGTGTCGCCAGAATGCCACAAAAAATATTTTCTTGGAATTTTTTTTTTTTTTTAGTTTTTTGCCTGTCTTTCGATGTTAACTTTTTAGATAAAATTTAAAGTCAAAATAGTTAGAAGCTAAACCCATAGGGCAGTGAACCAAGTCTCAGATTTCAAAATTTGAATCATGCCGTTTCTGGAGAGTGTGAGTGGAGAGATTTCGGCGGCTCTTAACATCGCGGTCTTGAGAGCCGATGAAGGTGAGGTGACGTGAGTACGGTGCAGCGCCGGAATGCCGGGGCGGGATAAGCGGCGCTGCTCCATACTCACCTCGCTTCACCCTCATCGGCTCTCAAGACCTCGCTCACTCATCTAATGAGCGCCGCCAATTTGCCCATCTCTCTTTCTCCGTCTCTCTTCTCTCTCTTTCCTTTACATTTGGTGGTTCATTTTATATCCCCCCCTCCCTGTTCGCCCTCCCTTCCCTTCTGGCACATCGAAGCTCCCGAAAATAGCATAATAGCGCGTCAGTGAGAGGAAGGTACGTGTACTCGTTTTTTTTTTTTTGCCATCAGGTTGTGGCTGATGGGCCCAACGCGTCCTCATGATGTAGTTTTTCAACAAGGCTTTGCTAAAGTATAGTTCGTTAAAACCCGACAAAGCGCTCTACGTGTTTCACATACAATCATAATAAGTAAATATTCTTAACCAATAAACTTTTTAAACTTAATTTTTCACTTTCTTCCGAGGAAAAGAGACGGGGAAATTATTTTACTGTTTGCGCAAGTGAACATTCTAGTGCCAATGTATTACGCCGCGCCAAAAATAAAAACTTTTTAAAATCCAATACCGAACAGTCCGGGTATCAATAAAAATCTAATTCTCTCGTCATAGAATTTTTTCCGGTGATATTTTAACTCCGTATGAGTAAGATGAAAAACTGGCTCCACTAATCAGATAGCAAACCTCACCTTCCAGATTTGATTCAACATGTAGCAACAAATTCATTTTTACTGCACTCATATTGTTGTAAATTTTACTTTGCAAATGCGTATTTCGGCTGCATCAAAGTTTGCAATTTATAAATTTTAAAAGGTATTTATATAAGTAAGATATTAACAATTTCCCCTTAAAACGTTCTTTTCTGGCACAGTTCATTTCGATGCAAAATTACTGTGTTGCGTTTTTGGGGTTTCAGTCCTGAATAACACACTGATTTTGGGGACGTAAGTTTTATTATAGTTAAGTGAGTAATGTTTCGCTAGGATTTTTAACATTTATCCTATTGATTTATTTAATATTATAGAACATCCGCTAAATAAAGAGAGTTCTTATTTACATGCAGTGAAAACTCCAGAAGCAGAGTTAAAAAAGTGTTTTTAAAAGAACGACTGTAACATTATTAATTGAGTCATGTCTAATTTCGAAAGCGGCTATCTTGTCACGCCAAAGCATGGTATTTTGTTCAGCGCTTAAGGCACTTTAATAAAACATTTTGTGGAATATGTTACTTGACTGTCGGTAAATAAACAGAAAATTTAATTATATACTTGGCTTATTTTGCCACGTGTTTTATTTCACCGTGTTGTCTTCACGAGGTAGGTGTGGAAAAATTCCCAGCTACTACGCTGTTTAACAATTTCGTATATTAACGGATATTTTTTACGGAAATATAGTTGGTGTAATAAATGAAAACGCTCCATATACGATATTAATGCAATGTAAAGCTATATTTTCAGTTATGTAGTACGGGATACCAGCATCACTGGGTAATAATACAAACACTCCAACATTACGAGAAACTGAAAAAGTTTAATACTTCCCTTAGNAATACCAGCATCACTGGGTAATAATACAAACACTCCAACATTACGAGAAACTGAAAAAGTTTAATACTTCCCTTAGTTTTACTACATTTTTAACAACGTTTTATAGTATCGGTACGTAGTCGCAGATGACATAACTTGCGAAATTCTAGCTTTGTATTCAAATGCTGCCCAAAGAAAAAAAATATTTTTATAGTTTTAAAAATTCTTGTATTTATATTTGTACACTTGTAAACACCTATTTACGAAANAAGAAAAAAAATATTTTTATAGTTTTAAAAATTCTTGTATTTATATTTGTACACTTGTAAACACCTATTTACGAAAGTTAAACATTATTTCCCGTTATCTGCCTTTACAATCGGTAAATACACAAAAACCTAGCAGTTAATTTACGGGGAGGCCCTGTGAATCCACGGAGAGTTATGTAAAATGTATGAAAATCCGTTATTAAAAAAAAAACAACTCTTTACCTATACTTTTTAGAAATTTTTCTTGCAGCGTATTGCCTCGTGGTTGCATGACTACCTTGGGTGCAGTTGCAACGCTGAATTCACGGAAACTCATTACTCTTTAAAAAAAAAAAAAAAAAACAAAAGCAGAATATTGGAAGAAACGATCGTTACATGGAAAAAGAAATAGAAAAATGTGTTAACAAATGTGGNAGTTGGTTTGGAGCGGCGAACACCCCGAGTTACCTCAGCTGTGTGAGGGTCTTCGTGAGGCGTGACGTAACTGCTTTTGAATTGACTGCCTCGACCCCGCGTAGCGTGCTGTCGCGGCGCACAAAATTAACTGACGATTCGGCGAAATGGATGTCGCAATTTTCTACCCCTTCAGGCTGGGATTGCTGCGACTTCACGTTTCACGTGACACGTAACGAGCAACACGTTCATGCGCACGTGAAACGTGGTCATTTCGGATTAGTGTATTATGATACTTCACGTGATCACGTAACCTTTGTGCAGTGGATAAAAATTTAAGGGGATATTTTTCGTTGCTTTTCAGATCGAAAACTCTCAAAATTCATGTTGTACAGGCGTATTCGTGTTTTAATATTGATGTGGCAAGAACAGGTCGTGAACGTACGACGTTTATGATTTATTATGCAAACTTTGAAAACTAGGTCATTGTTATAACGTCAAGAACGAAACGTGTATGGGAGATGTAAACACGTTTTTCATGTAATAAACTTTCATCTGCAGAGAAAACTTAGATTTTGTTTAATGAAATATGCCTACTATAAATTTTAAACTTAACGGTAAACAGTGTGTATTTCACGCATATGATTTTACACCTCTGCCATACATAATTAATAAACTATGGCAATATAAAGCTCCATAAATTTTTATGGATTAAAAAACATATTATTTTAGTCCAACTTATATTACACTGTCGTCCTCATTCCTGGGAGAAAATTATATATGCAGTACATGAATTAAGAACGTGAGGAGACGAAAACGCGAATATAAAAACAAAAACCATGAAAAGCAAAGATAGCATAACAACGTCCGTATTGTGATTGGCCAGCGAGATCACGTGGTGGATAGTTACGCATCACATAACGCGCAAAAGTTAGATATTGAGAAGCTTTTTCATTACGTAAACGTTACGTGAAATGATCGTAATAGGCATTCTTGGAACACATCAGTCAAGGCGTAGCCGAAACGTGAACGTGTAACTCGGCACGTGTTACGTGGCACGTGAAGTCATCGTAATCCCGGCCTTAACGATGGGTCTCGTTACGAGGGTGAAAATGGGAAACGAAGTAGCCCGATGAAGATTAACGAGAAAATGTTATTGAAACACACGTCTTTAATCTTACAGATAATGTAGAATGTAGATGTTTGGTGCAAACATTATGTTTAGCAAACATTTTTCGTAATATATACACCTACTATTTTCTTGTTGCACGTTGTTGTTAATTTCACTCAGCGTGCTTAATTTTACAAATTAATACCCTCCATCTCTCAAAACCTCCCGAATACAACTTTTCCATATATGATAATAGACATATTTTATAAAATTAGGTACGTTGTGCTATGACATAATCAAATATGTCTAACAATCTTGCTTGGAGGCGCCAGGTAAATGTATATTAAAGGTTTGGAACAGGGATGACGTGGTAAATTGAAGGTTTCATTAACTATACCTACCCGGCTACCCAGAAATATTAGTTGCTTCATTAAGCTACATATTAAGATAGGCCTTAAAGTTGAAATGCAAATTAGCATAGTTTAATTTTGCTGTTTGGTGTCAAAATTAAAGACAGCGCATAAAAAGTTTTTGGTACAGTTCACTCATGGTTGCTTCCAACTTTTCTGAAACCCAAAATTGCAACTTTATAGCTATTCCTCCGCCTGATACAAACAAAGCTGAACTAAGTCTAGAAAATTATACCAATAGGGAACAATGCATCTCACTGGTACGCTCTCAGTTTAATAATATTTTGCATGAGAACTATTTGTTACTAGGCTTTAACAACACGCCTATTTTCTCCCTACTGCGTTAACATCAACTACCAATTAAATATTATAATTTATAGATAAAATATAAGCGAAATTTTAATTTCACCAACAGTATGATACTTTTATGTTAACACGTGATTTTGTCGGAAAATAAGCTAAATGGCTGCTGAATTTTAACCTCAAAATTCAAACCTTACCTGGTGTAAAAGTAGAAACAGCTGGACTCCGACTTCATACGTGGCCACGAGCAAGTGTTATTTTTAAAGCAAAATTCGTTTCCCACAAAAAAAAATTCCCTTCACTTACAAGCGCCCACTTCAAACAACATGTTTGCGTACGCCACTGTGTCAAATCGCAGGACTTCGACTTAGATCAACAGAGCCTTTATTTGAATAATTGCTTTGATATGCTGGTGCAATAATCCTGTCAACGTTGTAACGCAAATACGGTGTATTTGCGTTACACGTTTTTTTTCCCCTGCAAAAGCACGGGTTTGTTGTAAGCATGTGTCGCAGAAATGTGCAAAAGGTGAAAATCGGTTATACCCCAACGGCCGTCTCCCGTACTCGAAGGTCGTGTCGAAATAAGGACCCCAGCATTTTGGTGGCTATAGTTGTGAAACCTCAGCTACAAACGCATTCTTCTAACAAAAATATTTAATTATTTTCGCACATTCATAGTTTTATAAATATTTTCAAGTCTTCAACCTGATTGTCTCTTCTCGGTGCTTACAAAACGTGATAATAATTTCCATTAAACTCATTAATACAAAAATTGTTTGCAAAAGGTATGCCAATTTTACTTCCGTGTATAAGAAAAATATATAATATTTTAGCAGCTAGAAAACTTTTTTGGGGAGGGAATTCACCTTGCCAACTTTTTTTTTAAGCGTGGTAAACACAAAATTATTAATTTTCACCCACTAGATTGATGCAACCACTGACGATAACAATCTTTCAGGTCGGCGTTCCTACAAAATTATATCCTGTTTAACTTCGAATTTTTTTAGAGTATCCTCCTTTGCGTCACATTTAAAATTAAATCACATGTATGGCATAGTTTTTAAAGAATATTGCTGCACATATATTTTATTTTGTGTGTAATACAGAACATATCCCACTGGCAAAGTAATACGGCCACAACTCATAAAATCAAAATGATGTTAGGCTATCATAAGAAAAAGCATGTTCCATTATTTAAAAGGGTGATAAGGCCATGATGCTATTCGCAATAATAAAAGACAAATAATGTTTTATGTGTACTGAATGGTATGTGATCCATACTTTATCCGGTATAATTTTGTTATTTAGATTTTAATACCTATTTTTGATAACAAAGCAAATAAAATTAATGACGGGAGATTATATTTGAAAAAAAAATATTTTTTTTCTCTTTCAAGGGTGAATGTTGGAAAACGGTGTCTAAACTTGAAACATGCTATCCTGAAAAATAAAAAAATTTGACTTGTGGNATTTGACTTGTGGCCGTATTACTTTGACAGTGCGATATATTTTATTGCTGTTTATCAGAACCTCTGATTTGTAGATGACTACGGGTTGCCCGAAATTCGAACATAGAATCTCATGGTTCTAATGAAGCACGTTAATGGTCTCTAGCACGTAGAACGCCGACCGAGTAAGAGGTTGCTTCGCGGTTATTTGCAGATTCTCTTGAGGTTATGGAACAACTTGAATGTAACAGGTCCCAAAATACTTGACTTCACANTCGCGGTTATTTGCAGATTCTCTTGAGGTTATGGAACAACTTGAATGTAACAGGTCCCAAAATACTTGACTTCACACTCGTTGCTCGTTAATGATGTGCCATGCCGCGGTTGGGGCTAGAATATGCTTCCCGACACACGGACGGGGTGCAGTGCAGTGGAGAGATTCGGGTGGCTCTTTAACAGCAAGGTCTTGAGAGCCGATGAGGTTGAGTATGGAGTATCGCTGGAATGCAAGGGTGGGGGAAACGGGATATCTCCGAGAAAACCCGCCGACCAGCGGCATCGTCCAGCGTGATCCCCACACGCGAAAATCCGGGAGAGACCCCGCCGGGAATTGAAGCCGGTTCACCTAGGTGGGAGGTGAGTGATATGACCACTACACCAAGTCGGCCCAGCCACACAAACGGGACGCGACGCGTCAGCACTTGACTGTCGGAAAGCCGGCGGAAATAAATTTTCCTTATTTTCTCAGAATATTGTGCACAGTTTGGTTAAATATATCAGATAATTACAATCTGACATTTAACACATAATAAATATATTCGTCTAACAAATATAATTAATATAGAATTAATTGACTATGCTTCCACTAGCTTTACCATGCACGTATTTCACCATAATTTTGCCCCCAATTTAAACTTTTAAAATTTTTTATTTAACTCATCACATCTTTCTACTATCTAATTCTGAATTATTGTAAAAGTTTTCGTGTAGTAAAGTGGAAGACCTTGTATTGCCTTAATTTTGTCACCCTAAAAAGAGTCCGCGCAATATAATTTTGAAGTTCGTACGATATGGAACAAGTTACCAGGTTTTCCTTGACTAATAAAATTAAACGAGAAATCGTGGCATTGGTTCGTTCTCAGCGTTTGAAAATAATGCTAATAAAATGAAATTACGACGGAACAGATGTAGATAAATATGTTGTTTAAAAATAAAAAATATGGGCGCCTCTTAGAGAATGTTAAGTACGTAATACATGAAGTAAATATATTAACAAACACATGGCCGATTCAGCTTCGCCTCTGCGTAATCAGCCCTTAAAGCTATAGTCCCTTCGCAGCGGTTACTCTCAACTTTTCTGCAGCCCTGCAAAAGTTATATCTCCAGGATATTCTCCGCCTCATGCAAACAAAGCTTAACCGAGTCTATAAAATTACACCAAAGGACAGCGCACCGAATTCGTGTGCACTCAATGTAATTATATTTTGCATAAGAACTATTTCTTACTAGGCATTACTAACATACCTACTTTCTTCCTGCTTTAACTCATTTAAATAATAAATGATTTACTATAATGTACAGATAAAATGCAAGTAAATATTAAGTTTAACCTATATAGTAAGATTTTTCTATGTTAAGACAAGTGTCGAACGCTTGTGATATATGGCGTATTTAGGAAAGAACCAAACACGCCATACATGGGGTGATTTTTCAACAGTTTGATTCAGAAAGTGTGAAGAAACTGCGAACAGACTATAGGTGGCATTCATACGGCGGACGGAATATGCATGCCAGGTACACTCCTCTGCGTGGGAGATGCTACAGGAAATGTCCACAGTTTGCACCATGGGCGTCAGTATAGCCCAGCAGATATCTTTCAGTGGATGATCGCGCCCTTAGAGATACGTCTTGGTTGGCGCAAATGTTTTCGAATGAGTACACTATGGGTTTTAAAATGTCTCCGTAGCTATAACCCAATGGGATATAGGTCAGGCGGTTTGACGATTCACAAATTGGTTCGGAATGTACACTCAGTCCACCGTAGAAATGATCCTAGCTTCAGGGAGCGATTTAAGCAGAGGGGCAGCTGAATAGGCAATATAATTTGTCATGTTTTTGCTTCAAATATTACGTGTTATGCATCCTGTAAATAGAGCTCATCTATTATTTTTTTTCAAACAACCAGTGTATCTGACCGCGAATTTGTAACACAACGTTCGGTCGAGTAAACATGTTGCATGTACTTACGATGTGTCTTAAAGGTTTCAGAATATTTTTAAAATCTCATTTTCCAATGCGACTTGCATTTCACGAAGTCCACGAAATCCATTTCGCCACAATTTGGCCCAGCGGAATAAATTCGCATTCCTTGGAGAATGGCGACCGCGGTGGTGTGGTGGTTAGACCACACGTCTCACGTCTTCCCACCTAGGCGAACTGGGTTATATTACCGACGGAGTCACTTCCGGATTTTCGCATGTGCCTCCACTCCTTGAAGAATGCACGGACCAGATTTGGCTAGGCCGTGCGTTTTGTGTACGGATTCTAAGGATTTATTTTGGCGAACCGTTGTCAAATCTGATAAAGCAAAATCTTACGTATTTTTCTTTCACTTCGTTTGTGACAGTTTTTTTTGCTCCGTTGGTACGACTTTACAAAATACTTCTTTCCTGATTAAAATTCATACGTATTCTTCTGGACGAACGTGTTATCAGAGAAGACTTATTAGTCGTTGTATTCTTCAGAATGAACAAATTGTAATTGGATAATTATCATTAGTGGTTTTTAAGTGTCTTGTATGTCACTAAAACAAGGTACTATCTCGTACTATTAATAACTGAAACAATTACAAAAATTATTTTAGAATATCTTAAAGGCTTAGCTCTGTTTCAGTCAGTTACAGTATTTCTGTGACAACAACGGAAGACAGCAATTCTTCAGCGCAGACTATTTTATATTACTACACTGCAAGTCGTCAAAAAAACATATAATTTTGTGCTCTGCACCAAAAGTCAGTAAGTCTTAACTCTACTTCCCTTTCATTGCTTCACTGGAACAAGAGAAAATGAAGGACGCGTAATTGTTTCCCGGTTCAGAGGTTATATTGAACTGAGCGAGCGATGATGATTGAAATCCTCTAGTTGGGTTTTATTCAAATAACCGCTCCAAAGCATTTTCCAGCGAAAAATTGGAATTCTTTTATCTTTTCTTCTATGGTACTTCAAGTATGAATTCATTCCAACGTTGAATGCATCTCCATTTCAAACAAAGATCCTTATTTTTACTCTCGCCCCTTTGCCTTTTATTTAGCTATATATTATTATTTTTGTAAATTTATCGCAACGAATCTTCTGAGTCATATTTCAAACCGCAATAGCGGTAACCGTCTACGAGAATGAAGACAAGGCAGAAAGATAGAAAGACTATTTGCGAAGTCTGTNGGGCTGGGGGGGGGGGGTATATACTCGGAAATTGAATACGCTATCAGGAGTTCCAAAATGAATAAAGCGACCGGAACGGATGGTGTGCCAGGAGAATTCCTTACGGTATTTGATGAAGGAATACCTACGGACTCACTTGTACGATTGGAATAACCCCACGAGACTTCAAAAGACGTGCCATAATTTATCTTACTGTCTCACCAGAACTAATATTATTGCAATGTCACGTGCTTTAAAAAATGTTTACTAAATAAAAACAAAGAAATCAAATAAAAAAGCTTCTAAAATGTTATTTACGGTTTACTGACAGACGTCATGTGAAAATATTTTAGTAGCGTTAAAAGTAGAGATTCTCAGAAGACAAACGTCAGTTTATGTCATCTTTAGTCTACAGATTGTCGGGAGTGTTCGGATTTCTTGTTTTCGAATAAGTATTATTTACTTTTCAATTAATTTGTTTCCTAACTCTTCCCTTTTTCTAAACGACGATGCTTGTCACGATACTTACCAGGCGCGACATCTTCCACGCGCAGGAGCGTAGACCAAGGTGGGGTTCCTCAAATATGCAGTCATACCATTTGGAAAATAATTCCCTGACACACTTGGTTTACAACACTACTTGTATGCCAACTTCGCCGGAATCGGTTAAGTGGTTCCCGAGGTATGACGTCAAAGATTGACTTTATTTTGGCAGCACTATCTTCCAAAACGGCTAACCAATGAGGAAATGAGGAGGCACTGAATCTGATGNATTCAAATAACCGCTCCAAAGCATTTTCCAGCGAAAAATTGGAATTCTTTTATCTTTTCTTCTATGGTACTTCAAGAAGTATGAATTCATTCCAACGTTGAATGCATCTCCATTTCAAACAAAGATCCTTATTTTTACTCTCGCCCCTTTGCCTTTTATTTAGCTATATATTATTATTTTTGTAAATTTATCGCAACGAATCTTCTCAGTCATATTTCAAACCGCAATAGCGGTAACCGTCTACGAGAATGAAGACAAGGCAGAAAGATAGAAAGACTATTTGCGAAGTCTGTAGACTAGAAATAACAGAGGATCTTCTTGAAGAAGACGCGCAAGTAAAAAAGAGATGATCTTTAGTTGGNAATGAATAAAGCGACCGGAACGGATGGTGTGCCAGGAGAATTCCTTACGGTATTTGATGAAGGAATACCTACGGACTCACTTGTACGATTGGAATAACCCCACGAGACTTCAAAAGACGTGCCATAATTTATCTTACTGTCTCACCAGAACTAATATTATTGCAACGTCACATGCTTTAAAAAGTTTACTAAATAAAAGCAAAGAAATCAAATAATAAAGCTTCTAAAATGTAAACAATTTCCGTATATTTATGGCATACTGACATACGTAATGTGAAAATATTTTAGTAGCGTTAAAAGTAGAGATTCTCAGAAGACAAACCTCAGTTTATGTCATCTTTAGTCTGCAGATTGTCGGGAGTGTTCGGATTTCTTGTTTTCAAATAAGTATTCTTTACTTTTCAATTAATTTGTCTCCTAACTCTTCCCTTTTTCTAAACAACGATGCTTGTCACGATAATTACCAGGCGTGACATCTTGCGCGCACAGTGGCGTAGACCAAGGTGGGGTTCCTCAAATATGCAGTCATACCATTTGGAAAATAATTCCCTGACACACTTGGTTTACAACACTACTTGTATGCCAACTTCGCTGGAATCGGTTAAGTGGTTCCCAAGGTATGACGTAAAATATTGACTTTATTTTGGCAGCACTATCTTCCAAAACGGCTAACCAATGAGGAAATGAGGAGGCACTGAATCTGATGCNATTGACTTTATTTTGGCAGCACTATCTTCCAAAACGGCTAACCAATGAGGAAATGAGGAGGCACTGAATCTGATGCTGACAGCGTGGACTGTTGACAAACCAATTTCGGTAGGAATTGGTTCAACGATCCGTAATATGACTTAGGAATTAAAAATTTAAAATGATCGCCATTTCAAAAATAAGCACCCGGCATGGTTATCACGTAAGAAATATACGTGTTTCTTACTGTAAGTGCACCGAGTTCGGTGAAAATCGGCGAATGTCTTCGAAACTTTTTAGAGACACAAATGCACACTCTACACACACACGCACACGTAAGCACACGAATCACAGACTGGAAGGTGATCTCATAATTTTATATTTCCTTCGGAAATTTTTCTTAAAATTTTAAGCAGAGAAGCTGTTGGTTGATGCACACTCTAAATTAGAATCCGTGGAAAACCGTATATTTGCAGGCAAATGGCTCCACTTAGAATCGGTGCAAAAAAAACCTCGTTGTTTCTGTGAAACAATTTCACTGATTGAATAAGCGACAGCCAAATACGTGACGCGAACCGAATATGGTTTTTTTTATTGAATTTAGCCAAATAATAACTAGAAACAAACATATTTCCGATAGCCACCGTTTATATTCTGCTTTTTTAACGTAATTTTAAAATACATTTAATATTTCGAGGAGTCCAGGTTTTGAACCTTCGCCATCTCGTCATCTTACCAACCGAGCTACCAAACCAACGCTGACTACAACGGGGAAACTACATATATTATACTTCTTAATAGAAAACGCGTATCTTTAATGTTTATGTCCTTTATTTTCGTTTTTAGTTTAATTAGGATTGTTAAAAAAAANTTAATAGAAAACGCGTATCTTTAATGTTTATGTCCTTTATTTTCGTTTTTAGTTTAATTAGGATTGTTAAAAAAAAATAGTAGGTATAAATGCACTCACTTCACCTCGTTTATTGCAGTTTAGACTTTCAAACTGAGCGCTATTTTGATAACGTGAAAACGAAAGATGTAAAATCGGAATGAAAGACTGAATGTTAATGTTTTCTCGTAAAATGTAATTATAAAATACGAAAATTACATTTTCAAAAATATCTTTATTGGTGTTCAAGCCTTGTTATTTCATTTGATACATGTTGTTTAACTATCATTTGATGTTTTTTAACTGATCCATCAGTCAAAAAACAAATCACTGAAAAAAAGTCATTGAAATGGTTGGTGAATAAATGGAAAATGTCACCGAATCAATACGTGAAGGAAAAATGGCATATTTCTCTAATTCACCAGTTAAATTAACTGAAATGACCGTTGAATAATTCAAATGCTGTTAAATGATTTAAAAAGTGAAATTCTCACTGATTCAGATTTACAGTGCGCTTATAGAGGGAAAAATACTTCTTTCCTTTTATAAAATCTGGTTAACTGAAATGTTTGATGTTCACACAGCAAGGAAGTACTATATGCTGTTCATGATAAAGTGAGAACTTTGGGGCCCTAGTTACTTTTTCCTCTGAGCCATTTTTTATCCGTTAACCACCTTTTTAAAATAAATATTGCCATGAAAGTAAAAACCAGACTGCGTATATTCCACCGCACTTGGAAGTTAACGCCTAAGGCTAAAATAAAACATATTTATTGGCTATTATTCCAAAGGAGACGGCTTTCAAAAGTGCTCACTTTACCGCGAACAGTCTATAGCTGCAACAGACAAGGAATACCAACCCACAGTTCAGGGAACCAGGATCGAGTTCATGAACCTGTAATTCCATCATTAATAAGGCTTGTTGAAATAAAAAAACATTACACAGAATGCAGTTTGCAATGAACCAAGATATACAGACGACTGTAATGATTCAAGTGGTGAAAATTATGCGTTAGTTTATATGGCTGTGGGGAGTTTATTGTTCGTGATTTACGAAATACTGAGCTTATTTTGAGTAAGATGATGATTTAAATAAAATTTATTAACAGTTTTCTAAACTTGACAGTGGGAAGGTGTTGGTTGCACTTACTTTATAATATATTAAAGTCAACAGTAATGTTATTTAAAGTATACAACTGCTATTAAGGGCGCAAAATAAGGAAAATATAATTACGGATTATAATTACGCACACGTTTTCATAACTTTGGAAGTGGAATATAAATACATTAAATTTTTTCCCACCCTTTTCTTTGGGAGCGCAAATATTTCCTACTGTGTATTAAAGNCGAGTTCATGAACCTGTAATTCCATCATTAATAAGGCTTGTTGAAATAAAAAAACATTACACAGAATGCAGTTTGCAATGAACCAAGATATACAGACGACTGTAATGTTTCAAGTGGTGAAAATTATGCGTTAGTTTATATGGCTGTGGGGAGTTTATTGTTCGTGATTTACGAAATACTGAGCTTATTTTGAGTAAGATGATGATTTAAATAAATTTTATTAACAGTTTTCTAAACTTGACAGTGGGAAGGTGTTGGTTGCACTTACTTTATAATATATTAAAGTCAACAGTAATGTTATTTAAAGTATACAACTGCTATTAAGGGCGCAAAATAAGGAAAATATAATTACGGATTATAATTACGCACACGTTTTCATAACTTTGGAAGTGGAATATAAATACATTAAATTTTTTCCCACCCTTTTCTTTGGGAGCGCAAATATTTCCTACTGTGTATTAAAGCATTATAAGGTATTATAAATTTTACGTTGGCGTCCTGGACTGGCTGTAGGGGTTGTTCTAACGGAGAAAAATTGTATGGGTGGCTTATGTCGTGCATATATGTGGTGGAGGCTGGTTCGGCTGATTTAGAATGGTATTCGAAAACGTTTTAATAAGGGGTTAGGCGCTGCTAAAGTTGCACCTGGGGTCCATTGTGAGCGCCACAACGTTATGATGCAGGCTACCGTGTACTACAAGCCTCAGCCATGCCATCTTTACGATACCAACAATGGCGATTTATCTTTGACCTAGTTGACTCGCGGAGATGACGGTACAGAATTCTTGCTCCTCGTACTACAGTGTTTTGTATTTGTTACCGAGGAGCCGAAATGCCATTTTTACCACGCCAGTATTTACAAGAAAAAGAAATTTAAAACTACAGGAAGCATTTTATGTAACATAAAATACAGTATTTTTTATTTTGAAAAATAAAAAAATGAGTTTTTAAAACAGCGAAAAAAAAAACAGTAATTTCACCTTTCCAGGAAATGTAAAAAAATGTAAATTTTCTCATTTTAATTTTTTCTGGTGGAGCATAAGAAAAATGATCCTTCAATTTAAATGGCGATAATGCTTATTGCGAACGGCATTTGAAACATATGTATGATATTTAAATGGGCAGAAATCAAAGAACATCGCAATAAAAGTTTTTGGCAGAGGCCGGTAGGACTTAACTATAAGTAAAACAAATGTGGGCGGAGTGACCGATCGTTCAAAGAAATTCAACTCGAAGTACTGGACACAGATAAAAATTTAGGTCGACTTCCACACCGCCAAAGTCAATGGAGAAACAGAACTATAATCTGATAGCTATTGAATTATTTGCCCTGATAATATTTAAATCTCGATACTGCATTGTGAATGGTGTTGAAGAAAACACAAAAAAAAAAAAAAAAAATCAGCTTGCAATTTGAAAGACAATGTAAGGCATAGCTCTAAAATCATACAAAGATACTCTAATTGAAATAAATGGTTGAGACGTGAACTGATTTGCATTTACTTGGTCTCAATTAAAAAACAAGTTTAATAGTTAACAACCTAGTGTCGGACATAATTATTACGGATTTATTTGCTTTTGACTTGGTCATCATTTTTACTGTAAATTACAGTGTATCTGACAGAACTGGTGTAGTAATTTCTCTATAAGTGATAGTTTTTAGTTTGAAACAATTGACTCTAAACATTAAAACACAAAACAGTGAAAATTATTCTAAAAACAGTGAAAGACTGTCCTCTGGACTTAGGAGAGACGCGTATTGATTATTCCAGTGACTGAATTTCACATATTTGACAGTGGTTTCTATTGATTTAGTGTGAATCCAATAATTCTGAGTCACAGGTTCCAGCTTGATTTCACTCGTTCATCAGTAACAGCAGTTTATTAACTGATTTTTCAATCACAACTGATTTGCGATTTATTGAGAAATTTAGAAATCCCCATTAAATAAAATACCACTTCCCGTAACTGCAAATATTTAACGAACATACTGGCAGGCATACTACCCGTAAAGTTGGCAACGATAACGCTTAAATAGTTCCAAAACTTCGAGACGTATTAAAAGTGTGACTTCTAAATTTGTGGACAGTACTTTTACTTTATTTCACTTCTTTTTGTTTTACGCAGATAAGAGTAAGGATTAGCATATTAATAACATCTTAGCGTTTCTGAAATGTTTAAAATTACAATATATCACTGCATGAGTAAAGACATAGGACATACAGCAAATTTAATTTCACGTGTAGTGGAAGGATACACATTTGAAAAAAAAATCCAAAGTAGGTCTTTGAGATATGCTCAGTTTACAATCAACAGCGTTTAGCAGCATTTCACTTAGGCCCTCTATTCAAAGTGCTTGTTCTAGTTTAAGTTACCTTTAAATTGTTGGAGTGTCAATTAAAAATTCAAATTGCTAACCTACGTCTAGATTTGGAAATAATTTAAAGCAGGAAATAATCAGGTTTGAGCAAACTAGGGGTGGCTGATTCAGAATTGCGATCTCGGAGAAAATTATTTTTAATATCTGCGAAATGCCTGTTTTTATAAAGAGCGAGTCGATTTCCTTTCAACAAAGCGATTCTAAACCACGCTTGACATATTTACAATTTACTGTTTGTGGCTGTTGGCATAAAATAAAATGGCGCGAAGTACATATAAAAACCATAAAACCGGAAAACATGGTATTGGTGGCTGTGGAAGTACAATTAAAAGGATTATGTACAAATTTAATTGTTTTTAAAAATGCACAATATATATTAGTGTTCAAAATTACATCGCACCAAGTAAATACAACATTGTTCGCATTGGCACGGTTACGTGAAAAAACGAACTAGGTGACAATTTTTCGTTACTGCACAAAATAGCCAACGCGCAATTATTTGTAGCTCTATAAGAGTGCCTCGAAGTCGTTTTGGCTAATACTGAGGTGGATACATTTTTACGCAACAAAATTTTGACTTCTCTTTATATCATTATCACGCACACATAAAACAGTAACACTACAAATAAAAAAAATTTGATTTCGAGTTGCGCCTATGCTTCTTGTCATAGAACGGTATTGTACGTAGTGGAAAACTGCCACATCAGGATATTCTTTAAATCAGTTGCTATTTAAGATAGTTTTTGTAAGTGCTATACATCAACGTCACATCACGTGTTACAGCTCTATTGCACACGATCTGGCAGCACAGGAGGGTGGGGGACGCCATATTTTGAGACGTGGCGGATTAAAATTAGTAAAACGGTAATATAAAGTGCTACGTCTATAAATGTGGTGGTTTTACGTAGGGTACTATGGCACCTTTCCTATTTTTGTTTGAAGTATTAGTTCCAGATTCATTAATACGTTAGTTTAGCAATTTGATTTTGATATATAAAAGTACTAAAACAACTAAATCACAGCTTTCAATGGCATGCCACGAACCACTAATATTTGTCTCAATATCCGTTACAGTAATACACACTTTGTTGAAAAACGCGGTCTTGTCAGCCCAAAAATGTACGTACAAATGCAAATTAAAACTTTCAAATGTTACAATCTCAAAGAAAAATTGTCGGAGTTGTGTCAGTGTTGTTTATAGTGAAACGACTTTAATTCTATAGGCCGTGAGGTAGTGCGGCGTTAACGCAGTGGCCTCCATGAAAGCGGCTGCCCGGTTTGGATTCCCGGTGGATTCACTCTAGATTTTCGCATTTGGTAAACGTGGCGAACGTTACCGTTAGCAAGTGGGCTTTCTCGTAGCACTACTGTTTCCCACGCCTTTGCATTCCATCAATGCTCCATCTACGTTCTTTTTTTCATCCCTCAAAAACCCTTATCTCAACTGAAGTAAGCTCTTTTGGTTAAAATCAGTTGTGATAATCATTATGGAAAAATGCATAGCTATAAATTATGTTCACTGTGCAGAAAGTGCCGTAGAACCACCATTAAAGTTTAATTTTAATGTGAATTAAGGAAAAAAAACATAAAGACAGTAATTTTCAGTGTAGAAATAAGTTAAGTGAATTAAGATACAACTCTGCAGATTTGGTACGCTTTAATGAAAAGCAGTAACTTTTGACTTTCCAAGACAAAGCTGAAGTTTTAAAAAGGTTTCTGAAGGGGAGGGAGATGTGCGCGCCAATTCCTGGTCGGGTTTGGTCAGTCAGAACCCAGGGGTGCGGCTGCTAGCAAATTTTAGCGTTGTCTTAATTACGTATATATTAATGATTGAAAACATATGTTAGTTGTAATTTTTTGGTAACGTGAATGCAGTGTATTTCAATGTGGAGGTAGGTATGTAAGTTCTATATTATAAAGGCTGTTCACTGTAAATTGAGCACTCTTGAAAACTCTACTTAAGATCGACATATCTGTATGCATGGTTTGTATTCTTCCAACAAATGTATAATTAACACTGCCTTTGGTCTCATCACTTTATATGTGCGTCAGTAAAGTGAAACCGTAAAATTATTAGCACAGTACATATTTTACAAATGTACCAATTTTTTGACAACTTACTTACATTAAATAGACAGAAAGCAAAATAAATAAATTCAATATTTACAAACTGTCACCTAACACTTTAAATTCAACGTTCTAACATTGGACTACTTTCTTTATGTCGTTGCCAACTTTACCGGACGCTTGCCAGCAAGTGTACTCGTCAAAATGCATGCAGTTATGGACAGTGGCATTTTCCAAAGGTTGTTTACAAAAGTGCTCAAATAAACGTGAATAGCCTATATAAAAATATATTCCATTAAGATCTTTAGATTCCGTTCCTGGCCTATTCAGGCACGTAGACGAGTGGTGCGCTGTGATTGGCGTAAGCAATTTTTTTTGTTGATTTTCTCCTGTCCTAGGGCAGGAGAAATTTTTCGATGACTTGATACCGAGACGCTCTGAAATATGGTGCCGTCGGGGTTAAGCCTTTAATTTGGTGCTGAGTTTGGTAGTGTTTTCAAATCCTTATCTTGACCCCTGTTCGTCTTGAAGGGCGAGTGTACTCGGAGGTGCATCTTTCATATCAGGCGGAGATTGCCGAAGTGTTATTAACTTGGTTGGTGACTATCCCGGGCCGTCTTAGTAGTGGGGTTGTGCCAGAGTGAGTGAAGAGATTTGGGCGGGTCTTAACATCGAGGTCTTGAGAGCCGATGAGGGTGAAGCGAGGTGAGCATGGAGCAGCGCCTGGATGCAAGGGCGGGTGAAATAGGAGATCCCCAAGAAAATCC
>NQII01002506.1:7836-123611 GCA_002778355.1 Clitarchus hookeri | reverse complement strand
GTAAACGTGGCCTAACTGACGACCGTTAAGGGAAATTGTTTCATCTAATTATTTTTGTTAAAGAGGAAAAAAAAATACTGAAGCTCACCCGTAGGCTTTCAGCAAGATATGAGCATGCCGACGAAGAATTAATGGCGCCGCAATGACGACATTATTTTCACAAGGAGGGCTATTGTCTTTTAAGGGCGTTTGCCACGAAAAATTTGTTGTTTAATATCTGTACCTCATTCTTTTTAACTTTCAGACGTTATATGTAATTACTTTTCCATCACGAAAACAAATCGAACACACAGGTTTCGAATAAATACATGTCAAAATCATAATTTTACTGTTTTAGAAATGTACGAATAATGAAAACTAGCTTACGTACAGAGATGAGATAATTCACGCTGAAAGAAGATGCCAATAGCTACTTCACGGCATCTACAAAATCGTACATGGAAATGTTTTTGCAATTTAAAAAATTTATGACAATAAGGAAATTCTGATATTTTTTATTTATGACTGCCTCTGAATTTTTGTAAAACCCTTTGTAAGCAAACCTTAAAATTAATTCATATAAGACCTTTAGAATGCCCTTGTTTTATTTTCTGAAAATACTTTCGTTTATTTTATTTGTACATCACAAAAACAGTACATTTTGATTTGGACATATAATATTCCAAATCAAACCATTAAGAAATATTTAATTTGATGAAATGTAGTCACTGATAATGTCTAAAAGTTGAACAGTATGCAGTACAAATATAAAATAACATTTTCGCTTTGTCAACGCTCTTAGAAGANTATAATGTCTAAAAGTTGAACAGTATGCAGTACAAATATAAAATAACATTTTCGCTTTGTCAACGCTCTTAGAAGAGAGAAATGGGCAATGAGATTAATCCACACAGGGGTGTCAAACGCGCGGACACTTGTAAAACAGCGTTCTTGTTTCACGTGTTGGTTCGGGAAAAAGTGTATTTCTTTAATGGTTACAGATACAGATTTACTGCGCTCTAAATACAAAATAGCGGAAATAGAGTGTTTTAGTGAAAACCGGTAAAAATGGCCCGACTAAAAATATAACGCAGCGTAACTTTTCATACAATGTACATACAGTATGTATGTTTAGCAGTCTAGACGGGAGAAAAAATCAATGCAAATAAAAACCTCCTATTATGGTATTTCTGGCGTTTCTACGCAAGGAAATGAGCATATNGGGAGAAAAAATCAATGCAAATAAAAACCTCCTATTATGGTATTTCTGGCGTTTCTACGCAAGGAAATGAGCATATGTATACATATGTTAAATGTGTTAAGATATTTTGAAACCTATAAAAATGCATCTACATCAATTCTACTATGTTATTANTTATACATATGTTAAATGTGTTAAGATATTTTAAAACCTATAAAAATGCATCTACATCAATTCTACTATGTTATTATCTTTGTGGTTACGAGTTTCAAACAATTAAAAACATACAATTAAAAATTGTTACAAAATATTTGTACGCGACTGTACGACGCAGAAGTTCTGACTGATNTGTACGCGACTGTACGACGCAGAAGTTCTGACTGATCCCCTGGAATTTCTTTCGAACACTGGCCATTCGACAAAACACAAGATGCGATAATATCGGTTCCGTGAAGTTATTTTTTATGAAAGCGAACATGAACTGAAAGCCACCTGTACTCTTCAGAGATGTATAATTTGGTAGTGAGTTCACTGACTTGCACAACGAAGAAGAAAAAGTTATCAGGAAAAGATTTATTTCGATCTGCAACCCATATGTATATCGGTGACTTGCGAGAAACGGTCAGAACCATTCTAAAGATAATGAAAAAAAGTAGTGCGTAAATTTAAGCAAAAGTTCTTCGGCTTGTTAATTAGTCAAAAGCATTAGTCTTAATTCATTATAATTAGGGCCAGTGACTTTTCGCGTAAAAATCGGAGCACACAGTAGACTTCAATACTATATACACACCTCAGCTGTTGTTATACCTCCATTGGCTTCTGGTGCCGTGTCCGTCTTTGACCAAGCCACTCAGGACTAAGTAACTCCGACACTGAACCTTCGTGATTTGTGCGCAAACGGTTAACACGGGCCAGAACATGTTTTAGCCAGTCAAAGAAGCTGGACGGCCCTACAGTGCTTTGGACTGTATCTTGTCTCGAAATCTTCTCGTGAAATATCACTGCCCCTAATCATAATTCGTACATACCGACTACATTGAGTAATGTTTCAAAATACAATGAAACTTAAGTCAATAGTTATCGAATACTCGGGGTCCAGCTGACTATTCGAAGCGATGGAAGAATATTGTCAATCTGAAGCTAAACTCCATCTACAAAGCACGTTATAACCAATCGCAAGGAAGGGGCGAAGAGCAGAAGGAGTAGGGGGTCAAGTATGGACAGGGTTCCGAACTTAAGTAAGATCGCAGTCGGCGTGCTACAAGCGGATGCGTGTTCGAGACTGGGTGAGTCCTTTTCCANATTCCGAACTTAAGTAAGATCGCAGTCGGCGTGCTACAAGCGGATGCGTGTTCGAGACTGGGTGAGTCCTTTTCCATATTATGCTCCCCAGGATTCCCTCTGGCCCTTATTCTGTTAACACTGAGGCCGCTAATGGTATAATAAGCAGCTATTTATTTTCAGTCTTATAAAATCTTGTAGTTTTCTATAAATGATTCCTTCCTCCTTGTTCCTCATAAAACTTTCATAACCTAGCTTAATAATCTTAAAAAAGGGGAACATAACATATCACACCTAGAACTTTTNTTCCTCATAAAACTTTCATAACCTAGCTTAATAATCTTAAAAAAGGGGAACATAACATATCACACCTAGAACTTTTAAAATAACGGTATAAAATAGATTTACTGTTTTCGTTTTGTCAAAAGTAGTATTTTTCCTACCACACTGCGGCGAATGAATTTCACCGATATGCAAGTTCGCTGTAGGTGTCATATGAGACCAGCTTCTTAACGTTGTAGAATGGCGGATAAATTTTGCTTTCAGCGATTACATTGTGAAGTGAAACCACTGGAAGTAAATTATGAATAGCAGAAGCTGTTCCATTTGTATGTAACCAATATTAACTTTTAGAATTCGCAAACCTTTTTAAGTGTACAGATTACAAAATTGTTTTAACATATAGCATATTTTTATTATGCCGAATACTTGCTGTCCGTTTGTCGTTGCGATAGACTTTTAGTGACAATATTATTCCACAAAGATTTTATAAATTTTAAATTAAAATTATGTTGTTAGTACTCATAACAAATTATTTTTATAAAATGTGGTGAGCAGAGGACATCAGGGCAATTCGTGTCGTCTTCTAAGTATGCCTATACTACCACACTGAGTTAAATGATTTCCCAGTTTGACTGACAACCTACACTGATGTTATTGAATCGAGTTTATAGTGTGCATAATTTTAATAAACACAATAATATTACACGTTATGTGCTGGTATTACTGTAGAGAACAAATGCGAATACATTTAATTTATTACTGTTTCAGTATCCTTTAAGAAAGCTGCACTGGATTTTTTTTTTGTTTGAAATAGTAATCTTCTATATTGATACAGCATTGAGAAGGAATTATTTTAAACATTGATTCCCCATTAAAATTAGGTGGCTCCAGACCTAAGAGCCAGAGCCCTCAAGACATTTTACATGGGCCGTTTTCTCGTTGTCTTTCTTTGTTCTCTGCGGAGTAATCGCTGAAAGGGACGTTGACAATTTGACTGGTCGTTATAAAAATACTCTAATACAGAAATTCTAGAGCAACATGGTTAACTAACAATTGGTTTCCATTTAAGGTTATGTACGAACATAAATGTAAATGGGTGTAGACAGGCAAGGACAACTGGAAATAAAGCAAATGCAACACGTATTTATTGAAATTATTTGCAACTAGCACTTCCTGCCACTATAAGAGGCATTCCCTCTTCTACGTTCAGCTGTATCTACCAACCCTGTTGACGAATGTATATAAGCACAATGTTAATGCCGACTTAGGAACGAGCATCACTTGATTCATCGCCTCAGTTTAAGTCGTTGGATTGGAGTTCAGTACTCTCATCAGCAACTTGCCTTAATGGAACTTACAGTGGCGAAACAGTCATTTTATAGCGTGTTGGTGAAATAAAAAGACGTAATTAATATTACTACGCCACTTCAAAAGTCCTGTACTGAAGTTACCGTATACATAAAGAAAAAAATTCATTACCGGAACGTCTGTTTCATTTCTTACAACGTTCAACCGAACATAAATAGAAGATAAAAACAAATATTTGGACGAGAAATGTTTCTTAAATTTTATTCCTGGACACGACAAATAGTTTTTTTTTAATCTTCGCTCACAATTTGGTAACATTAGAAGGCCGTAGCCTTAAACATATTAAACAAAATAACACTAAGATAGGGCCTACAAAAAAAAAAGCGCCATGCTCTCATAGGAGGTAAATACCATGTCGGCAAGTAGAAAAGAAATAAGGCTTGAAATGAATGCGATGTTAGTGAGGGGTAAGGAGGGGTTGAAACACGGGCGAAGTTTTCAGGACTCGGTAGCTCGTTAGCGCATGACCAGAGGGCGGAGTGGCTCTCACAGGCCGCGCTGCAGCTGCGAAGAAGGATTTGCGAGGAAGACTAGGGGTAGTTTGGGGGTGGGAAGAGNTTCCTCATAAAACTTTCATAACCTAGCTTAATAATCTTAAAAAAGGGGAACATAACATATCACACCTAGAACTTTTTAAATAACGGTGTAAAATAGATTTACTGTTTTCGTTTTGTCAAAAGTAGTATTTTTTCCTACCACACTGCGGTGGATGAATTTCACCGATATGCAAGTTCGCTATAGGTGTCACATGAGACCAGCTTCTTAACGTTGTAGAATGGCGGATAAATTTTGCTTTCAGCGATTACATTGTGAAGTGAAACCACTGGAAGTAAATTATGAATAGCAGAAGCTGTTCCATTTGTAACCAATATTAACTTTTAGAATTCGCAAACCTTTTTAAGTGTACAGATTACAAAATTGTTTTAACATATAGCATATTTTTATTATGCCGAATACTTGCTGTCCGTTTGTCGTTGCGATAGACTTTTAGTGACAATATTATTCCACAAAGATTTTATAAATTTTAAATTAAAATTATGTTGTTAGTACTCATAACAAATTATTTTTATAAAATGTGGTGAGCAGAGGACATCAGGGCAATTCGTGTCGTCTTCTAAGTATGCCTATACTACCACACTGAGTTAAATGATTTCCCAGTTTGACTGACAACCTACACTGATGTTATTGAATCGAGTTTATAGTGTACATAATTTTAATAAACACAATAATATTACACGTTATGTGCTGGTATTACTGTAGAGAACAAATGTGAATACACTAAATTTCTTACCGTTTCAGTATCCTCTGAGAAAGCTATATTGAATTTTTTTTGTTTGAAATAGTAATATTTTATATTGATACAGCATTGAGAAGGAATTTTTTTAAACATTGATTCCCCATTAAAATTAGGTGGCTCCAGACCTAAGAGCCAGAGCCCTTAAGACATTTTACATGGGCCGTTTTCTCGTTGTCTTTCTTTGTTCTCTGCGGAGTAATTGCTGAAAGGGACGTTGACAATTTGACTGGTCGTTATAAAAATAGTCTAACACAGAAATTCTAGAGCGACGTGGTTAAGTAACAATTGGTTTCCATTTAAGGTTATGTACGAACATAAATGTAAATTGGCGTAGACAGGCAAGGACAACTGGAAATAAAGCAAATACAACACGTATTTATTGAAATTATTTTCAACTAGCACTTCCTGCCACTATAAGAGGCATTCCCTCTTCTACGTTCAGCTGTATCTACCAACCCTGTCGACGAATGTATATAAGCACAATGTTAATGCCGACTTAGGAACGCGCATCACTTGATTCATCGCCTCAGTTTAAGTCGTTGGATTGGAGTTCAGTACTCTCATCAGCAACTTGCCTTAATNAGCATCACTTGATTCATCGCCTCAGTTTAAGTCGTTGGATTGGAGTTCAGTACTCTCATCAGCAACTTGCCTTAATGGAACTTACAGTGGCGAAACAGTCATTTTATAGCGTGTTGGTGAAATAAAAAGACGTAATTAATATTACTACGCCACTTCAAAAGTCCTGTACTGAAGTTACCGTATACATAAAGAAAAAAATTCATTACCGGAACGTCTGTTTCATTTCTTACAACGTTCAACCGAACATAAATAGAAGATAAAAACAAATATTTGGACGAGAAATGTTTCTTAAATTTTATTCCTGGACACGACAAATAGTTTTTTTTTAATCTTCGCTCACAATTTGGTAACATTAGAAGGCCGTAGCCTTAAACATATTAAACAAAATAACACTAAGATAGGGCCTACAAAAAAAAAAGCGCCATGCTCTCATAGGAGGTAAATACCATGTCGGCAAGTAGAAAAGAAATAAGGCTTGAAATGAATGCGATGTTAGTGAGGGGTAAGGAGGGGTTGAAACACGGGCGAAGTTTTCAGGACTCGGTAGCTCGTTAGCGCATGACCAGAGGGCGCAGTGGCTCTCACAGGCCGCGCTGCAGCTGCGAAGAAGGATTTGCGAGGAAGACTAGGGGTAGTTTGGGGGTGGGAAGAGGGCAGCAGCGGCCTGAGGGGGAGTTCGGAAAGCTTTCGGGCTGGAAAGCCTTGTAAACGTGGCTTTGCGAAGGTGGCGCCGGCAGTAATTACACTGTTAAAATTACCGTGTATGTACGGGAATGTACAGTAGATATACGTAAACGCGGTCCGCAACGACGTAAAACGGAGCTAATCACGAAATACGGGAAGTCTCCTGTACACGGAGAAAAATATTTTGCAGGGAAGTCACCCTGCCAAATTAAATTGTAGGGATTACAAAATAGTTTTCTACTGGCCACAAAAGTTTAGTGGGCTGAAGTAAATAATTCAGTGTTCAGCACAAACATTATTTGGCAAGGTGAATACTAAAAAAACATTTTGTAGTTACCACAACATATTTTTTTAGTGTGTATCCTGTAGCTTCAGGTTTTCCGGAACGAACAATGCTGAGTCTACACGAAGCTTTATTCTCCACTGGTAACCAGAAATTATCTTTCCAGCGGTAGTTAGGATATCCAAGCAACTAAGAACTACTTCTTCAAACAGCAAACAGTATCATTAGGCATCTGCAACAGTTACCAATACTTTAAATATCCAAACATTATTAGAAATTAACTGTTTTTAAAATACCAATTTTATATGTAATACATACTATAAGTAGAAGGGCAAAAGTGAATTATTAAAGTCTTCAATTATAACAACAGTATAACATATTTAGTCTTTTAAATTTATTTTATATACACAGTAGAACACCTCTATAACGAAAATTAAGTATTTTTGTTTTAGTTATCTCACTTTTTTTTAACCGGAAGTACAGAAAATCTACNCACCTCTATAACGAAAATTAAGTATTTTTGTTTTAGTTATCTCACTTTTTTTTAACCGGAAGTACAGAAAATCTACCTAGTAAATTTATGGTGAGGTACCGTGAATTCACGGGAAGTTCTGTGAAATTTACTGAATTTCCGTTTTAGAAAAGCAACGTATCCGTAATCTTGCCTAAAGTGCTGGAGAATTTTTTTACCGGCACTTTTCCGTAAAATGAAGGAAACGCTTTAATAAGGTAGGGTCGTATTGCGTTACCTGAGCTACGCGCAAAATACGCAAAGAAGTTGTTCCTTTACCTGCCTAGGGACGCATCTGTGTACATCGTACGCCGTTCTACTTCCGACTAACCTCGCGCATTAGCTGCATGTGGTCTGGAGCACAAGTGCATCGTGCGGTGACGTCACGTTGGAGAGAATTGCAGAGGGGAACGCGCGGCAAGTTTGCTTGAATTTGAAGATCTTCAACGGTACCGTTAATTAGAGTAGTTGTGTGTCTTGAAGACGTATTTGCGATGTTTCAAGTGTGGCCAAGCTGCGTTACGTATACAACGTTCAGTCTGTTCGCGGATTCTCCACACTTTTTGATTAAAACATATGAATAATCATTCCATGTATGACGTGTTTGATTGTTTCCTAGATATGCCATGTATCACAACCGTTTTATACATGTGTTAACATGAAATTACCTTATTTTTGAATAAAAGGAAATTATGCTCATATTTTATCTATAAGTTGTAATTTTTCATTTATAGTAAACTTGAATAATAACAGGGAGAAAATAGGTGTGTTGGTAATACCTAGTAAGAAATAGTGAGTGCGCACGAATGCAGTGCGCTGTGCCNAAACAGGGAGAAAATAGGTGTGTTGGTAATACCTAGTAAGAAATAGTGAGTGCGCACGAATGCAGTGCGCTGTGCCTTTGGTTTTATATTCCAAGACTTGGTTAAGCTTGTTTGTATGGGGCGGAGGAATATCCCGGAAGTATAACTTGAGCAGGGCTTCAGAAAAGTTAGAAGTAACCGTGGACGGACTATACGTGGACATATTTAAGCACGGGAAGTAAGGTTAAGGTGTGCCGAAGTTTGTCTACATGCTGTGCAGTCTCCAGATTAATTTTCACCAGACAGTAAAACCGACGCACGGTCGTTGTACCGTTTCCGTGCGCACTCAATAACTTATTTAATAACGCGTTAACATCGCACGAGTTCTCTTCGCAGCTGCATTAGTGCAGGGAACGTAACACGGCCTCGGAAGAGGAGAACGTAAACGTGAGTATAACAATTCCGACGGCCACCTCGTGGCTGCGGCCGCCGCAACTTAAAAAAACTATTTTCTCGGCGCGTTAATTAGCACACGCTTGAAACAAATTACATTGTTTAAATGAATGTTTGCGTGGGTGGGAGGAGGAGGCGGAAAAAACCGCAGTCGTGGGAACACACGAGGTAATTAAAATTTTTTAATTGTTCAAATAATTTCTCCGCTGCCATACGTTATTTTTTTTGTGCTAGAAATGTGCCTGGTTGGTTGAACTCTGGAATAAAAATAGATTCAGGTCCGACCCACAATGGAGATTTGAAAACTTCTTCCGCTGCAGTTTCATTACGAGGCAACACTTCTAAAAAAAAAAATTATATAATTTTTTTTGGCTGCTCTTTACTGTTGGTATTTATTCTCCTGTACGACTCGTAACAATGAACTTGGCTGTAAGGGAGTGCTCAAAGCTTGTTATTGACTCAAAATACCCCAAGCTATATCAGCGTCTGGCTTGTTGTCAAATTGCGACGTCAAATTATAGGGTTTACAATCAGCGTGATTTCGATGTGCAGTGCACTTGCGAACGCAACTCCGTTGGTTGATTAATACACAACTGTGAGGTTGGTGAAGTCNTGATTTCGATGTGCAGTGCACTTGCGAACGCAACTCCGTTGGTTGATTAATACACAACTGTGAGGTTGGTGAAGTCAGACAAAACTTTCATGCTTTCCAGTTCAGAGCGGAGCTTNCGTCTGGCTTGTTGTCAAATTGCGACGTCAAATTATAGGGTTTACAATCAGCGTGATTTCGATGTGCAGTGCACTTGCGAACGCGACTCCGTTGGTTGATTAATACACAACTGTGAGGTTGGTGAAGTCGGACAAAACTTTCATGCTTTCCAGTTCAGAGCGGAGCTCCGCGAGTAGCCCAAAAATGTTTAATGATAATGCTGAACTACGAGGGTTACCGAGAAATCCTAGGCTAGTTCTGGTATGGGTAGGATTGCTTAGTTTCGCTGAAATGTTTAAACGCGACTGTTGTCAACCGATTTCCGCGCATTCGATGATCAGTGAACTGCCAGCTCCAACACAGATCGGCCAGCTGTGATCAGTTTGCCTGGAACAGCAACCTCATTCTCAAGCACGAACACTGCCGGTAGAAATTAACTCCCTTATCATAAGTAAATAAANTGCCTGGAACAGCAACCTCATTCTCAAGCACGAACACTGCCGGTAGAAATTAACTCCCTTATCATAAGTAAATAAAAACGTACCTAAATCAAAATATACAGAATACGGCAACTGCAGTTGTCTTTTGTGTAACCCTAAATTACGTGGGGCATAGCCAAAGAAAATGTGTTCAACAACCATGGGACCTATTTCACAGAAAAACCCTCAAGATATTTTAGCAACTTGCTTTATAAGAAAATACATTTATAAGTACTTTGTTTGTTCCTAAATATTTATTTGACGTAATATTTTGCGCCATGATCAAAGGCAAATAATATACGGGGCAGAAATGCGATACCCTAGTAAATTATTTGTTTTAATATATTAAGAATCAACACTTAAACCGTATTGTACTTTTTGGTTTCACCACTCTCGTTTTCAAAGAAATGTTGACTTTGTTGATGTGTTTAGAGTTTATGACATGCTCCATTTTCTCTTGAGGCCTGCACTGAGGAATGGGGTGTGATTTTTGAACACATTATTATCGCGACATTGTGGCATATTGCGAATAAAATCTACGTTAATGTCACACAAACCATGCCTGTTAAATACATTCGGTCATTACTGCAGATTTTCGACATTGAACCTACGAACTTCTTTATGCGAGTGAAAGGCAAATAAAAAATTAAGCTTCTCGTGTTTAAGGCGCGCGGTAATGTGCGGATGCTAAAACCGACGAGAACTGAGGGTTGTGGCGGGCTCCGAATAACCCGAAAACAGGCGTGCGCTCAGAAATTGTTTAGCCATACCGTTGATCAGGCTTTCGAGCCATCATCCGTGTGGCCTCGTCGTCACGTGACGTTGACGCGTTGTGTCCATATTACACACCGACGACTATACATCAGCACAAACGCCAAAGCCCAGGCGCGGTTTTATAAACGGCACGTGCCCAGGTTCGCGAGAGGTTTGGGGCGCAACGTCTGAACACGGAAANAGCCCAGGCGCGGTTTTATAAACGGCACGTGCCCAGGTTCGCGAGAGGTTTGGGGCGCAACGTCTGAACACGGAAAACATAGGATCTGGAGTAAATACTGCAGTAAAGTGAAGCTGCGAGATACTTCCCTGATTTGTATTTGCACGTGATATTCACAATAGCAGTGAAAGCGAAAGCTGGTAGGTAAACCTGAACTCTGTACGTAAGGTGGTACTTGCTCATGGCGTACCCAGGCCCACTGTTGACACGTCAAAATCGGGCCTGTCATGGTCAGCAGTGATGAACGTGTTTGTTTACATAGTGATTTTTAAAATACAATCCCTTGTATATTAATGAAAAACTTCTACAAACTTAATTGCATTAAAGTTGGTAAGAGGAGGTTTACAAACATCTCAAAGCGCTTCTTTACGTAAACAGTTTTTTTTTTGCCTCGAATTATACCCACGTCGTTTATGATAGTCGTATTGGCCGAAAAGCAGTCCAATGTTGGGACGCGGAGAGCGGCAACTGCGCACTTTTGGCACGCACTCTACCTGATTTTTCGTTTGCGATATTACACGCTTCCAGACTCCGTACTAGCTCGCGGGACTTTCGTCAGATCAGCTTTTACACCAGTTGTGTGCGGCTGGCAGCCACCTTGGTATTTGTCGCATGGGGATGGTCGGACAACGTGTCGGGTTTGGTACTGTTAACGCCGCAACTGCTGGCGGGTGAATGTACGATGAAGCGGGGTGCGAGCGGTGAGGGGAGAGGTAGCTGCGCGCGCAGCCTGCCGTGGCCTGATGCAGTGCAAAAAACATTGCATCCGCATAATCAGTTTCGCGTTTGCCGATTCGAGCCAAATATTTTTGCAACAGTTTGTACACAGCCGGGCCGTTACTAGTATCAGCTGCCGCTAGCCTGACCGTGCCGGCGGCTCAAGCGCTGATACCTAGGGAGGAGAGACGCAAGCACTTGTGGCGCTCAAAGTAATAGGACCTCTCCCATTTTTTGTCAAAGGTGGCGTACCAGATTCTGTACTTGACAAATAATATTGCAGTTTCAGGAAGTAGGGCGCTTCCCGTGACTACAGAGATAGAAAATAACACTGAGGCGAAATGTTGATGCAATTCCTTTGTTGATTGGTTACGTGAGGCTCTGGATGCGGGCCTTGTCTTTTATTGGCTACTGCGTGATGCACAAAGTTCCCTATTGGTTGGCAAGTAGGTTGCCAGGCGTTGATTGGCGAATGGCGTTCCGACATGTTGCTGGCTAGTAACGCAATTTTGCTGGCGTGTACCGCTGGAGTTTGCGTTACAAGCGGCTGTTTCATCTCTGTATGCTTAAGTATTCTGTGCTGTGACAATTTCTTAAAACAAAATCAACATGAAGTTTTGGTCTTGATCATATGTCCAGTAGGTTCAGATTCATTCATGGCTTTAAAATTTGACAAAGTCAAATAAAATTAACGGTAACAGATTAAAAATATTATTGGAGGATGTATTCAAAACTTGAAATACTACACACGTAAGAAAAATGTAAAAATAAGCTATTTTGCTTCATTATGCTGCCCTCATATACTGAGTGGCATTCTTAGCCTGGAATCAAAGTTGTATTTTATGGCTATGGTGTTTTGAAGTCCAATTTTTTTTCGACTACGATTATAATCGCATACTTATTATAATAACAATATTTTTTATGCTGATAATAATTTTACCTAATTGGTCTTCAGGTCACAATTATTTCAAGGTTAGTTTTCATTGTGGCTTTCTTTGGAGTTTCTCTTCTGTTCAATTTTTCTTTCTCCATTTCGTTTGAAACAGCTAATTCATATATGTGATGTTTTAACGGCATCTAGGATATTCGTTCTTCCCGATTCTGTGCATTTACGATTTGTGATTTTTTCCAGTGTTTTATTTTTCGTTCAGTTTGCTTACTTTTATTTGGTTATAGATAGGGACACCCGAATTTCGCGAAAATATCTCCGCGCATGCTATATTTCAGTGCCCTACCAGCATACCAGCAGTTTTCTTTTGCTGATTGGCGGCGTGTTTTTGGCACAAGACATTTTCTTACTAACTGGCCAATCAGAATTAGGTAACTCCGGAAATTGGATCTGAGCTAAAGTGTTATTAAATATAACCGATCATGAAATATTTTCGCGAAAATCGGGTATCCCTAGTTATAGACACAGTCAGTTAAAATTCCAAAAGAAAATAATTGAAACATCTATGATAATAAATTTTTTAAAGTGGATGTACACCAAACATTACGCAGCGTTTTGATTGGAGTTGACAGAGTGGAGTGGAGGAATTTGGACGGTTCTTAACATTAGGGTCCTGAGAGCAGATGACGAGGGTGAAGCGAGGTGAGTATGGATCAGCTCTGGAGTTCGAGGGCAGGGAAAACGGAAGATCCCCGAGAAAATCCTCTGACCAGCGGAATCGTCTAGCACAATTCCCGGGAGTGACCCCACCGGGAATCTAACTCGGTTCTCCATGGCGGGAGGCGATCAGTCTAACCACTGCACCAGCGAAGCCTTGCAGTTTTTCCAACATGCTAACCTCTGTTGTACCGGACGCCATCTTTGTCGCACGGAAAGTTGTAAAAATTCCATCCATTTACGAATACTTTCATTCATGCTGAAGGTTCTAAAATGCGTACTTTATTCGCTAAAACTGAAAATCGTTTAGCAAAATATGAACCTGTAATGACCGTTAAATCACGCCGGTAACCCCAGCGCACACATTTAAAACTGCTAGGAAGAACCGCTAATTGCCATATAAATAAACAATATAAAAAACGGCGAGATTAGCTAGTAAACACTCCTGGGTACCGCATCAGTCACCACAGAAAGAATTAAAATAATATACGGGGCTTTTAAAACGATCCTTTTAGTCAGGCGTTTTAAACCCGCTGTATTAAACGTTTCGAAAGTATGATCCACTCAAAAATTGTGGGCTTATTATGCAATATGCATGTTGCGGACTGAATATATCAGATAAACACAGCTTGGTCATTTGTGACATTCATGTCCGTCACCCAATTTTTCATCGTGCCTTTTGTGTGTTGTCTCACAATTAATGAGTTCAAAATACCTGTTTGAAGCTGCGATTTTCCTTCGTTAATAACCTTAAACTTTTAGGTTAAATATAAACAAACGAAAGTAATTTTTATTGTGCTTAAAAAAATTTGCCTGGGCTATTATATGAAACGTATTACGGTTCTTCATCGCTATTTGTAATTGTTTAAAGTTAATAAATCAATACAATTTAAGTTATCAATTGCAGATGTTATGCTGCATCTGATGTCACATTGGTGATGAAACATTGATGATTTTTCATTGAGGCTTTGCCACAAAAGATTTTGAAAACATCGTATCAAGGTAGGTATTAAAGGGTACTACGTTGAAGAAATGGCTATAGTCTTTTCGCGGTATTTTCACACTTTTTGAAACAAACCTTTAAAAAATCACCTGATTTACGACGTCTTTGGTTGCTTTCTAAATATGCCATGTTTCAAAAGCGTATGCTCTTTATGTTAAGAGAAAATTATCTTGTTTTTGGTTTAAAAATGTCATTTACTTATATTCTATTTATACATTTTTATATTTCGTTTATAATTAATATGAATGGAAGCAGAGAGAAAAAAGGTGTGTTGGTAATACCTAGTAAGAAATAGTTCCTATGCAAGATTTTATTAAACTGAGTGCACGCGAATACGGAGTGCTGACAGTTTGGTGNTGTAATTTACTTATATTCTATTTATACATTTTTATATTTCGTTTATAATTAATATGAATGGAAGCAGAGAGAAAAAAAGGTGTGTTGGTAATACCTAGTAAGAAATAGTTCCTATGCAAGATTTTATTAAACTGAGTGCACGCGAATACGGAGTGCTGACAGTTTGGTATAATTTTGTAGACTTAGTTAAGTTTTGTTTCCGTGAGGCGAAGGATTAGTCTAAAAGCAGAACTCTAGCAGGGTTTCAGAAAAGTTGTAAGTTACCGTGAACAGACTATAGGCTTAGTAGTCTGCTTGCCGGTACAGGATAGTTAATCGTTTGGTACCGTTTGATGGCGATATTAGCTGTGACATCGGCCGAGCAGCGTCTGTGAATTTGTGGAGTAGTGGATAGAGACGTGCGAAATTCGCGTTATTTTTTCGGTGACAGGACAGACTGCACTGCCTTACAAACAAGTGGGCACANAGTTGTAAGTTACCGTGAACAGACTATAGGCTTAGTAGTCTGCTTGCCGGTACAGGATAGTTAATCGTTTGGTACCGGTTGATGGCGATATTAGCTGTGACATCGGCCGAGCAGCGTCTGTGAATTTGTGGAGTAGTGGATAGAGACGTGCGAAATTCGCGTTATTTTCTCGGTGACAGGGTAGACTGCACTGCCTTACAAACAAGTGGGCACAGTCCGTGGTTTCATTGGCCACTGCACTTGATCGCCGTCACCTACCTACTTGATCTCCTGAAAAGAGATTGTCCACTGCGTCGCTCAACTAATATTACTGGCCCAAGAGTTCTCCGAGGCGTACCAAGCCGTGTTTTCGGCCGACTGAAGTCGGTCAGACGCACAGGAACTTGGAGTTCAGTTTGTCCTTAACTAATAACGCGAATGTTGCAGGTCTCTAGAGATGGAGAATGTACTGCAGCAGCACGGTGCCAGTAGGTTCAGGAGAGAGGCTGCGTCATTTGTTTCTATTCGAAATATGCTGAATATAATTTCCAGTGAGAAAAGGTGTTTACATTGTCCGAATGTCATAACTTGAATTTATTTTTCCAGTTTGATGCTGAAGCAAGGTAAGGCAGTAGTATTGGTCTACGATGAACGTTTTTCTTTACTATTAGCATGCAGCTTACCATGTTGGTTATTTTAAATTTTGGAACTCAAGCGCAACAGTCGAGGATAGAGAACTGTCGACTTTAAGCTATAATTTGTTTTGTTGCTTAGAAGCTGTCACTTTCGCAAGGCTGTAAATGATTACGGAAGGGTAAGCCGAAACGACTGGACGTTTATTTGGACCAGCTATAACATAGTTAAAGCACATGGCATATTATTTTATTTGCTTTCTATTTTGTCGAATATATGCAGTTTTTGTATAATTATTGCTGGCCAGCAGTTGCAGGACACCGTTCGCATGGACGTGTGACGTAACTACGATTTTATAACACAGTGTATTTTACCAGCAGTTCTTTAAGGACTTGACACTTTGTCAAAAAAACAGTCCAAGTAATTTATGTTATATATTTTCCCGTGGTGGGTACTCAATAATATTAAATATACGGAATCAACATTTTCTTAATTTAGATGCAAATGGATGAATGCTAAAACAAGGTGTAAGGAGGTGTATTAATGCAAGCAAATGTAGATTAATTTCGACTTTTTATTTTAGGCTACCTAATATTTGGATGTTTTTTATTCAGAATTTATTTAAAAATACAGACTTATACATATTGTTTCCTTGGGTTTGTTTGTTATGGCCTTATTTCCTTGCAATAACCGCGAGCGCTCGCTAAGACGTGTGGGAAAATGACGCTATCTATGCTCACGAATTTACCGGAATTCTCCTCTGTAAATAGAAAGGCACGGTACATTGTATGATATGAAGCTGTCTCATGGAAACTCGTCGCATGCAACAGTGAGAGCATTCCGCATTATTAAAGCGTTTTACTGAATCGATGGTGAGGTGATCGTCCTGCAGGGGGAAGTCTGACTGGAGTATAGATATTGAACTTCCGATATTATGCTTCCACACAGATGTGAGAAGACTTTAAAGAGTACATATCAGCCTTTCCTGAATCCTCGATCTTTCAGATACCGAGCTTAGTTGTCATGGTTGAGCGCGGTCTAAATGAGGCGTGCTCGGTTTTGCAACGAGCATCCTATCAAAATTAATTATGTTCAAATTCTAAATTTAGTTTATTTGGGAAGTTTTGTGTGAACGAATGCTTAGCGAATAATACTCAAGTTATTTTTTTGGCTTCTATCCGTTTTTACAATTTGAGAAATACTTATTTATATATACAACACGAAAGTTAAGTAAATAAGTCTTGCGTAATACTAAAATTTCTAGGTTCACATTTGAAAAATAACTGGTTGGAAAATACCTCTATAACTGGCCCACATTTGGCTACTTACCACTTTGTAGACTATGCTCGGGTGTAGTTCGAGCAAAGCTAATTAGAAAATTTCGTTATTGTTCAGAACATAATTCACATGAATGCGCAATCTTTGCTCGGCTAGTGTTTAACACGACCTCACAAAAACACGACAGCGCAGTGACAATGATATTGCTAACGATAGAATTTATTTTTTTACAGCCACTCAAATGGACATGATTGATTGTAAATCCTTTTATACGATAAAGGACATTCGACTGGGTCACTTTCAGCTCGGCTCTCCATTGATTGATGACAGGCCAATAGTGAACGCTGTTAAGTACAGGGTAGTGTCCGGTGTGGTATGAACCAACAGGACGATGGTGAGTTCTAACACAGACACCAGCAGTACCGGTGTTCTTGCAGTAGTGTATATAGGTGACCCACTTCTAATTTGTTTTTTAGTGTCAGTAAATGTGTGCAGACCTCCATGTGTTAAGTTTGGCTTACCGCCATTTGAATCTTGTAAAAAATTGTCAAAACTTTGTTGATAAAAATAGTTATAAAGGTTGTTGATTATATCAGTTGAACTGACCATACATTCCAAGTATTCATACGAAGAGATAAATGCATAATTTAAAACCAGTTCACTTGTTTCCGAAAGAATTTTTTGTTAAATTCAAACTATTTACTTTTATATTTCGAAGCTGAAAAAAAAAATTAAATTCCGGAGTGGTCACCAAAGATGGCCTTATTTATTGTTTCTAAGATTTTCTGCAGTATTTAGTTTAATTTTAAGGTGCTATATATATATTTTATATTCGTGGACATTTTTTCTCTGTATCTATTTATTATGGCTCATCCGTACTGATTCCTAATTGTTATTAGATTTTCTTTGCTAGTCTAACAGTATTGTCGTTAAAATATTTCAGGCGTCCAAAAGGTTTTATCCACTTTGAGGATTTTCAGTAAATTATGTTTGTGGAGCTCAGTGGCAAGTCTGTTAATAACACTGTAGTGTTGATGTTAAAGGTACCAACATTTGTAACAAGGCTGGGTATTTTTACTCGGAATTGCCGTGGTTAATATGTAGTTAGGTAAAAAATACTAGTTTATTAAAACATTTTACGTGATAAAGTTATGTGGTTCTAAATACGAATATCAAAGGGTTGCTTGAACAAACAAAATTTAAGTTTGAATAATAGCAACCACATAAGAAGATTCGCTACTGTTATAAAAAACACCGTTAACAAAAGAAACAATCAAAATATAATCAGATATTTTAACTATCATCTCTTACAAATTACTTTATTGAATCATTACATAACAAATAGGTTATTAATGAACAGTTTTGTTATGTAAGACAATTCTCGTGTAACAATAATTTAAGGAATTATTTTTATAGGTTAAATAAAAATAAATGTGTCTCAAGGCAAAGAGATTTAATTTAAAGTTAAGTTCAGTGCTATAGTGTTTGAAGTCAGGACCTTACGAATTCATACAATTATGAAGTAAAAATCTGTATTTTAATTACATACGTTTTGATTTTACGCGTGTAGCTGAACCACGTTTATAAGCTACGACTGGGATCATTCTGAAAGGATTTATTTAGCATCTGTTCGATTTACAGTTCCCGCGAAAGTACGTCCAACAAAACAATAACAAAAAAATTGAGGGGAAAAAAAAGTATGCCGTTTCAGTGTTGCCTTTTAAGAGTACTGGCACGTAATTGCTATCGTTCGACTGACCTGCGCTGGCGGGCGCTAATAAGAACAAACAGCTGGAATGCAACACTCAGCCGCTGAAAATCAGCGGTAAGGTTGTAGAGGAAATCGATACTCAATACTGAACATGTGTGTCAAACACTACCAGCTTCGTAGAAGCTATATCAGTGTATAAATATTAGTCGCGTGCTATATGCAGAAATTAAAAAAATATTAATTCCTACCACAGGCATTTACAAAACGACCACTGCAGTAAATAAATTTAAAGTATTTCATTTTTTCAATAGCAAGTTTCTCCCAAAAATTAGCTTCTTAACGTGTTAACTATACACATACTGCACCTTTTGTTTAAAATGCTAAATACCACGAGAACCGTGTCATTTTACGTAATTTGTAAAACAGGAGGTAAGAAAATGGAAGTGGAGATCTTGCAGTAGACGTAAAACAAAACTGCGAGTGTAGAATGAAAATCTCAGCCGGAACTTTATTCCGAGATCCACCCATGTAAGCACTGCGCTTACATTTGAAACAAGTTGAGCAGCGGTGCCACCCGAGATAAAACTTCCAGGAGTACAAACGAAACTGCACGAAGGACAGTGGCAGCGGAAAAAAAAAAGTAAAAACAAATCGTAAAACGAGAGAAGGGCAAGTCAACTGTGACTTCAGGACTAGAGAAGAGAGAGGGAGAAAAATAATATGCATGCCGTTCTCTGGAATATTTATAAGTCATTATTGTACGACGTGACGAGAACACATTTTTTCCTCTCGGATATTTTTTTTCTTTCTTATTTTCTCTAATTCTCTCGCTGTGCAAGCCTGAGGGGTACGTTAAAGCAAAGACGCCTCCAGGAAAATGTTTGTGATTGCGAGAAGATTCCTTGTTCGTGCAGGAGACTCGCATTCCAAGGACACGCTGTTCACGAGGTCATTTCTCGACAGAGGCCAGAAGCGCGAAAGCAAGAAAAGTAGAAAAGATTTTCTTAGAAATTAAACAACTAAATATTTCGAATAAAGATATGTAGTACCATCGTGACCTTTGTGGCTGCAATAGCGGAGGCTGAAAGATTTAACTTCTTCAACAACGCTTCTAAATCTCAATATACATAAACATAAAAGAAAAAAGCAAAGGGGATTTTGAAATGACGATAAGGAAAAATTGAAAGAAAATATCTGCACCTAAGAAAAATACGCTTTGCAGTTTTTTTTTTTGGAAGTTTTTATAAAGAATGTGAAGTATGCATTTCAGTTTCTGCTGTTATTTATAGTCGACGCCATATAAAAAAAGAACACAAGAGTTGGAGACTTCAGTACAAATAACAACCACAAATTCTTCGAAATGTGCACTCGCTTAGACCATATTTATAAAATACCAATAAAATGTACACATTTCAAACGGCAAATAAAAAAATTCAAAAATTGCATTAAAATAATTTTTTGTAATTTTAAATAACAATTATGTAAGTGAAAAATATACTGTAAATAAATATCCAAATATTACGTTTTTCCTAATTTTATTATATAATATAACACTCTGCCCATTTTTAATGATAAAAACTAAAATAAAAAATTGTTTACCAGGGGGATACCACAGATTACTCATTAATTGTAAGATGGTTAGATGTTTCAAAACACTAGGAGAAAGAGTTGTTTGAAAACAAAAGTTTACTACAATGAACAAACCGAAAAGTTTTTTTTAACGAATTTTCGACATAACTCACATTTTGCCCTTTCAAAAAACGTGTTCAATGAATTTATATCTCATTTAGTAGACATAAAAACATTATTTATCTGGCGCATATACATACAATATATATATATATTACATACATATATATATATATATAGAGTGGTCTGCCTAACGTGGACACCCCCAAAATCTCCGGAACGGTTGCAGATCACGAAATGCGGTTATCGCTAAATTAAATTACGTACGGGGCAAGTAATTTACCGTAACGTGACTATTCGTAACACGTGTATGGACAGAAATTATTAAACCACATATGATTTTTCGCCTGCAAACACACATTTATTTCAACAGCATCTGAAAGTACATGAAAAGAGGAATTCAGTGATAAAGCATATGCAATGGAAAGAAACAAAGACACGCCAAGAAATAATGTGCAAATATGATTAAATTAGGTGGGCCGGTAGCATGGGGCAGTGGACCTGTACTCACAGCTGTAAGCAAGCAACACGCGCCGTGACTCATCCTGGTGGGACCGCTTCCTAATAGCAGCGCAGCACCAGTCCCCGCAATCTGTTATGGTGAGTGCTGAGTGGTATTGCAGGGTGTGGCTGAGTGTACGCAATGAAGTTCACGAGTGAGGAAAAACTGGACGCTCTACTTAATTACGGCGAGTGTGGCAGAAATACCAAGCAAGCCGTCCAAGTGTATGGTGAAAGGTATCCTATTCGGACGCCCATCTCACAGCGAACGATACGAAGAATTTGCACACGTCTCTTGTTACGAGGTGATTGGAATTCTACAACACGTGTGCGACGAAAAACTGCTACTGGCGAGACGCATCAACACGATGTGTTGGCACGTGTCGATGCAAACCCCCACATGGATACGCGAGAACTTTCCAGGTTCGTAGGACTAAGTAAAACAAGTATGTTACAGATACTGCGCCAACGGAAATTCCAGCCGTATCACGTGGCTCTTCATCAGACATTACACGAAGGTGATTTCCANTACAGATACTGCGCCAACGGAAATTCCAGCCGTATCACGTGGCTCTTCATCAGACATTACACGAAGGTGATTTCCAGCAGCCTGTTCAGTTTTGTATGCTTGCTCAGATGTCTGTAAGGGATGACAGCAATTTTCTGAAGAATATACTATTTACCGATGAAGCTACCTTCATTAACAATGGGCGCCTAAATTGACAAAATATGCACTTCTGGGNAAGAATATACTATTTACCGATGAAGCTACCTTCATTAACAATGGGCGCCTAAATTGACAAAATATGCACTTCTGGGTGACGGAGAATCCGCGTTGTGTCCGGCACGTGGAGCACCAGCGACAGTGGAAAGTGATTGTGTGGTGTGGAATCGTTGGAGACTACTTCATAAGGCCATACTTCATTAAAGGGACAATAACCGGCTGTATGTACGCCCATTTCCTCAGAGACCAATTAATGGCACTTCTGGAAGACATACCGCTCGAAATACGTCGTGATATGTGGTTTCAGAATTATGGTTGTCCGGNAAGAATATACTATTTACCGATGAAGCTACCTTCATTAACAATGGGCGCCTAAATTGACAAAATATGCACTTCTGGGCGACGGAGAGTCCGCGTTGTGTCCGGCACGTGGAGCACCAGCGACAGTGGAAAGTGATTCTGTGGTGTGGAATCGTTGGAGACTACGTCACAAGGCCATACTTCATTAAAGGGACAATAACCGGCTGTATGTACGCCCATTTCCTCAGAGACAAATTAATGGCACTTCTGGAAGACATACCGCTCGAAATACGTCGTGATATGTGGTTTCAGAATTATGGTTGTCCGGNCAATTAATGGCACTTCTGGAAGACATACCGCTCGAAATACGTCGTGATATGTGGTTTCAGAATTATGGTTGTCCGGCGCATTTTGCTTTGGTGGCGAGGCAAGTGTTAAATTAAACGTTTCCAACCCGGTGGTTAGGGCATGATGGTGTTGTAAGATGGCCAGCTCACTTCCCCATCCTCACATCTCTCGATTTTTTTTCTGTGGGGAACACTGAAAGATAGGGTGTACAACACGGTTCCTACGACGCCAGAAGACATGCAGGAACGCATTGTGGCAGCTTGCAGAGGCATTACGCCAGAAACATTTCAGGCAGCTCGTCGCTCGCTACATGTGCGTTTACAGACGTGTATTGCTGTCGATGGTAAACACATCGAGCACATGCTGTGAAAAGACCTAATGTGAAGCGTTTAAACCATAACAGTGCTCTTTTGTACAATGCATGTGGGTGCGATTGCATTTCTCCTTATGTTGGTTTGTTCTGTTTTTGTTGTGCATCTGCACGCACTCGTTACTCAGTACAGTTAATGACTAGGAAACAAATATTCTGAATTATAATGGTATTTGAATAAAATGTAATGTATTGACATCAGACTTGCACTCACATTGCCCGTCTTCCCCACCGCTGCGGTCCTCTCCTTTGTTCAATATCGAATTCCGTTCCTCTTTGCCCCATTAAGTTAGTGCTACGCTGCTATAAGGAAGCGATCTCGCCAGAATGTGTCACGGCGCGTGTTGCTTACAGCTGTGAGTACAGGTCTACTGCCCCATGCTGCCGGCCCACTTAACTTAATCATATTTGTACATTATTTCTTAGCGTTTCTGGGTTAATGTATATATACACACAAAATCTTCTGTTGTCTGAAATACATATTCTTTACGTCTAATAAATGAAGATATGACTTCACTGAACACTTACCATTGTAGAAGGGCAAAATGTGAGTACAACCTAAAATGTTTTATAAACAAGTGTTTACTTTAGTTTGCGCCATCAAACTGCTGTAAAACAAATGTTTACCCCAGGGTTTTGAAGCAGTTAACAAGCTTCTAACTCAAAATAACAAATCTGAGTAACCAGCCGGTTAGACCACTTTTTAAAGCAAAAATGGGGAAATAATATTCCCTTAAGTTAGTAGAAAATTGTATTATCCAAGAAAATTATGGCGCATATAAGACAAAAGCTTGATGTATTTTAGTAAAGTAATAATATTGCCGACAACGAATTTGACTTAGTTAGAAAATTGCATGGAAATTATTTTTAATCCGTGATAAGTGTGCGCTGTTGTTAGTAGTCAAAAATATTAAATGATAATTTTCAGAACTCGAATGGAATCCTATTAATTTTGTTTTCCAAGAAGCCTGAGAGGGAGAGCATTATCCGTTTAGATGCGTGTGTGAATGTATGTATGTACGTTTATGTACACACACAAACACAACTTCATCGGCCGTGGACAAAGAACCACAGGTATCAGGACTTTACCAGTGAGGGAACATAACACTTTGTCATAGATTACACCGACATACACTGTTATAATTTATTTAATGAGGAAAATTGGATGAAATGCAAATTTCAACACTGGTTTCTGTGGTCTTTTGGGTGATACCTTACACTGGCTGACTCCTCTGAATGCCAGCTGTGTAGGCATCCGAGTGGTTTTCGATGGTGACTGTACGGCATGGTACCACTTGGTTCTTGAGCAGGAGGTTCTTCCCGAACCCTTGCGGTTCACTGCTCGGAAGCTGTCGCAAGACGGACGAGGCAAAAANTTCTTGAGCAGGAGGTTCTTCCCGAACCCTTGCGGTTCACTGCTCGGAAGCTGTCGCAAGACGGACGAGGCAAAAACATCTCAACAGCAATTAGCGTGAGATGCCAGGAAGGGGCGAAGAGGGCTTGCAAGCAAGCCGGCGATAACTGTCTGGGAAGAAGGCCGCAGGTAGGTGCGATCCCTTCTGACGGCGGTAAAAAATAACCAGTAGCTCCTTCTCCTGGGAGATACGTTTTGCGGCGCGCGACAGGGGATGGCTTGCGGGAGCTTTGAAGGGTGGCTGCCGAAGATTGATGGCTGCGCCCTGTGAACAGGATTTCCACGAAGAACCCGTGTTTTGCAGTTCACCGACGAGGGATTTGCGAATCGCGCATTTAACGGTAAAGCCACATCCCCACATTAAGGGGTCTGTCTACCTGGAGCTATTTTCCTCGTATAAGGCTGACTGCTATACGGGCTATACTGTTACGTGCATCAAATGCGCCGTCACCGCTACGAGCAAGGCTCTGAAATGGCGTGAAGAGTTCTAGTCGAGCTGTGTGTACCTATGGGGTTTAAAGTGGTGACCCTATCACTTTATTTGTGGGAAGTCTGTGGCAAGGTTCAATGGAGGGCTCGTAAGCAGTGGCGAGTGGTGAAGTGTTGCAAGGTAAGCTGGCGCCTGTTCAGTGCTGTACAAAGTCGGAGCACGCAGCAGGAACCAGTAACCAGAGTGGGGCCGGAATAATCTGAATGTACTGCTGTCACTCATGAGAGAACGCGAGGCATCCATTACACACATGCTGCGACGTCAAATGCAATACTAGGTTGAAGTGGCCGATGTATAAATTAGCAAACTAATAGATATAGAACAGAGAAAAACACACCTTACCTACAACAGTTCACCACACGCGACTGTCCGTGATTATATATTTTTATGTATCTGATGCGTACATTTCGAGATACAGCTCATTNCAGTTCACCACACGCGACTGTCCGTGATTATATATTTTTATGTATCTGATGCGTACATTTCGAGATACAGCTCATTGAAAAACCCGGTTTTACCAGTGTTGGAGTGCTCCGTATTCGTGTTTCTAATGTACGTAACGTCTCGAAAGCACTCAACAGGCCTCGCCCGGAGTTTGTGTTCTTTTCGTNCGTATTCGTGTTTCTAATGTACGTAACGTCTCGAAAGCACTCAACAGGCCTCGCCCGGAGTTTGTGTTCTTTTCGTAGATCAGTACATTGGACGCACGTAAAAAAATTTCTTGTAAAAACTTGTATTTTAAACACTCGGCAATGCAGTTCAAGTCTCGGGTAGGCGGGCCCCTTAATGACAGTTTCTGAGTGGTTTTACGTTGCGCTCGTGGACTTGGTGAAACAACAGAATGTGTATGTATATGTAGCAGGGAAATGATAAAACCGGAGACTTGATCAAATCCCCAAGGTAGACGATCGAATCACGGAAGATGTTAAAATGACAACTCTGTGGGGTGATTTACCTAAAGAAAGTAAGTGATTTGATCAAGTCCCTTAACTGTTTTAGTGAAAAGATGTTATACTTGAAGCTGGTAGCCNCGGTTGTAGTGAAAAGATGTTATACTTGAAACTGGTAGCCTCATTACCTATAAAAAAATTGCCGGCGAGCCATGAAATGACCATAATACCAGTAGTGAACATTCCTGCTGGCGCTGGGGTGCGTAATTTATGGCTACGCTTTGGACGAGTTCTGACTTCTTTATTTCATATTTTCACTAAAACAGTTAAGGGACTTGATCAAATCAGTTACTTTCTTTAGGGAAATCACCCCACAGAGTTGTAATTTTAACATCTTCCGTGAATTGATCCTCTACCTCAGGGTTTTGATCAAATTTCCGGTTTAATCATCTACCTGCGATATATATATATATATAAATGAAATTTCGTGGCGTTTCCTTTTGATCTGGACGTCCCCATTTGCCGATAGGTTTGTGTGAAACTAAAGGACGGGCCTCGTGTCTGATTGGCTACCGCACTCTGCAAAATAGTTCAGAATTAGCCACTAACACATAAGCACGTCCGTAATATGTGCGTTGTTTCATTGTGCATTTTAAGACTTCGAAGTTGTAAGTTGTGACCAGCGAACTCTTGCTCACGTTTAAAATGTTTGTGTAGTTTTCCACGCTTTTTGAACATTTTTGAAAGCATATCGTTGTTTTTTTTGTTTTATTCTGATGTGGTTCCTTACTCATTGTTGTGAACAAGTAGTAATGCATCGGTACTGCGAAATTGCTGAAGAGAAAGCATCTCACTAGTAAGCTCATAATTGTATAAAAAGGTAAGCAAATCTTTCCAGAGTCCACCAGTTTTGACATTAAACTTATGATAAGGTAATAAGACATACGGAAACGCTTTACAAGTCGTTGCCGACATTGCTGTAAGTGTATTCAATTCGTTGTTAGCGTTCAAATTAATATGCGGTCAATGCCATGGACACATTAGATCTGTTTTGAGAGTGTCGAGTTAGACTTGAAGGAGTAGAAGTAGGGTGAAGTTACAAATTGTGTGAGGTTGTAAACGATAAGTTTTTTCCCTTCCAATTCGTTTAGTCATTTAAAATAGTTGTTTTAAATCAATGTTTGTCGTCATTTTATGCGATGTTATGTCCTGGATATCATATCATAATTTGGAGGAAATATTGATACATAGAACACCAATAAAAAATTCCCCTGTAGGCTATGCAATTACTGGGTTAAACTGAGCAATCGAAAAGTTGTGACACATTTGCAGTGTTAATGTAAGTAAGTTGCTAATGTTACGCTTTATAAAACTTTAAACATAGAAAAACCCTGAAGATAACGTTTATAAGAAGATACATTCTTGTTACTGGACTTATTATTTGAATGTTATTTCTCCTAAGCATCCGTTTTTCAGAAAAAAAATTAAAGAGCTACTAAATAGGGGTAACACATAATATGAACTGGTATTATTGTCGCATTCATCTAAAATGAATACTCACAGCTAAGTCAACATACAGCGACTGAGAAATTACGTTCGATGATAACACTTCCAAAGTGTAAAAGTTCTGTTAACTGCTAATTTGGTGGTTTATGATTTCGGTGGGTACGTGAGGAACAAGCACAAAATTTATTAAATTATTTTATTGTTCGTCATTGAAACAGGAAGTTATGAGAAAACATATTATGAGGCTTGCTTGATACAACGTTCGTTGCGTATAATGTATTTATCCGCCAATATCTCAACTTTTATTTCACTTTCAGAATATTCTGTGTTTACGGGGNCATTGTGCATTTTAAGACTTCGAAGTTGTAAGTTGTGACCAGCGAACTCTTGCTCACGTTTAAAATGTTTGTGTAGTTTTCCACGCTTTTTGAACATTTTTGAAAGCATATCGTTGTTTTTTTTTGTTTTATTCTGATGTGGTTCCTTACTCATTGTCGTGAACAAGTAGTAATGCATCGGGTAGAAGTAGGGTGAAGTTACAAATTGTTCTTGTTACTGGACTTATTATTTGAATGTTATTTCTCCTAAACATCCATTTTTCAGAAAAAAAATTAAAGAGCTACTAAATAGGGGTAACACATAATATGAACTGGTATTATTGTCGCATTCATCTAAAATGAATACTCACAGCTAAGTCAACATACAGCGACTGAGAAATTACGTTCGATGATAACACTTCCAAAGTGTAAAAGTTCTGTTAACTGCAAATTTGGTGGTTTATGATTTCGGTGGGTACGTGAGGAACAAGCACAAAATTTATTAAATTATTTTATTGTTCGTTATTGAAACAGGAAGTTATGAGAAAATATATTATGAGGCTTGTGTGATACAACATTCGTTGCGTATAATGTATTTATCCGCCAATATCTCAACTTTTATTTCACTTTCAGAATATTCTGTGTTTACGGGGGAAAAAAAGAATACATCTCAATACACCTATCACGCTCTTCTTGACATTTACGTTCGGGGATGTTTGACATACATTTTTTTTTTGCACTGTGAGTGACACGTGAAAAATCGACAAGGGCCCCTACCGTGGAAATGGCACCTGACATTTTCCCTTTTGCTTTCCCTTTCACCAGGGCGATGCGACCCCTGCAAAGAGTGTCACACACCACCCGCATACCGGTACAGAAAGGAGGGTGGCCTACCTTTTCAATATTTATACCACGCAAATGGCAAGATGTGGTCAAACACGGGAACAGCGGTGGCATGAAATCACAGTAAATTCATATATGTTGATCTCAGCACATGAATGTATGACATTAAAACAACGGCAAATTAATATAAGTAGAAATTTGGAACTAAAAACGTATTGTATCAAACTATCCAAATTTGTATGAGTATTGTCGTTTTAGATTTAAAATACCAGAATTTATAGCAAGTGTCCTTAAGAAGCAGACACAGAAAGTTTTAGAGATCGACTCAAAAAATTACTAACGAGGTTTCACACGAAAAAATGCCATACCCACAATTGGGTCAATTTCGTGGAGAGAAATTTCAAAGGGCGAGATATACATATATTTGAAGTAATAGCACCATAATCAGGCTTCGGGAAAATTACTACACATCACAGCCTCCAGTTAGAATCAATACTGACGAAATTACCCTTATTGAGATAATTGTACTCCTCAGCTCAAATTATGGTGCCCCTAATTTCCGCTCTAAGTTGTGAAGTGAGGGGTAGTTATGAATAAACGGCCCCNTCGCTTTCCCTTTCACCAGGTCGATGCGACCCCTGCAAAGAGTGTCACACACCACCCGCATACTGGTACAGAAAGGAGGGTGGCCTACCTTTTCAATATTTATACCACGCAAATGGCAAGATGTGGTCAAACACGGGAACAGCGGTGGCATGAAATCACAGTAAATTCATATATGTTGATCTCAGCACATGAATGTATGACATTAAAACAACGGCAAATTAATATAAGTAGAAATTTGGAACTAAAAACGTATTGTATCAAACTATCAAAATTTGTATGAGTATTGTCGTTTTAGATTTAAAATACCAGAATTTATAGCAAGTGTCCTTAAGAAGCAGACACAGAAAGTTTTAGAGATCGACTCAAAAAATTACTAACGAGGTTTCACACGAAAAAATGCCATACCCACAATTGGGTCAATTTCGTGGAGAGAAATTTCAAAGGGCGAGATATACATATATTTGAAGTAATAGCACCATAATCAGGCTTCGGGAAAATTACTACACATCACAGCCTCCAGTTAGAATCAATACTGACGAAATTACCCTTATTGAGATAATTGTACTCCTCAGCTCAAATTATGGTGCCCCTAATTTCCGCTCTAAGTTGTGAAGTGAGGGGTAGTTATGAATAAACGGCCCCTGAAGATTCTATCTAACCACGCTAGTTAAATACTTTTTTAACGTTGACCTGTTGTTTTCATTCGTAATACCTTCAAATACTCATAGTTGCTTAAAAACAGTTCAGGGTAGGGGAATAATGCAATACAAAAAAAACTTTAAGCCAGAATACTGCTGCTGAAAAATACTTTTGTGTTATGGTATAAATTTTTCTATGAGAGCATAATACACCATTTCATTAGCTAACAAAGAGAACGCGTAGGAAATCAATCTAAATGATTTGGCTGCATGTGACTCTAAGACCACGCTTTTTTATCACCTAGGCATTGGAGTAATAATAACTTGTAAACCATCGTTCATTGACTTGTACCGGTGAAAAGACGGAAAATATTGCCACTGTTAAGAGTTAAACCTACGCTGGATGCTTTCTAAAGATCTTTATCATTTTACCGGTCCGTGACTTACAAAATATATTGGAAGTGAGGAAAATTAATAACTCCGCAAATTGACACTACTTTGCAAGTTAACATAGTTATCTTACAACGACGAAATTTACTAAGGTGAACGAAACAGATTCACAAAAAAATACAAACTTAAAGATAGATTAATTTTTTGGACAATACGTCGTACGATTACTGAAACAAGCATTACACAGCAAAATGTGAATATTTTTTCATGGTAAAAGTCATGGCAATAGAAAACATTAAACCGTGTGCTTCAATTGGTTTTACAATAATTTCTCGTATACCTAACTGTAATTTAATGAATCCAGCGGCTGTATAAAATGTACTACCGAACAATAAGAAATTCCTCATACAGCTATAATGTAATGATTCTAGTTGCTATATTAAATGCACTCCCACTATCTTTTGTAGAATATACCAATTTACATGAACCAAAGTCAACATGGTCAGCGAAAGAGAGACGTGTTAGAGAAATTTAAAAGAAAAGGGATTTCANCGGTACAGAAAGGAGGGTGGCCTACCTTTTCAATATTTATACCACGCAAATGGCAAGATGTGGTCAAACACGGGAACAGCGGTGGCATGAAATCACAGTAAATTCATATATGTTGATCTCAGCACATGAATGTATGACATTAAAACAACGGCAAATTAATATAAGTAGAAATTTGGAACTAAAAACGTATTGTATCAAACTATCAAAATTTGTATGAGTATTGTCGTTTTAGATTTAAAATACCAGAATTTATAGCAAGTGTCCTTAAGAAGCAGACACAGAAAGTTTTAGAGATCGACTCAAAAAATTACTAACGAGGTTTCACACGAAAAAATGCCATACCCACAATTGGGTCAATTTCGTGGAGAGAAATTTCAAAGGGCGAGATATACATATATTTGAAGTAATAGCACCATAATCAGGCTTCGGGAAAATTACTACACATCACAGCCTCCAGTTAGAATCAATACTGACGAAATTACCCTTATTGAGATAATTGTACTCCTCAGCTCAAATTATGGTGCCCCTAATTTCCGCTCTAAGTTGTGAAGTGAGGGGTAGTTATGAATAAACGGCCCCTGAAGATTCTATCTAACCACGCTAGTTAAATACTTTTTTAACGTTNAAGTGAGGGGTAGTTATGAATAAACGGCCCCTGAAGATTCTATCTAACCACGCTAGTTAAATACTTTTTTAACGTTAACCTGTTGTTTTCATTCGTAATACCTTCAAATACTCATAGTTGCTTAAAAACAGTTCAGGGTAGGGGAATAATGCAATACAAAAAAAACTTTAAGCCAGAATACTGCTGCTGAAAAATACTTTTGTGTTATGGTATAAATTTTTCTATGAGAGCATAATACACCATTTCATTAGCTAACAAAGAGAACGCGTAGGAAATCAATCTAAATGATTTGGCTGCATGTGACTTTAAGACCACACTTTTTTATCACCTAGGCATTGGAGTAATAATAACTTGTAAACCATCGTTCATTGACTTGTACCGGTGAAAAGACGGAAAATATTGCCACTGTTAAGAGTTAAACCTACGCTGGATGCTTTCTAAAGATCTTTATCATTTTACCGGTCCGTGACTTACAAAATATATTGGAAGTGAGGAAAATTAATAACTCCGCAAATTGACACTACTTTGCAAGTTAACATAGTTATCTTACAACGACGAAATTTACTAAGGTGAACGAAACAGATTCACAAAAAAATACAAACTTAAAGATAGATTAATTTTTTGGACAATATGTCGTACGATTACTGAAACAAGCATTACACAGCAAAATGTGAATATTTTTTCATGGTAAAAGTCATGGCAATAGAAAACATTAAACCGTGTGCTTCAATTGGTTTTACAATAATTTCTCGTATACCTAACTGTAATTTAATGAATCCAGCGGCTGTATAAAATGTACTACCGAACAATAAGAAATTCCTGATACAGCTATAATGTAATGATTCTAGTTGCTATATTAAATGCACTCCCACTATCTTTTGTAGAATATACCGATTTACATGAACCAAAGTCAACATGGTCAGCGAAAGAGAGACGTGTTAGAGAAATTTAAAAGAAAAGGGATTTCANAATTTACATGAACCAAAGTCAACATGGTCAGCGAAAGAGAGACGTGTTAGAGAAATTTAAAAGAAAAGGGATTTCAATCACTGTGAAACTAATTTAAGAAATTAGTTTAAATGTTCGTGACGTTACTTAACGCCGGTGGCTTCGTTAATATCAATATATCCAATTCTGAGCGCTATTACATAAAAAATCAAGAGAGGGAAATTATAATTTCACAAATTCTGCCGATTGTGCGTCACATTGTCAGAAAAACCATTTTATAGGATCGATTTTTGTTTCCTATAAAGGTGGTCACAAAAAAGGAGCGGTGAAAGCGCCGAGATTTTAGATAAATTAATCTCCAACCAAAAGTTGACGGCGATGTTGAAAAATGTGCTAGAGAACTTGGTACTGTATAGCTCGTTGGACTTACAGGGCAGTATACATAGCACGCAGTGCATTAACCTGCTCCATCCACACTACAGTATGATACGACGATCGTCTCTTGTCACATAAACCCAGCATTGGTGGATGGAGAAGCCTTGATGCCTTTCTGCAAGGTGTCCATCCTTGTCCATTAGTAGTTGGCACCACGTGCTACCAAGCTAGTCTTGTGGGGACCAGTGTTGCCAACCGAAATACCAGGTAGTCGGGTACGTGCGTTGAGAGATTCGGCTACAAATAACAACACTAAGCTACTTTCCAAGACTGATTAATTTGCACGTTACTATTAATAATAATTTAATAATTCCTTTTATAATGGAGATACTTAACACGCATTTATAACTGACTTAGTCATGCACTGTTTATTAGACGTTTCAAAGACGAAGTTCGTATTCTTGTTCTTAATATTGCGAACATGTTGTGTTATCATACTGTGAGAACATTCTTCCTGAGAAATGAACCGAGTGGTGACATTTTTAGTTCAATGACCAGAGTGTTAGTGGTGTCTTTTATTGGGTAAAAAGAGAAAATATGTGTAATGGTCGAGTACAATAGCTAAGAAAAATTGGTCACTAGATCAAACAGCGATTATGGTACGTCTTGACATTCGGCCACGTCCATTCTGCTACAAGTTATACTATCTAAAACTAGGTTACTCACAGCCCAATTCTGCCATGGTTGACAATACAATTTGAAGACAGTTATTGACACGCTGGGTAAAGAAAAAAATAACCCTCNGCCCAATTCTGCCATGGTTGACAATACAATTTGAAGACAGTTATTGACACGCTGGGTAAAGAAAAAAATAACCCTCCGAGTTGCTCCAAGAAGGAATCTCGCAACTCCATCATATTGTCGTCTCAGTTTATCGGAGTCGTAATTTACAGGTCAAGTGGGAATGAACACAAAAGGCTGGTTTCGAATGCTTCGTGTTCAATGTTCTGAAAATGATATGGTGTAAGGAGACAATGCGGGTGTCCTAGCTGACGAAATGATACCCATGAAGTCAAACAATAGAATAATAACTTAAGGCTACCGCCTTTCTTGAGATTTTTTCCGCGTTTGACGCCGAGAAGTGCGGGGGCAATAAGGGCGACAATACCACGCGCATCAAGTGCGCCGTCGCCGCTAAACGCAAGGCTCTGAACTGACGTGCAGTGTTTTAGTCACACTTCGTGTACCTATGGGATTTTCAGCGGTGAACCTATAATTTTAATGGTGGAAAGTCTGTTGGAAGGTTCACTGCAGGGCCCATGAGTAGTTTTGTATGTATCTAATGCGCAGATTCTGAGATGCAGCGCATTGGAAAAGCAATTTTTAGCACTTTTGCAGTACTCTAAAATGGTGTTCCTAACATGCGTGACATTTTGAAAGTATTCAACAGCAATAGTCTGAAGTGTGTGTTCCTTTGGTAGATCCGCACGTTGGACGCACGTTTAGTAGCTACGTGGGAAAACGTGTATTCCTAGCTCACAGCGACGCAGTTCAAGCGCCACGTAGGCGGGATCCATAAGGCATGTTATCAAACTGAGAAAGGGGAACATGTCGCATTGCGTCACTCTTCTAGCAAGGCAACGCTGTTTTCTGACGAAGTGTACAAACACCTCCAGCCATAATTATGCGTATATATGACAGTTAGCTTTATAAATATTATATTAAAACCTCCTGTTTCTATGTTAATAGCGTAGAAAGGATGCCCGTACAGAACAAAGATTGGTATTGGTGCTGACGTACTTATGTCCATAGGAGTACAGCAAATCTTTATGACATCTGTATAAAGGTGACATTTTTGTCTTTTTGTCGTTTTGTGTATTCACACACAACATACCTACACATGATCGAAATATTTGGATTTTATGGCTGCTATTTCCTGCACCGCGCAAAACTACTTGAACTTTGATCAAGATTTTGTAAGCATGTCATCTATCAATCAACAGAGAGCTAGGCAGCAGAAATCCTACGCAATTTTTGCTGTTTTGGTCGCATTTTCATAACAGTGAAATTGTTGCATTACATTACACTGCCATATTGTTAGAACGAAACTGCATTATTCGGTTATAACCAATGTATTTCTAATAACGATATGACAATAATGAGAAAATCAGTAGTTATTGGACCATAATTTTCTTGGTAGATTATTTCGTTTCATTTAATTTCTTACGTAGGAAGCTTCGGAATACATGCCTTATTCTATATTCCAGACACAAATTTAGTTCGTAAATCCAAATTCCGGACGTATGTAGCCGCATTAATTAATTTTGTTCATAATTTGTTGGCCAGACACAAAATGAAAATAACGTATGGCTAAAGCCATGGAGTAAAAATACGTAGTAAATATTGTCAACTGTGAGCAAAAATTATATAATTGAGTCAAATAATAACTCAATGCCACGTCTTCAATAAATTAATCCTGAATGAAAATCAAATGTTAGCCTCAAGTGTGACGTAATTTCAAGTAGCAGTGTTTTTAATTCTGAAAATTTAATAGAGAGAATGAGAGAGAGAGAGATGAAGGTTAAGTTTATGAAAAGACCGGTGTAGTTAAATGATAAAACCATCTTATCTTCGAATGATACCAACTGCTTTGATAAATATATCAATTAAGGTTTCAAAATTAAGTTCTCTTACTGACTAAATATCCCAGGTGATTTAACAGAGAACTAGAGTATTTGCAATGACATAACAGTCGATAAACATTACAACCATATAAGTGCGTGCAACTGGATACGACGACTCAGTACATAGCAAACAACCTGCATTGAAGGAGAATTAGTTTTTATTTAATACATAAATGTCACTCTCAGTACGACACCTGCATTGTCAATGCCTGCACTGCAAAAACACTTTCTTTGGTGGAACACATGCTTTTGTTACCGCAAAGAAAAAGTTGTTTAAATATGAACCACTGCAAGGTTGACTTGCCACAAATATGATCTTTGTTTGATCTATAATATAATGGCTATTATAACGTTGCATTGTCGCTACAATAATTCAGCAATGTCAATTATACTGTAAAAAAATATGTGCTCTTAAAAACAACCGTGATTAGTAAATAAGAGAGAAATAGCAAACTTTAAAAATTCCTGGACGGCTTCGAGACTCAAACCCGCATTCGGTGTATAGTGTCTCGTAGAACAGAGATCTTAAGCCTGTGAAAATGTGGTTGGTAATATAATTCCTCTTCGTCTGGAAAATAGGGGTTGCCACCCTGTGTTTTGTTATGAATCAACTCCACTATTTTCCTGATGGAGGTAGATATTACCAGCCACATTCTAACACGTGTAAGATCTCCGTTTTACAAAACACTATTCGCCGATTTGTTGCCTAATCGCAAGTAGTTCCTGATATTTGTAACAAAAATCATTTCAAAAATTCGATTTTTGGGGCGCATAGCTCTTCTTATAATCACTCAAGGAAAAAATAGTACATACATTTTCGTCAGGAATCACCTCCTGGAGTTGTCGGTGATTTCTAGTTACACGTTGTATATTATTGTTTATATCATTAGGAATGAAATAACTAGAAGATAATTTCATACAATCCATAATTTCCTATATTCCGCAGGAGATCATAAAATTTAATCGGCAGCAGAAAGTCTTCGCAGCGAGATAGTAAATCATTCAATTTCTCATAACTTTTTATTGAGTTTAATTCATGAAAGTAATGAATATTCATAGACTTTCAGATGAACCCCAAGCTCCACCTTCGGTAGAACTGAAAACAGGTCCCAAAACAAATCACTAGGATTAAACTACTATGTAAAAAAAAGAAATGATTACCTTCGTTGACGAACGTGAAAACATTTAATTAAATCATACTATCGTCTTCACTTGGAAGTTTGTAATGAATTTTTATCTGTAAAGATAATTCAGTATATAAGGTATGTACAATTCAATAAGATAGTTAAAACAACTATTGATACATCGTTTTCCACAACATGAATATATAGTTCAGCAGTCACGAAAAATTAGAAATTCATTCCACTACATAATTTTTCAAACGACGGAAGAGATTTGCATACACGAGTTAATTTTCAGGGTAGAAAATATTCACCTTAAATTCAAAAAAATAATAATCTGGACTAACCTGATTAGTTCTAGTCATGGCTTTGATAGCCTCGCAGTATTTTTGTGGAAAAAACGGAAGAATGCATATCTTCAAAGAGGCGCGGCTCCAGAGATTTTAGCTCCTACGCAGATCTAAACATGCGCGTTCTTAAAGTAAATTACAAAAAAAAATAAAAATTTAAAAGTAATTATTTATCTTAAAGTAAAATAGAAATTGTTGCTGACTTATTTAATAAGGGGACGTTACACAACATTGCATAAATTACTCTATTACCCCACAAAGGGTAGGTAATACATTACGCATTTTTGTCTCCAAGAAACTAATTAGTTTTGTTAAATGCTATTGCAGCGAAGAAAAAAATATTAAGCAATGCTACTGTCGGTGGTAGTAAAGTTAATGAGAAATAAAAAATGTAACACACTTATACTTTAAGGTTACGGTTTACTTCCGAATTCCTGTAATTCAGATTGTTTTCTTAAGGTGAGAAAGTGGCATATTTGGATGGCTCTCAACATCTGAGGTCTTCAGTGACGAAATGCAGCTGGGACAAGGGTGGTGAAAAAGATAGCCCGGAAATACCCACTAAGGAACGGAGACAGCAACGTCTACTGCGTTTCCTATATGCAGAGACTTAGGTTTGACTTGTTTCGCCGACATGGGAGTTCAGCGGTCTGACCACCGCACCACTGCGGTGACCAGCGCATTCTAAAGCCAAACATAGTTTCTANCGACATGGGAGTTCAGCGGTCTGACCACCGCACCACTGCGGTGACCAGCGCATTCTAAAGCCAAACATAGTTTCTAACGTTCAGCCTACACTGTTTGTTTTTTCCACCAGTTTAAAAACGTTAAGATTCCGAATGACCTAATGATTAGCTTCAGCACATAAATCAAATCAAACTGTAAGGTAGTTGGAGAAGCAAATACGTCTGTGTTAAGTACAGTCCTTGCTCAAATCTGTGGAAATAGAAACCGATATAAGTTGCCGGTGATTTAAAAATGGCACATTTAATAANCGACATGGGAGTTCAGCGGTCTGACCACCGCACCACTGCGGTGACCAGCGCATTCTAAAGCCAAACATAGTTTCTACGTTCAGCCTACACTGTTTGTTTTTTCCACCAGTTTAAAAACGTTAAGATTCCGAATGACCTAATGATTAGCTTCAGCACATAAATCAAATCAAACTGTAAGGTAGTTGGAGAAGCAAATACGTCTGTGTTAAGACAGTCCTTGCTCAAATCTGTGGAAATAGAAACCGATATAAGTTGCCGGTGATTTAAAAATGGCACATTTAATAACGCGTTTGAGATTTCCTCATTTATTCTCTGTATGTATACGAGNACGCGTTTGAAATTTCCTCATTTATTCTCTGTATGTATACGAGCATGCCAAGCACTGCTTACACTGAAATGTACGCCGTCGAAAAAAGGTGATTTTTAAAATGTTTATCTTCAAAGTTTTTGATGAACCTACAATTTGTTTTACTTCTTGGCAAGGAGAGTAGAGAAACTTCTTTATAGGCGTATATACTAAGTTTTTTTAAGCAGCAAAAGGCATAACGATATATTATCAGGTTAATGAGCTACTGAGGAGTCCTCTAAAACCAATTTTCCGCATTTTCGCACTCTGGGAGTTCTATTTTAAAAATTCTAGAAATCATTTTTAGGCTTTTAAAAATACTGAATTTTAAAGCAAAGAGTATAACGATATCTTATTAGGTTGATGCTCTGTTGAGGAGTTTTCAAAAACACATTAAACCACTTTTCAAGATTTTAGGTGTTGAATTTCAAAAAACTTGAAACTACTTTTTAGCCATTAACACGTGTAGTTGGTTTTTAATGCAAACAGCATAACTATATCTGATCGGACTGATGAACTAGCTATTCTTTAGTCCTCGAAAACTAACTTTACCCTATGTCACCCACTTAAAATAAGGTGGTCGAAATTTGAAAAATCCTTAGTGGGTGCCTGCACCCTTAGGGTTGGTCATCCCTGATCTAAATTTTTATGGTTTTGCGTTTGCATCCAGCCATTTTGACTGTGCGTTGGTGAGAGAATGGGCCGGCCAGTCGGGGGGACAGTTCATTATATATATAAAATCACACTTGTAATATAATATATAATGACTAAGCTTTTACGTTGTGTTCTGGGGTCAAGAGTTGAAAATAATATTTACATGGAGAACGTCAAGGAAAGTGAAAATCGCAAATCCGAAGAAGTAGGGTTTAAAAAAATATACAAACCACGACCAACACGCTACATACTGCCTGTGATCCACCATTTTGGTTCAACGGCCGCCATATTGAATTTATTTGACGTTACAGCTACGTATCTATCTCAGGTGTGTGGGTCCGTGCGTGCTCCACTGAGCTGCAAACTTGACTGCCTTTAACCTTGAACTTCAACTTGACGTAGAACGAAGGTAGGATGGGAGTATTATTTTAATTTGAACCATAATAGTTAACGATTTACAAAACCACACTTTTAAAAACCGTATGGTACAAATCTTATTGCCTCAACACTTACTACAACGAGAACCAATAAATAGAAGATAGTGGGGATGCTTGTCACTTCCTGCAACAGTATAAAACCTCAAGTTGCATACAAAATATATTGAATTATACTACTATTTTTATTGTGAGGGCCAACTGTGAAGTATTGTAGCTGGAACTATAAATATTGGTGTCTTTGTAGTTTCAGAGAATTGCTACGCTGAACACAATAGTGGCTAAATCTAGACAGTATTTGCCTTTTATTTACTGAGCTCCTAAAGCTTGTTGCAGTATTTAAAATACTAAAGAGGATGCACAGTAATTACTGCCACAAAGACTGGAAATACCAGCAGATATTCAGAAATCGGCAAGGAAACTGTACGTGGTGGAGTGAATCGGAAGCTTTTCAAAGCCATATCGAGAATCCGCACCGCTAACGATGCACAAACTCCTCATGGACGACTCGCATCTCTCGAAACTGCATTTCCTACAGCGAAAATGTATATAAAGTGGGTTAATGAGACGCATTTGGTGCCTTGAGTCATTTGCTTTGACAATCTCTGACGATGTACAGAAACATGAGGCATATTTTTGTTTGTGAACCCTCTCCTTCATTCAAGTCGAACATGCCTTCATTATCGTGTTCATTCCGCAAGCTACTGGTATTTTTAAATATTTACCTTGTATGGAAAAATATCCTCCTTACTGTTGATCATTTTTCCCCAACATTAGAAGTCACTAAATACTGTATAGTAGCACATTACAACGTCAATTTGTACTTAGATATGTAGACAACAAGTGTTTTTAGCATTTGTGGGATATTATATTTTGTAGTAACTTGGTATAAAATGGTATTGTAATTTAACGTTATAAATAATGGATATTTAAATGTATGTCGTCAAATTTGTAAATACTTCAAATTTGTGCTTTTTTTTGTGGATACGTTTCAAAAATCACTCCATCCCCTTACCTTTCTGAAATTGTTTTAAAGTAAAAGTTAATAATTTAGGATACCTTTCTTAAATTATTTATAGCCCTGTTATAAACAGATTTTACTTTTAAAATTCTTAACTTTAAATAATGGGCAAAACGTCATTACTGTCTATGTAGAGTAACACATTTTACTTAATTAAGAAACATAAATATTGCTTCCATTAAAAAAAATTATGCTTGCTTGAAATAAAATATAAAATAAAAATGTGAATGAATGATTGTAAAGTAAAATACGTATTCTAATTTTTTTAAACACATTTTCTACTTCATTTTGCAGAACATTTTTACGGCAAGTGGGTGACAAAAAGATACTGTCAATTCCTGTAGAATGAAAAGTTATTGGTGTAATTTTAAACTATATCAGTCTCCGGAGACCGATGTAAGCCAAATAGGTACTTACTTCTATTTAAGGCTTGATTAACATCCTAAGCGATGTGTGGACAACTTTGGCAATAACTATAATTTAAAGGGTCAAAATAATTATCAAGTTGCATTGTTTATCTAAATAATGCCCTGGATTTCTGACCTCGTTCTTTCGACGTGACTCGGGGTGCGATGAACCTTCCAGATGGTCAGGGCGAACGATATAAAAGTGTGAGAGGCCTCCGAGTTTTTGGAGTTGATGAGGGAGTGTGTGGTTGAGTTCCGAGCTATAGAAGACGAGCAGCGAGAGAAGAGACCAGCGGAAGGGAAATCTGCGACTGCGAGTATCAAGCAGTGAAGGGTGCGGCTGGCAGGCTGGACTATTGGACNCCAGCGGAAGGGAAATCTGCGACTGCGAGTATCAAGCAGTGAAGGGTGCGGCTGGCAGGCTGGACTATTGGACTAGCAGCGTGAGTGAAAGACATTAAAAATGGTGGCAACAGATAGACTGAACGCGTTTTAACAATGAGTATGAGTTTATTGACTGTTACCAAACAGAGACATCAAGGAGGACGTTAATTAGAGTTGTAATAGACATTAAATATTGCGCTCACTGTTAAATAAAAATATTAATAGTAGAGACAGATAATTTAATGCTGTAAATAATACCTGTGTGAATAAATTGGAAATCAAATTAAGTTCTCTTATTTTTATTAAGTCCTCCATCCTTCACGCACTTAGGTACGTCCCTCAGGCATCCATGTGACAATATCTTTAATTTCTGCCTGTAATTTAATGTTAGTTATAATAAAGCAACGCAAATGGAGGACATTTTTCATCAAAAGTTTCAGGCACTATAAATGTAATAAACTAATATTATAATTAGTTTATTTTAAGATTTAAATAAACTTGAAACTTTTTATAATATATTAATTTGTTTTGTAAACAGCGAAATCGCAGATATTTTGAGGATATATTATACGTAAATTTGGTACCTTCCACCTTCGTAACATGCAAGATTTCAGCAAAGGAACTACTCGTCATGTAAGATNATTATACGTAAATTTGGTACCTTCCACCTTCGTAACATGCAAGATTTCAGCAAAGGAACTACTCGTCATGTAAGATGAAAGCTCAAAAATAGCATCTTCATTGGCACGGAACAGATTTCAGGAGACACTGAGAAAGTAAATGATCAGTCAGGGATTCTTCTCAGGATTCCATTCTTTTGCGTTATTTTTCTTCTCACGTTCACCCTTCACCCCTCCAACCTCTTCATCAGTTTTAAATGTCCCAGTTTTCTCGCTTCTTACCCACTGCATTTTCGTCCCNTCTTCACCCCTCCAACCTCTTCATCAGTTTTAAATGTCCCAGTTTTCTCGCTTCTTACCCACTGCATTTTCGTCCCGAAAGACTCTCTCTTCTTCGCGCCTAACTACCCCACAATCTCTCTTTATTTTTCTTCCGTCTTCCAGCCATCTGTTTCCCGCTGTTCCAGCTTCCTTGGAGACGCCTTCCCAGAAGCTGAACATCACACAGTTCATTTACAGAGCGTCGCCATCCACTCACTCCCCTCGAAACCCCACCCCCTCTCCTAACACACACACACACACACGCACTATCGTTGGCAGGGTCGTGCTGCCTTCCATTCCCGTTGACACGTACCGCATCCGACGTGAGTGCGTCAGCCCGGATTCCGACGTCTTGAGTAAGAGCAGCTAGAAGATAACACCTCGAAGCTCCGGGTTCAATTAATTTAGTGGTCCCCCCCCCCTCCTATTTAGCAGCATTCCTCTCCCTTCACGAAGAGGCGCATCGTTTCCGGATTTTGGCAGCTTTCGGTGGCGCGCCTCCATGTATCATGCAAAATTACATTTCTCAACCATCTACACCGCCCTTCTTTTACATCCCCTGTTCCCACAACCCGCAAGCAGTTTTCGTTTGCCGCGAAAGGGGGGTTGAAAGACGCAGGTTATGCCCTGCCATTTCTGGCTGCTTTCGTGCCCCCCTCTCCTTCAAAACGACCCGCTCTACCCAAGTGCTTATTTCGATCCGCTGGAGGCTTGGAGCGTCTTTCTCTACTTCACCCCTTACGCACGCGCACACGCGCGCGCACACACACACCCGGCGCGCCGGAAATTCACAATTCCTTATCTCGCGCCCTTCCTTGTTCCTTACGTCTCCCTGCTCCACCTTTCTCATAAATCCCTTTTCCGCCTCAGTTTCTCGTCGGGCTGGCCTCCCACCCCTTCTAACCCCCGCCCAACGTCATTCGAACCCCTTAAACGCCTTTGTTTATCTGGTGAGCCAGCGACCTCCCTCCCGGCAAACATCGCACAAAAGAAATTTATTCTTTTCACTTAGTGCTGACGGCACGCCGGTGAAATGTGATTGCGAGTGAGTTTCCTGACAACGGAGGTAAGGTATTTCCACCGCGCTATGCAAGAGATTTCCTAACTTGTGTGCGTAGCATTATTTTTTTTTGACAGGAACTTTCAACTCCAGGAAGGAAATTATCACGAGCCGTTTAATCATCTAGTGCTGAAAACAAACGAATAAAAACATTTATCTTTTAACGACAGACACACGAACTTCAACTCATACACATACCAATTTACCATGAGTTTTGTCGTTTTACAACGAAAGTATTTAATTATTCACAACTTTATGAGGGTATGTTAAAGTGCTTAATACCTTCTTTGGAATTAATAAATAAAAATTATTTAATCGACAACTACGGATGTCTGTAAAAATGTCAACCAACGTCAGCCTAGAGGTGAGAACTGGGAGGAAATGAGCGTTTGTACTCAACCCGTGGCATCTCTAAGGAGTCGGAAGACATGTCATTGCATTGTAAAAGCTTCATAGACGGCCAATATAAATAATTGCCACTTTTTGACGATATTAATTTTTTTTCGTGGCGCAGTCACGAAACCAAACGGCGAACGCAGCTTTGATTAAAAACGTTTTAATCAACAATTAGAGTGTGTGCATTTGAGGAACATGTCCCGTCTGAATGTTAATTTATTTTGTAGATATTTCTTTATAATGTACGTTTCTATATACTGTTTCATGGTTAATTGAGTACTTTTGAAAACAACCTTTGAAAAATGTCACTGCCCCTACCTGTACGTGTGTTCTAAGGGATAAACGAGCAGCATGCGCCTAGTTAAGTTGGTAATACGTAAGGTAAGTATCTAGTGCGATAGCTTAATGTTGAATTAAAAGTGGTGGGTAAACATTTGTGAATATTAAAATGATTTATTTCATTCTTAGTATTACATACATTTATATGTATAATAATTATAACCTTAAAAATTTTAATTTTTCAAATAATTTCTATATTTAAGTTGACCGAGGCAGGAATTAAGTGATCATGCCCATGCAATGTTAATTGTACATACGGCAAAAAAATACACAATGTTCATACAAGTACATCAAAGCAGGGCTTTCAAAAATTTTCATTTTACAGTGAAAGGCTTTTAAAAGGATAACAGCAAAAATTGGCTGGTGTCATATTTTCCCTTAAGATACGAAAACTCCTGTTCAAGATATTAAAAATAGTACGGAGACGCAGAGTATGTAAGTATAAAGAGGCGAAACAGCCGCTTATTTTTTTATTGCGGGATCTAGCTATAGGCTACCTTAAACTATCAAAAGTATAATCATAAGGAGTGTGTGAGTGTATATGTATAAAGTACCCGTACTATGGAAAGTATAACTGCAAACCTTATATGTGTGCCTAAATATGTAAAAAAAATTAATTGGTTTCTTTATTTTGTAAACTAAGTAAAACCGAACGGTGTTGTGATACGGAATATTGCAAGATCTACGTAAAAATATAAACATGCTTGAAACAGTTTTTCTAATATCCTCATAGAATAAAGTAGTCTGCCAGAAACATATTAAAATAAATAACTTTATTTTATAGCCTTTAGATAGGAAAATAAAAGGAATTATTTTGCAACTGAGTGAAACTAAACAAATATCAATGAAGATTTAAAAAATATTGTCATGCAGATAATTCGCCTCAGAAACTACATAAAGTGAAATTCGCTCTAATAAGCTANGTTTTTCTAATATCCTCATAGAATAAAGTAGTCTGCCAGAAACATATTAAAATAAATAACTTTATTTTATAGCCTTCAGATAGGAAAATAAAAGGAATTATTTTGCAACTGAGTGAAACTAAACAAATATCAATTAAGATTTAAAAAATATTGTCATGCAGATAATTCGCCTCAGAAACTACATAAAGTGAAATTCGCTCTAATAAGCTANTAAGATTTAAAAAATATTGTCATGCAGATAATTCGCCTCAGAAACTACATAAAGTGAAATTCGCTCTAATAAGCTACTTTATAACTCTCCCAGACCGTTGATGGACGTCAGAGCGCTCCGCCAATCCATCCAGCGTATAGATAATGGATTCCGCTGAATCTCGGCGCATAAAAAAGCAATTCAGAGAAAATATTCCAGAAACTCGCAGCTGATGTTTCCGCTGAACGGAACTCTTGTGCATCCTTGGTACAGAGCAGTACATTGGATGCAAGGATATCTACGTAGAGTCTTTCCTGTGTTCCAGCTCTCTGAATTTCTCTTCCAATGAAGATGCCCGGCAGTGGCCAGTAGCCCTAATTATTAACATAATGTTTCCCAGGAAACTAATCCACTGAAGTAGTAATACTAAGAAGTTGACAACATCGTCGAGAGTCACTGTACATGAGAGAAATGCTATTTGATTTGATTTCGTCTATGTTATCAGTAAGCTTTTTCTGTCCCGTGCTGATTTGCGATCCAACGTGTGGTTAACAAATCTTCTTCCGTCCCGAACTGCACATGTTTTGTTTCAGTAGATTATTTGCCTACTTCCTAACTAGCAAATTTTGTGCTAGTTGCTATATTACATATATATATATATATATTACATATATATATATGAAAATCTACAGAAGACGTTAAAAAAAATAGAAACTGCTCNACAGAAGACGTTAAAAAAAATAGAAACTGCTCCTGAAATACGATGTGATCAAGGCTGGCCTAATCAAAATGTGTACGTTCTTGAGAATAGAACTACCAATTATACTTTACACAAAAAGGTGTGATGATAATTGTAACTTACATTAATAACAACATAAAATATTTATACACAAAAAAGAATTTTTTGAGGTGTTGAAAAAAAAACTGCTATTTGTGAAAACGCTGTTGCGTGTGTACATATAAATACGTATTCAGTGCCTGGAGCAACAGGTCTGTCTTTACGTGAGAGTAAAGACCTCAAAGCAATTGTAATGTATAGTCTATTCGCGGTTTCTTCACACTATTTCCATCGAACCTTTGAAAAATCACCGCATGTATGACGTGTTTGGTTATTTCCTAAACATGGCATGTACCACGAGCATTTTATATTTGTTTATACATAAAAGTACCTTATTTTTGGTTAACTTAAAAATTCATTTATATTTTATCTATAAATTATAATATTTCCTTTCTAGTTAACATGGTTAAAACAGAGATAAAATAGGCGTGTTGGCAATGCCTAGTAAGAAATAGTTCTTATGCTAAATATTATTACACTGAATGCGCACGAATGCGGTGCGTTCTCTCTTTATTGTAATTTTCTACAGTCGGTTTAGCTTTTGTTTCTATGAGTCGGAGGAGTATACTGGAAGAATAACTTTAGTATGGCTTCAGAAATGTTTGAAGTAACCATGAATTCTCTATACATTATTTGGTAAAATTCCCAAATTTATCTGTTTTTACGTGATTTCAATTTCTATTCCCTTTACTAATGCCTTCTGATTGTTGCTCACGAAATAAAGAAAATGTCAACACACCTAACAATATTAAGTGTTGTAATCTGAGCACTGTTATATCTGATTCTCTTAACAAAAAGTTAATGANGTCAACACACCTAACAATATTAAGTGTTGTAATCTGAGCACTGTTATATCTGATTCTCTTAACAAAAAGTTAATGATAACTAATGAGCCTCTACATGGGTGCAAATAAATTTTATTGAAGTTCTTGAAAGCTTAGATGGCAGATTGGCGTTGACGTCTCATTGACAGCAATATCATTAAAGATGAAAGCAGAACCCCATTGTAGTTTTGCCACAAATATGCAACGGTTTTAATTTATCTTCAGAAGATTTTAGCCGATTTTGAAGTAATTTTGTAAGTTCGAAACTCGCTTCATAATACCAACTGTAAAATACGCAGAAACAGAAATTAAGAAATTAACTTCTTTACACAATAATGTGCATATTCTAGGTGTTAAAACAAAGATAATTTCAATGTTAAAATTTACGAAAAAAATTGCGATAACATGTCTAAGAACTATGCATGGCTTACAAAAATGCCACAGTGTGAATAAGTAATGCTGCAATTTTTAATTTCTCCTAAGTATCAAGCTTATTTTTAATAAATAAATAGAAAACATTGCATAAATTTTTGTCTCTAAATTTTTTATGTAAATTTTCTTTTCCGAATCAAGATTAATAAAAGTATATAATGAGCGTCATTTGAGTACTGCGATTTTATTTTAGCTAATCTGTTCTGATATTCTGGAACCCTCTTTGGAACTGAAATTACGTCATAAAACGGAGACTGCAGCAAAAGGAAATAGAAACGCCAGTAAAACTCGCTTATATGTATAAACCGTGTACTATATTTGATTCTATTGAGATTTGCGGGAATTCAATGATTATNCAGTAAAACTCGCTTATATGTATAAACCGTGTACTATATTTGATTCTATTGAGATTTGCGGGAATTCAATGATTATTTATATTTTTATGGCATTATGCACTTCAATTACAAGTGCTTTAAGAGCCATGGGAAACGAATGAACGAAGCGTATATAAATTTATTTTCATTTGTGTGTCTTCTATTATTGCTTGCATTAAAAAATTTTTTGTTCGATAATTTACGCAAATGAATTTAGGAATACTCTGAAATTCAGTTCAACAACTTACTTGTAAAGAGAAAACGTTGGCTCATTTTATTAGAAAAAATTCTATGAACAGAGATTCTGCATAATTTTTTTTTTAAGTACGAACAACAGATACGCACAGACAGATCAGATTACAAATAACTTTTATTTTAAGAATCTCGTCCATTGTGGAATTCTGGAGGATGAGGGACAAGGAGTCACAAAGTTGGTTATTGGCCACTTTGCATTCAAAGAGGAGGTTCGATGAGAAAGACGTAAGCGAAACTAAGGGACGAAGTTTGCAGAAGAAATGAATTCTTGCCGTGAATAGAATTTCCTTGGGCTACTGATGCAGAATTACTTTCCTATTTGCAGGAAGACTCGGCCTGCCATTCGTCAAAGATGCCTAAATTTCTCTTCCTCGTGAAATCATCTTAAGTCAGTGAAAATGGTTTGCATACAAATTGACGAAACGTTTTAATGGGAGGAGATTGGTCCTTCACGTAATCATAAAAGTTTTTCTTCTATAACAGTGTGTAGGTGGTTGGTGTATTTCAAATACATTTTTCTTCAATTACAACTGCGGATAAATTTACAATTTTACAGGTCGGTTTACAATTCTTTTTAAAACGGTTAGTCTCAGCTAATATTCATTTTCTTAATCGCATTCCAGATTTAAAAAAACCCTTATTAATTAGTTTTAGTAAGTTTAAGCATAGAAACGTTAGTTTTATATTTAAAGGGATCTAAATGTTCATTTATTATCACATATTTTACCATATAACCGAGATAAATGTTGTGTGATACACTGTAGTCGCATTCGTACCTTATTTCGATTTTCCGTGGTTTCCCAAAGTCGTTCCGGGCAAATACTTGGGTATTTCCTGAATACATGATATGGTTACGTTCCTCAACAATCGTGATTGTATTATCAGTCAGCTATTCCTTCGATGGTTCTGTTGTCGACGAGACGTTAAGTAAAACTTAATATTACATGTTGTTAACACATTAGTCGGTTTGTTTGAATTATGTCTTCTCTATAAATGCTTCAATAGAAGAGTCCACGAAAATTAAAATATTACCACCTACCTGGAGGTTTGTTACCTTGCGTGAGGCACATTAATATTAGATCGTTGTGTACGAGAGGTATGCGTGCTGTCTCGAATAGTCAATTCGCGGTTTCTTCAAACTTTTAGAAACAAAGCTTTGAAAAATGACCCAATGTGTGCCTCATGTCGTTGTATCCCAAATATGACATGTGTAACAAGCGTTCTATACTTTTGTTGAAATAAAAGTCCCTATCTATTATTTAATAAATAGAGATTTTACTTATATTTTGTAAAAAAAATGTCATATTTCACCTGTCATTAATACGAATTAAAATAGGGAGTGAGAGAGTGAGTGGGATTGTGGGGGAGTTCGACATCGGGGTTATTAACGGCCCAAAATTAAAACAGTGAGGAAACAGGTGTGTTGGTAATGCCTAGTAAGAAATAGTTCTTATGCGCAATATTATTAAACCGAGTGCGCACGAATGCGGTGCGTTGTCCTTTTGGTGTAACGCTCTAGACTTGGTTAAACTTTGTTCCCACGAGGAGGAGGAATACCCTGGAAGTAGAAATTGAAGCAGGGCTCCAGAAAAGTTGGATGTAACCGTGAATGAACTAGAACAGCTGTCGTGCGCACCAGAGTTAACCCGTGTCCATGAGCGAGGACACGTTGCACGTGAAGGATATTTATGGTCGGCACTGTAGTCAACGGGGAATCAATCACCGGTGTTTTTTGAGCGATCTTCCTCGTGATAAATCTCATTAGTTGAAGTTTCCGCACACCTCGTTTGTGAATGGCCAATGCTGGCATCGTTGAACAACCTGTGCCTCGTTCGCTGGTCGCGAGAAGCACTCTCGACACAAGCACAGCGCGAATCAAAATATTGAACGATTGCGACACTCGAGTTCGTAAATCGATTCGGGACTTAAAANGAGAAGCACTCTCGACACAAGCACAGCGCGAATCAAAATATTGAACGATTGCGACACTCGAGTTCGTAAATCGATTCGGGACTTAAAAGGTCAACCCCTTAACCTATTATCGCGAGTATACTCGTTCACACTTGATACGTTGCAGAATATGTGAAATCGTGGTAGCTCAGGAACTAAAACCAATACGGACATCGGCTTCCCCTACGCAATGCAATTGGTTGCTGCTCAGACACCAACTATTATATAATTGATTGCGTCTTTTGTCATATATACTGAAACCCTTTCCACAGATTCCAAAATGACAATTGTTACAAAAAAAAAACGCCTAAGTACTGCTCACACTAAAAAATTTCTTGTTTTGCAACACCTGGAACGAAAAATTAATGTGTACGTTAAAAGGTTAAAGGGTCGGGGCTGTACACGACGTGGTTGCAGAGTATACTTTTACAACCCGCGCCGGATATCGTCACCGTAGACAACAAACAGATCAAGTTGAGTCGAGAGTTTTTGGTCGGAGATTAGGCCCCTTCCAAAATGAGTAGTCGGCAGTTGTGCAGTTCGTAGTCAGCAGAAAGTATTGTCCGCAATGAGCAGTCAAAAAATATTGGTGTAAATCAAACCGTTATTTTAAACATAAAAAAAATTAAAATATGGTTTCCCGAAAAATCGCATTTACTTACATAAACTGTGTTATAAACTTAAAATTCGATGAGTATGGTTTTTGATTGTTATATTGGGAGAAAAAAAAAGTCCAACATTGGAAGACGGATAAAGTGTTTCTGTGTAATTGGCATGTGAGCTCTTTTAAACCTAAAGCCGTTCCATGAGCACGTTATGTGGTACATAGAAAATATATATTCTCGGTTTATAACTACATATCTTATCGTTTTGCGTTATTATTTTGTGACCAACTGGATGTCATAAAAGTATGTAATTGTTTAATGTGCGACATTGGACATGCCCTGAAGGATCGAGAACAAGGGACAAACGTGTAGCACTATAGTGGTTTCATTCTTTTTGGCCGAGTCGAAGAGAGAACTGGGTTATGTCTACGGCCGCAGCCAATAAGAAAACGGATTCTGCTGAAGTATGTATGTGCCTGTGATCTCTATCACTGAGTATTTAAGAATACAGATGCTTAAAAGTATCTTATGCCGCGAACTCCAGCGGCACACGCCAGCAAAATGGCGCTACTCTCCAGCAACATATTGGAACGCCGTTCGCCAATGAGCACCCGGTAAAATGTATCTGTATACTTATCTACTCTGTTACTCTGCCATCTAAGAATTTTGATGTCGTAAAAAAATATCGATATTATTTACATTGGTTATTTATAATAGTATCGTTTTACGATACGATATGTCGAGAGAAAAATATGGATTTTCGGTAAATCGGAATCAGATATTTTTTTTTGTTTTAAAGTTTTTGACAAATGTAAAATTGTTTGGAATATTACACATTGAGGAAACGAGCCATCGCAGAAAAATGTGGCTCCTGTTTTAAGTGCATGTTTCCAAAGTAAATATACAAATTTTTGTTTCAATTTTTTTTCCNAAAAAAAATTAAAATATGGTTTCCCGAAAAATCGCATTTACTTACATAAACTGTGTTATAAACTTAAAATTCGATGTTTATGGTTTTTGATTGTTATATTGGGAGAAAAAAAAAGTCCAATATTGGAAGACGGACAAAGTGTTTCTGTTTAATTGGCATGTGAGCTCTTTTAAACCTAAAACCGTTCCATGAGCACGTTATGTGGTACATAGAAAATATATATTCTCGGTTTATAACTACATATCTTATCGTTTTGNGCCGTTCCATGAGCACGTTATGTGGTACATAGAAAATATATATTCTCGGTTTATAACTACATATCTTATCGTTTTGCGTTATTATTTTGTGACCAACTGGATGTCATAAAAGTATGTAATTGTTTAATGTGCGACATTGGACATGCCCTGAAGGATCGAGAACAAGGGACAAACGTGTAGCACTATAGTGGTTTCATTCTTTTTGGCCGAGTCGAAGAGAGAACTGGGTTATGTCTACGGCCGCAGCCAATAAGAAAACGGATTCTGCTNTCATTCTTTTTGGCCGAGTCGAAGAGAGAACTGGGTTATGTCTACGGCCGCAGCCAATAAGAAAACGGATTCTGCTCAATTACGTATGTGCCTGTGATCTCTATCACTGAGTATTTAAGAATACAGATGCTAAAAAGTATCTTATGCCGCGAACTCCAGCGGCACACGCCAGCAAAATGGCGCTTCTCTCCAGCAACATATTGGAACGCCGTTCGCCAATGAGCACCCGGTAAAATGTCTCTGTATACTTATCTACTCTGTTACTCTGCCATCTAAGGATGTTGATGTCGTAAAAAAATATCGATATTATTTACATTGGTTATTTATAATAGTATCGTTTTACGATTCGATATGTCGAGAGAAAAATATGAATTTCGGTACATCGGAATCATATTTTTTTTTTTTTTGTTTTAAAGTTCTTGACAAATGTAAAATTGTTTGGAATATTACACATTGAGGAAACGAGCCATCACAGAAAAATGTGGCTCCTGTTTTAAGTGCATGTTTCCAAAGTAAATATACAAATTTTTGTTTCAATTTTTTTTCCNGCAGAAAAATGTGGCTCCTGTTTTAAGTGCATGTTTCCAAAGTAAATATACAAATTTTTGTTTCAATTTTTTTTCCTTAAAACAGAGCTTACTGAAAGAGCATTTTAATAATATTTACCTCCAATACCCGGAAAAAAGATACTGATTTCAATAAAGTATCGTTGAAATATATAGACGATTTATATATCTATATCGTTGATGTAATATCGTCATTTCGATATATCGATATTTTTTCAATGTCGTTTTTAACGCGAAATGATAGGGATCTAGTTATAGCTTAAAATTTCGTAGAAAGCGAAGTTATGAGAGACGGAGGTATGCCTATAAGCAACGGGGAAGGAATAGGAAATACGGCCTATGACAAAGAACCAACCCAGTATTCGCCTTTAGTGAGTTTGGAAAACCGTTAAAAAAGTAAATCAGGGTGGCTGGACCGGTAATCGAATCCAATTCCTCCCGAATGCGAGGGCATTTTGTCACTCCTTCGCCATCTCGCCCGGTCACGATGTATTGAAGCAGCAACACCATTCTATACTTATTTACAGTACACATTTTCCCAACAAGAATAGGAAAGGAGGTGTTGGTGGCAAACCCAGTTTAACACTATTTCAGCTTTTTTCTTTCGTTTTATTTTAGTACTCCTCGGCTCTTGAATATATGTTGCCAACAGTAGGCAAATTCAGCTACATATACCCTAATTTTAAATTGCATCGCTCGTAGCAGAATCTGAGTAGCCGAATGTCAAGACGTAGCAAAACTGAGGTTCCATCTAGTGACAATTTTTTAGTAACTTATGTACTCGTATGTTACATTTATTTTCTTTTATTTTCCCAACAAAGGACATTGTCAACATTTTGGCCAACACACATTAAATTATCGGTCTCTTCTATTACTCTTTTTATTTCACTGTGAGTGGAATATTTAATGTCTCTTTCAACTCTAATTAACGCCCTGCTCTGATGTTTGCAGTCGCAAATTTTCCTCCCGCTGGTCACTTATCTCGCGGCGCATCGCAATATTTATACTCTGATGGCCTTGACCTGAAAAGTTCGACGCATCCTGAGTCACGCTTAGGGAAACTAGGGCAGCAAATCACTAGAAAATTCTTCAGATAAATACAGAAACTCAATACAACCAGGGCCAGCAGCGCGCGCCACAAAATGATTATCGTGTCGGCTCGCTTTTTGTAACAGACACCCAGTTGCTGGTATTTCGCTCGCCTGTCATTCAAAACATTCCATTGACTTGCTGCTGCCGCTATCATATAACTGCTGTCCTTCACTTTCACTCGCTCGCGCGGGATGCGAAGCAGCGAGCGCGTTAAAATAATTTTGTAGTTACTTCACAATATGAAAATTAATAATTTTGTAATAACTTCATAAATATGTACATTATTAATTTTCTTGTATATTTTTTAGTAATGCATCAGTCATGGTTATATGTAAGAAAAGGCATTTGCTTTACTTCGCAAGGTAAAAATAATACGTAAATAAATAGTTGAGACGTTGGTGACGTCATGGGGCATCCTATTTCAGACACACAAACACACAGTCGAACACACAGTCGAACACACAGTCGAACGCTAACTAGGAGTATCGACACTTGTCGGCTTGGCCAGTTACGTGTCTGTAATTCTACCTCACACTCACACTCTTTGCCCTTGCGTTGACACCTCCCCTCCTTCCCCTCCTGCTATCGTTTGAGAAGGAATCGATATTCCAGGTTCAACCCGAAGCCATAGGAGGTACCGTATTTTAAGTTAATACACGGAGGACGCTTGATGGCAACAAAAAANCCAGGTTCAACCCGAAGCCATAGGAGGTACCGTATTTTAAGTTAATACACGGAGGACGCTTGATGGCAACAAAAAAAGAATCATTTTATGTATTTCAAAGCACCGTTCTGCATGTAGACATTAAAAAGAGATGTAATTTTTTTTTAAACAAAAATTACTGTTCACTGATTGTGCGTGACCACATGCACAGATAACAATTTTACTGTAATTTTATCACGAAAATAATATAAACTTACAGGCAGAAACAAGAAAATTAAAACGCTGAAATAAAAATTCGATGTGCCACTTCAAGAGAGACAGAGAGAGAGAGAGATAGATACTGGAGAGATTTAGACGGCTCTTGACATCGAGGTCTGGGGAGAGCTACTTCAAGAATCATATTATACTAACACAGAAAAAAATTTTGTATGTGTTTAAATAATTGGATAGAAATTAATTTTTGCACGAATTTTAGTAGACATGAAACAACTTTAGGTCATACTTCTCATCTTCCTGTGCTTAGTTTTTATATTAATTAGTTAATTTTACTTGAATTTCTAAAACTGAAACTTATTCTAACTAGCCACTAAGAACTGCAAAAAAAAAAAAAAATTGTTCATGGAAACTGTATCACATGAAATGTTTATAAGTTCAAAAGTGTTTGTCAGAAAAATGAAATAATACATATTTCGTATCCAAGGTTCTTGCACACCAGTGACTGCGGGACTAAATTACAGTGTTTAAAACCAATAGTAAATTTGCCATTAATAAATATATTTCAAAATGTTTTAAAATTACTTTCGCGTCTCATTAAACGTTTCATTTTCTCTGCTCCTCCGCAAATAACATTTATACTTGTGTGCACTGACTGACTGACAGCAAAGAAAAATCGACAGAAGAACTTTAAAAATGTATGTATGTACAGAACAGTGTCTTGTACAAAGTAATGGACAACATTTACATCTGATAATCTCCCACGGTTGCATGGTTCATGGTTTGAAACACGCTTCACTTGTTGCACGAAGAAGCGCCGAGACATTCCGTAGGTATATGAATACCGTCTTGTTCAATTCTGCATCCCCAAAGTACAGAGAGGGGTGTGGTTCAGTTCCATTCGAGGAAGCGTGGCCGTAATCAATACCGTAATTGCTGTCTACTAATTCCCTTTCTCCGCTTAATTAATCCGGCTGTCAAAGGATCAGCTTAGAACGAAACCACACCAAGCCTTAATTACGAAGGCACAAGCATTCGCGGCTTACCTGCGGGACTCGGGGGGAAAAAAAAAAGTACCTACCTGATACGAAGCTGACGCCACAGGGTAGAAAGCCTACAGATGTGAAATAGTCGCTTATTACGCGAACTATAGCCGCACACGCCAGCAACATGGCATTACATGGTCGGCAACACGAGGGACGCCTTTTGCCGATCAGCGTCTGGTAACTAAACTTACTAGCGGGCAGCACAGCCAATATGGAACCTTTCGCAGCACGCAGCGCTGAATCAGACGATATTACCTTTCCCGGAGCCTCACACAGCTGATCAGCGAACGAGTATAGTCTATTCACGGTTACTTCACACTTTTCTAATCAAACCTTTGAAAAACTACGCAATGCATTACGTGCTTGGCTGTTTCCTAAATAAGTCTAGTGTCACAAGCGTTTCGTATTTGCGTGAACATAAAAGTACCTTATTTTCGGTTGAACTGAACTTTTACTTATATTTTATCTAAAATTGTAGTATTTCATTTATAATTAATTTGAATACAAAGAACGATAAAACAGGTGTGTTGGTAATGCCTAGTAAGAAATAGTTCTTATGCGAAATATTATTACAGTGAATGTGCAAGAATTTGGTGTGTTGTCCCTTTGGTGTAATTATTTTATAGACTTTTACCTAGCTCTTTTCGCATGAGGCGGAGGAATATCGTGGCAGTACTTCAGAAACGTTGGAAGTAACCGTGAATGGATTATACGTCCGCATCAAAGGAAATGCCATGTCATTTCGCTTTTGTGTACACACCTATTCTGTGCTGACGCAATTGTGGCATAAGGGGCAACGGTGGTGTAGTGGCTAGACTATCCGCCTCCCACCAAGGCGAATCGGGCTCGATTCCTGGCAGGGTCGTCCCCGGATATTCTCACGTGGGAATCGTGCCTGACTATGCTGCTGGTCAGAGGGTTTTCTAGGGGTATCCCATGCATTCCAGCGCTGCTCCATACTCACCTCACTTCACCCTCATCGGCTCTAAGGACATCGATGTTAACAGCCGCCCGAATCTCTGCACTCATTCACCACTTGTGGCGTAACTACGCAGATCACTAGGAACTATTTAATATTTGGTTTTCGCGGATCATTTACAGATTTGCACATGCCATATACACTAAATTTTGTGTGATTATACACGACTGTTTTGTTTAATATTCAGTGATACTCTGAAAAATTATACGGTGCAGTAGAAATATAAATATATTGGTCTTATTATAACTTTAGGGTTTCTATTTAGAGAAATGTTATTTTATCACGTACAACATATTCTAAAACAAAACTCCTGGGGGCTGGAATGTAAAAGGATTGAGTTTACAGGATTGACCCAGAAAAAAAGCACAGAAAATGAAAGTGTTGATAATACTGCATTCAAAAATAATAAAAGAGAAGAAAATATTTTTACTGGAGCTTGTAACAGCCGGCGTGAGATGTTAGCACCAGTGCCCTGCACGGTTTCATAATCAAATATAAGGTCTCGCGAACGCTGATGGACGTTGTGACCCGTCAGCGGATGAATAACGGCTTCTGTTTATTTGCCGTGGCCGACAGAGAGCGCGCGAGGGGCTCCGGTGCTGCCGCATGGTGTTCCAAGTGCGAAGCTTCGAAACGAGACGAATGCCAGCCGACTTAATTCCATCCGTCAGTTCATTAAACTCGACAGGTTTCGGCTTTGATAAATACCGGCGGCGTTTTGAACCAAGTAAAATATCATTGGCACATTTTCTCACATAAATTCATGTTCGTTATTTATCAGACTCTTGTATTATAGTAACTACTATACTCAAGCATTAGTAAGGCGATGTTGGGTATCACGTATCTCGGCTAAAAGTAGGCCTAAATGTTTTCCACGATAATAATAATTAAAATCATTCGGTGAATTATATCTGATCAGTAAATTGCATTTAAACGAAATATTCGTATTATTGTTATTATTAACATACACCACTGCCAACAGATGTACGTAGCTTTATCACACGCACACACGTCAAAATCAAGCCTACAATATTTTCACTTTTGTTCATTAAATTGATTACTCATTCTTGCGTTTTTTTTATGTTCATATTTACTAATTCAATTATTTCTGCGGATTTTCTATACTTTACTGACACACCTATTTACATCCAAGCGTGCCGCATTTTCTGTTAATGTGTTATTTTTTAGACATATTTTATGTTGTGAAATATTTATGATAATTTTAACAGTGAATCAGTAAAAGTAGTTCTACGTATTAACGTCGTATCTTAATTGCGGGGGTTGCGGTCGCTGAGCGGTTAGACTGCTCGCCTCCCACCAAGGAGAACCGGCTTCAATCCCCGGCCTCACAGAAAAAAGTCTAATGTAACTGCAACAAAAATAATTACTATTGGGGCATTTATTTAATCGTTTATGTTGTAGTAACATTATTAATGTTGTGACAAAGTTACTTAATGTTAACCATTTACAAAGTTTTATAACGCAAACGTTAATGATAACAAATCCTCTAAGTAATGTTGCCGCAACCAAAAGTTATTTTACGCTAAAATTAACAGGAAGATCAAAATATTTTGTGTTATTGCGGCATTAAAGAAATGTCCAACCAACACAAGGTTACACTGGCGGATAGTAGTGAACAGCGATAACCTCGTAAAATGAAACTACTGTATTTAAATTTTAAAGCAGAATATGAGAATTAAATATGGCTTAGATCAGCTCCCAAGCCTTGCATAGCAGTTTACGTGTGCCAATTATGGATATATGTATAGAGCGTAAAGTATTTCTACGTAACGTAAAATAACTGCAGTTTGTCTTTACGTTATGTTCAATACTTAAAGAAACTTACTCTCACATGTCAAGATAGCGCAGTTGGTTAGACGTCGGGTTCTGTAAAATGGAGGGAGTATAAGTACTCACGGCGCGGTTAGATTCCAATCAAATCTGTCAATTTTTTTCCGTTGGTAATATTTATTTTTGTGACAAAATAATGGTCCTTAATTTATTTTACATCAGAACAATTTTTTTAAAGCAAATAATATAGAAAAATTTTTTTAACCAAATGTTAACATCAGTTCAATACAAAATGTATTTTGCCGCATCATAAACACTGCCTTAAAGTTGACAGTACAGGAAGGATTTAAGGTTGCTACGTTGTTGCCTTAATGCTCCATTATCTACATTAGCAGCGACATTAGTTACTGACGGCTCACACATAACAAAAAAATAATGTTGCAGTAACATTAATACTGTTGGCACAACATTAGCCTTTTTTTTCTGTGGGGTCACTCCCGTATTTTCGCATGTGGGAATCGTGCCAAACGGTGCTGCTGGTCTCCCGTTTCCCCACGCCCCTTCATTCCGGCGCTGCTCCATACTCACGTCGCCTCATTCTCAACGGCTCTCAACGCCTTGATTTAAAGAACCGCCCAAATCTCTTCACTCACTCACTCGCCCCTAACTGCAATGTTTCGAATTGAAGTCGCTAAATTTATTTGATTAAATTTTTGTTTATTTTGTGCTCTTAACAGAGAATCCGCAAGCCAATAACGTGTCGTTACATGCGACCTCTTGCCTTTTTGTCCCCCTCTGCCTCCAGCGTGCGAAGCGCAGTACGCTAATGGCATCACTGGTAACTGGAGAAGTGCGCGCGGAGTTACAAACAAGCTGCCGCGTGACATTGACGCATGCCGACGTAAGGCTTTCGAGACGGGAGGGGCTCCCGTCCTCGGGAAGATTGAACGTCTTGGGTGATCGCTGCTCGAGTTTCCTAGTGATTCCCCCTCCCCCCTNTGGCTCCCGTCCTCGGGAAGATTGAACGTCTTGGGTGATCGCTGCTCGAGTTTCCTAGTGATTCCCCCTCCCCCCTTCCCCAATCATATCGACTGGTGGGATGAAGACACATCTGGGCCGGGTCGGCTCAGCTATATAAGCCACGGCGTGCCTCTAAAACGGGAGTCTGGAAACGTGGACGGCTATTAGCGCCAGGAGAGAGTGGCCGTTTGGATTGTGGGAAAGTGGGACTTTATGCGTGATTAGCAGGCATTTGGAATAATGGCAATAGGCAGCTTGATCGTAAATGTGTAAATTATAAGTGCGGATTATGTGACTGTAGCTCGTATAATGACAGTGATAAGGTCTTGAACCATTGTAGCGATTTGCATTAAACATTGCTTTCACTTACATGAATATTAAGTGTTAATATTGGAGATAGTTGGTTTAATGGTGTAAGTTATANCATTAAACATTGCTTTCACTTACATGAATATTAAGTGTTAATATTGGAGATAGTTGGTTTAATGGTGTAAGTTATAAATGTGTGTATTATTAGATATAACTATGTAAATAAATTAAGAGAATTAAATTAGTTGCTTTTTTTTATTAACACATCCATTCATCACGAACTTGGGTTTGCTCCAGGTGACTTGTTGCAGTACTAAGATTATTAAAAGTTTATATAACTTACTCACCGGTCGGCGGAAACAGAATATCTAGACCATGGCCTCCCAACAGGAAATCCATTCACAACGTGCAGTGCCTGTCGGACATAGAGATCTTTGACGGTAGCTCGCTGTTACGAACTAGCTTTTCAGCTAGCTCGTACATGAAAGATTATGAGAGTATGCTGGGGGCGTATCTCAAATAATGACTCGTTAATTCGGTAGTGCAAAACAGTATCTGATGAATTTATTACAATTTACGGTTATACAATTATTATTTATATTAGCATTGACCGGGGGAGCTTTACATTGAATTTAATATTATGTTTATTGTTACTTCACTCACGCCATTTTAAATAACCCTAACCGGAACGTCATCACCTTGTTAATGTTGCCGGAGGCTGATTCTAGGAGACGGTTAGCGACGGCCGGACACCCATCTTCCTGGTCTGCTTCGCTGGTCGGGTCGCCCAAAGGACTAATGATGAATGACGACGACGAGACGGTTAACGACGGCCTATATCAAGCGCGTGGTTCTGCGGCCGCGCTCAGTGACCGGTGGAGGGGATTTCTGCAACTGTCGACGACCAAATGGTGGCGTTGCAATCCCGCTCGTTTATGTTTGAAGGTGTGATCAGGCAAGCCGTTCAGCTAAGGCCTGACCACACCGTAACATCGCGCAGCAAATAAGTTACCAGACAGTCTTACGTGGAAGGAAATGTCTTGCGATTACGCTTATGTGCACTTATTGGGGATTGAAAGCTTCCCAGCGTATTAGGACGGCCGTCCATCTAACTCTAGATTACTATCAGAGTTTCATATAACGACTGGCGTTTTTTCTTTATCCACCTCGTTGTGTTTCCTTTCGTCCAAGAGAAATGTGGTTTGCGTGATACAAAGCTGCCATATGGCATTGTACATGTAAAATTAGTGCGTGTGGGAACCACGCATGATTTGAACAACCACTGCAAATATTGTGATGGGAAATGAGATTCGAGCATAAATATTGCAGGTTGAAAAGCGTAAGACCATTTCTGCTGTAAGCTGTCTCAAGACCCGATGTAAAAGAGACTTATCTACTTATCTTGACGTATTTGCACTTAGTCTTCTTACGCAAAGAAAACACACTTTTACGAATTAGAAGGGAATATATTTCAAAACAGCAAGTATATAACTAATTATTTTGGATACCTTCAACACAACAAATTTAGGTATTTTTCAGTAAATGTAATGTTTGCATACAATAATGCACTACGGATCGTTTAAAAACACTTCACAAAGGGCTTAACTCTCGAGTCATAATTAATCCCGTAACATAAATATAATTTTCTTCGTGAGTATGATAATCAGAGCTAAAACAATATGAAAATAAATTTTTTTGAAATAATTAAAATATATATAAGTGATTATAGATTGAAATTTTGTATAGTTGTTTGAGCATCTAAGATGGATGTTTCTAAAAAAGTAAAAGGAAGAACTGAAACAAATGAATGCGTAAGAGAAAAAAGTGAGATAATGCAAAATGTTTGTGAATATTTTTTTTAATGAGCTTATTGTTAGAATTTTTATTATTTCTTTAAAGAGGGCATGACAAATGATCTAGCTGTGAAATAAAATTAACTTCACCCACTCTTGGAGCAAACATTATTTTTTCCAGTACGAAATCAAACACTTTTCCCTTGAATACGTGAAACTGCTTGCCCCCTTTTCAAGCCCGCGTTCAAGCCTGCGAAATTCATCCGGCGTGTAATTAATTTGTTGNGCGTGAAACTGCTTGCCCCCTTTTCAAGCCCGCGTTCAAGCCTGCGAAATTCATCCGGCGTGTAATTAATTTGTTGATACAGCCTTACGCTGCGGCCAAAAGGCATGTGAAACCTGCTCGAATGAATTTTCGCGCCAAAACCGCAACGCATGGGCAGTCCATTCGCGAATTAATGCACGTTTATACCCGTGGCGTGGTGGTTGTTAGTGGTGTGGCATTAGAGGGGTTGGGGGAGGGAGGACAGGAAAACACCATGCCCGGATAAATGTTTCGCTCGCGTGTAATTGCGCCCGACTCATAATTACTGCACATTAGCGGTCGGGGCGCCATATTTGCCTCGCGGTGCAACGCCAGATCATACAACCTTTTTTTATTAATATTTCAACAAAAGCGCCATCGGAGAGCGCCACTAACCTCTAGTCTAATAGCGATTACGGCAGCTGCGTCACGTAAGACAGGGTTTGCGCGGTAAATATTTCACGGGTGGAAATCTCCGTATAGTCGTAGTCGTGCAAATTGGTACCTCGCTTACAAACAAGCGGGTGTAACGTCTCTTGACTTTGGAAATAGCATTCGTATGTTAAAGCCCAAACTTCAACACAAAACGTGACTGTTCTTGTGCACGTTGGGTATGTTGTACACAAGTTATTATTACGCAGGGATATATGAAGGAGAATATTTTAACAATCAACAATAGTAGTAGAAAGAAATAAAAATGTTTCTGCTTATGAAGAAGCGCGTGTGAAGAAAAGCTCTATGCAGACGAGGTACTGCAGGCATAGTGAAAAAGTGAGTATACCCGACCAAATCCACCGGTTATCAGCAACCTCGCCTAGACGTGAATCCACCGCTGATCGAACTCGACTCACCGTGGCAGTAAGCTGACGTGTTATCCGCATGATCAGCACTGGACAGGTTGCAATACGAACGTAATACTTCTTACATACAGACGTCGTATGGCTTTGACGTTTTCGCTTTGACAGCGCGTATTGCATTTCTGTGGGAGTTATTCCTTTCATACCGAAGTTAGTGTAACGTACGACGGTTACATACTCACTTTACAGGTTTTCAATGCATTCGCTTTCTATGCATCTATCGCCCAGGTAGTGCTTCCTGATTACAGCGGCCTCTAAATCACCTGGATAACGCCTCGGTGTTCATTATCAGCGTGCCATTCCGTGGATCTCGAATTGTTCACGNCGGCCTCTAAATCACCTGGATAACGCCTCGGTGTTCATTATCAGCGTGCCATTCCGTGGATCTCGAATTGTTCACGATTCAGCCTGCTAGCGCAGAGAGAACATAAGGACGAGTGAGCATGAAAGCTACGCAGTAAGCAACACTAAACAGCAATTTTGTCAATAGGTCTGCCTAAACCATACAGCTTGACCTGTTGATAAGCAGCCCTTCTTATGCATATACGTGCTTTGGGTTACTACATTTCCTCTTACCTAGTTTTTACATAACGAATATACATCACGTGCAAACATTTTTTAAACATGAATTTGTAGCAGATATATATGCAAAGAAACTTAATGTCCCTGTTCAAGTGCTTTGCAAATTTCTGCGGGCGAATCATTATCCGATATTTAAGACATGCGCAGAAGGGCACTTATCTGTATACCCAGGGCTTCCAAGAACTAAGGAGGACCTTATGGCTTAAACTATCTGGGTTTCACCTATCTCTCACAAAATNTATACCCAGGGCTTCCAAGAACTAAGGAGGACCTTATGGCTTAAACTATCTGGGTTTCACCTATCTCTCACAAAATGATAAGAAACAAGGATTTATTTTTAAAATTAATACATAGGTTTGGTTAGACAGTTGGTAGTGCCTAAAAGTTTTGACGTCGTGTAGAGGTTACACTGCTCGCGTCCCACCTAGACGGTGGGATCACTCGCGGATTTTCACATGTGGGAATCGTGCCGGGCGATGCCGCTGGTCGGTGGGTATTCCCGGGGTTCTCGCGTTTCCACATTCCTTTCATTCCGGTGCTGCTCCATACTCACGGTGTTAAGAGCCGCCTAAATCTCTCCGCTCCGTTCTCCACTACGCGCAAGGTTCTGAAACGAAGTGCAGTGTTCCCGTTGTCCGCTGGAACTACGAGGGTTAAAGCGGCGGCTCTATCATTCTGTAGCAAAGTTCCGTGCATCTTCCTTCACAATCAATACATTTTGGGAAAAGACAACGTGAAAAGGCAGTTTTAAGCTTTGCTTGGGAGCACGGAAATGGTGCTTGTAATGTGCGCGGTGTCTTGAAAGCAGTCTTTGTACCTTGTATCGAGTGTAATTCATTTTCGAATACCAGTACACACGACGCACGTAAAGTAGTTTTAAACACTCTGCAACGCGGTACAAGCTCCAGGTACATAGTCATCTAAGGGCGGGTTTTACCACCTCCTGTTAATCTCCCCGTCAAATCTTAGCTGCTGACTAGCAATGAATTTCGTTTTACCTATATACTAAAGATCAGGTAGACCTCTTTTTCTTCTTCGGCGCAGGTACCCAACATTGACCTACTCCAAAGGAACACAAATGTCAAAGTCGCATGGTCAACAGCGATGAACGTGTTTGTTTATATCTTAAATTTTATATGGCACGCACTTTTATGTTATTAAAATGATTTTACCAATTTGGATTTAATCGAAGAGCATTANTCTTAAATTTTATATGGCACGCACTTTTATGTTATTAAAATGATTTTACCAATTTGGATTTAATCGAAGAGCATTACAAATTGGTTGAAAGAAGAACAAAAACATATAAAAGCACTTGTTTACTAAACAGTGATCTAACCTCAAGTCCAATCCACGCCGTTTTTGCTAGCCATGTTGGCAGACAAGCAGTTCAATGTTGGGACATGGAGATGGGCTGTACGCAACCAGCGAGATGGGTCTACCTCATCTTTGTCCTGTGGTTTTACCACTTGAAGTCAACTTCTAACAGTGACTTTAGCTCCCAGTTGCTGATTACCAAGGATGGACCAGGGACTAACTGTTACAACCGGATGCTGGAAAGAAAGAAAATTGTGTAATATTTGGAATGTACGGCAGGAATACAACGATATAAAGTATTTATGTAATAATAAGTAGATACCTGCAGTTGAATTATTTAAAATTCTCCTCCCAGATTGTGATTATTTTTTTTTGTTCGTGTTATACCATTCAACAACATTTCGGCATGAATTTTGGCAATGGAATTTTTGTTTCTATAATCAACACATGTTTACGACGTTACTGTGCTGCTGTCTTGAAGGAAACCGTGACCGCAAAATATGTAGCGTGGCGGATGAACAGTGAATCGCAAGTGCTTTCTTGTGTGAGTAAAGAAATGTTGAGACATTGGCGAGTATTTAAATAATAAAAGTATTTGTTAACTTAGATTAAGTAATTTCCAGTGATAAATTCGTACAGTGCTCATATAACATTTCACTGATCTGTGGTATTCTGTGAAATGCAGGGGAAAACTCCACTTGTTCGTTATACTTGTGCACATTGTGCGTGAATGTACTGCTGTCTGTTGCGTGCGTTAGTACAACATGGCAATGGAGACGTAAATGATGAANTGCACATTGTGCGTGAATGTACTGCTGTCTGTTGCGTGCGTTAGTACAACATGGCAATGGAGACGTAAATGATGAAAATATAAGCAAATATGTGTTTATTGTAATTTTAATCAATTGGTAGTAACAGATATGAAACAAATTTTCTCACAAAAATATATTAACATGTCACTTTTGCTTCCCGATATATGAAGCTTAAAATACTAACAACTTAACTTCGGTATTATTAAATAAAAATAAGCTACTACAAAAATTTTAACTACACAGAAATTTTTTTGTCATTTAAAAATATAAAAACCAACTAATTAAATTTGTTAAAATGTTGTTCTTAAAATAGCACAAACCCGAATAGCTTTAGTCACCAACATCTACAAAATTAGACCGGAATTTTCAGATTAAAAACAGAAGGCTACACAATAGTGGTAAAACACTACCTTCTATTTAGCCAGCAGTCAAGCCTAGCTCCCAGCTAGCCAACCTACGCGTTTAGCTAGGGGTGGTAAAACCCACCCTAAGTGTCTCTTTGACAACGAGGTGAATATTAAGAATTTGGCCTCTACGGTCGCGCTGCTGTTTCGTGGTGTCTCACCGCTGTCAGTATTGTCACTTCACGAGGGGAAAACGCGACGTACAATGACAGACGGGTTTTATTGCGCATTCCCTTCTCGCTCGCCAGCGATATTCTATAGGCTCTCATTTCTACGTCACCTCACACAATCCTCGGGTTGCCTCTTTTGAGTTGNCGCTCGCCAGCGATATTCTATAGGCTCTCATTTCTACGTCACCTCACACAATCCTCGGGTTGCCTCTTTTGAGTTGGCACTAAGCGGTTTGTCCATACACGACCGACGTATAACCGTGTAACGTTATTCCTAAACTTTGGTAAAACAAACGATGCTGTGTTGTTTTCAAATTATGTTCAACGTGATAATCGGTAAACGGCGCGTCTCTGGAGAATACATGTCACTCATATGGTAAGGTCTTCAATTTTTCAGTATTTACCAATGTTAAAGATGTTGAATGTACGGCGTAATCCACACGTGAGTACCAGCTATAGATTGGACGTCGTAATTGGGGTCCTCGGTGGCCGTGNGTACGGCGTAATCCACACGTGAGTACCAGCTATAGATTGGACGTCGTAATTGGGGTCCTCGGTGGCCGTGCTAGAGTTGAGGCTGACCCGCTGATTCTTCTCGCTTGACCTCTTCATGGCGAAGTTTACTAGCAGAGATGCGGGTGGTGAAGTAATCACGGCCTGCTATACTCAAATAGCTTCCGATGACTTTGTCCTTTCATTGCATAATCCATCTAAAGTTCATTCACGGCTACTTCCAACATTTCTGAAGTTCTGCTTTAAGTTGTACTTTCAAGTTATTCCCACGCCTCGTGCAGACAAAGCTTAACCAAGTACAAAAAATTACACCAAAGTGAAAACTTACCGTATTGGTGTGCACTCCGTTTAATAATAGTTTATATAAGAACNCGCTCGCCAGCGATATTCTATAGGCTCTCATTTCTACGTCACCTCACACAATCCTCGGGTTGCCTCTTTTGAGTTGACACTAAGCGGTTTGTCCACACACGACCGACGTATAACCGTGTAACGTTATTCCTAAACTTTGGTAAAAACAGACGATGCTGTGTTGTTTTCAAATTATGTTCAACGTGATAATCGGTAAACGGCGCTTCTCTGGAGAATACATGTCACTGATATGGTAAGGTCTTCAATTTTTCAGTGTTTACCAATGTTAAAGATGATGAATGTACGGCGTAATCCACACGTGAGTACCAGCTATAGATTGGACGTCGTAATTGGGGTCCTCGGTGGCCGTGCTAGAGATGAGGCTGATTCTTCTCGCTCGACCTCTTCATGGCGAAGTTTACTAGCAGAGATGCGGGTGGTGAAGTAATCACGGCCTGCTATACTCAAATAGCTTCCGATGACTTTGTCCTTTCATTGCATAATCCATCTAAAGTTCATTCACCGCTACTTCCAACATTTCTGAAGTTCTGCTTTAAGTTGTACTTTCAAGCTATTCCCACGCCTCGTGCAGACAAAGCTTAACCAGGTACAAAAAATTACACCAAAGTGAAAACTTACCGTATTGGTGTGCACTCCGTTTAATAATAGTTTATATAAGAACNGGTACAAAAAATTACACCAAAGTGAAAACTTACCGTATTGGTGTGCACTCCGTTTAATAATAGTTTATATAAGAACTATTTATTACTAGGCAATACCAACATCCCTTTTTTCTCTCAGTTTTTATTTTTGTTAATTATAAATTAAATGTTATAAATTATAAAAAAAATTATTAAAAGTTCAATTTTACCAAAAATAAGTTACCTTATTTTTTTACGAAAGTAAAAAACACTTGAGGTACATGACATATTTATGAAACATGCAAACACGTCATATATGGGCTGATTTTTTTTTAAAGTTTGATTCAAAAATTGTGAAGATACTGCGAATAAATTATGACATTTTTATAGAAGTTCGTGAACTTTAGAAATTCTCTCGGTACAGGTTAGACTTCATTATATTCATGAGTTCTTTCTATGACTCGATCGCAGTGGTTCGGACACGTCCCGGATAATTCTTTAGCCAGTAAAGAAGAGAAAAAAAGTTATTGTATCACGCGCAGCCATGTCGAACAAAAATTGGCTTCTCAACTCGGCAGCAGCGAATTATATAGTATATTCGTGGTTTTTTCACATTTTTTGAATAGGACCTTTAAAAAATCGCCCCGTGTATGACGGGCTTGGTTGTTTTCTAAATATGTTTCGTATCGCAAGAGTTTTATACTTGTGTTAACTCAAAAATATCTAATTTTTATTGCATAGAACTTTTTCTTATATTTTGTCTGTAAATTATGATAGTTAGTTTATTAGTAGTTTTAATAAAACGAGGGATTATATAAGGTATGTTGGTAATGCTAAGTAATAAAAATATCTTATGCAAAACGTTATGAAAATGAGTGCGCACGAATGCGGTGCGCTGTCCCGTTTGTGTAATTTTCTAGACTCGGTTGAGATTTATGAGTACAAGACGGAGGAATCTGCAGGAAGTAAAACTTTAGCAGGGTTTAAAAAAAAAAANACTCGGTTGAGATTTATGAGTACAAGACGGAGGAATCTGCAGGAAGTAAAACTTTAGCAGGGTTTAAAAAAAAAAAGCTGGAAGTAACCGTGAATGGACTACACAAACAGCTGTGGCCCGAGTATGCACAGGACTGAGATNACTCGGTTGAGATTTATGAGTACAAGACGGAGGAATCTGCAGGAAGTAAAACTTTAGCAGGGTTTAAAAAAAAAAAAGCTGGAAGTAACCGACTTACCTGATGTGTTTGTCGACACCGGGCTCATACGTGTCCTGAGAGATATCTACGCTACTGCCGAAGTCATCCGCGAAAATCACGTAACTGCAGCCATCTACCTTCCCCGGAGGTCCACTGCTGCAGTCACATTACCGTCCTCGTCCTCAGTCGTCATCATCTTAACGTGATCATTAATAATTCCATTTCAGATGTTGCAAAAGAGGAAGTTCATGGAGTGGAAAGTACCTACGAATTTCTAATGTCAACTAACTTTTTGTAACCCATGGAAAGGGTTTCAGTAGAAGCATACACAAAAAAAAAATCAATTATAGAATAGTTTGTGTGCTAGCAGCAGCCAATAGCATTGTCTCGGGAAATAAACTTATTGTATCGGATCTAGATTCTGATCTTGCAAAGCAACGACCATGATTTTACCTATAATGCAACATGCCATACGTGAACGAGTATACTCGGGGTAATATGTCAAGGGGTTGATGGTGTTGTTCACCAAAAAATGCATTATTTTGTACTTGTACGATATACCATTCCACTAGTGAACATTACTTATAAGTACTCTTCCTTCGCAATAGTTTTTGCATCGTGGCTTGTCAAAATCTCAATTTTAGTGTTACTGGGAATTACAAATAAAATTAACGAAATCGTTTACAGAAAAATTTAACAAGGATGGCTGAAAGGTCATGTCTAAATGCATTTTAAGTTATGTTTAGCCAAGGTTCTTCTACGAAAAATGAAAGACTAATACAAATTTAAAATATGCAATAATTGACCTATTTTAAGCAATTTTTAAAAATTTCGAAAGCATATGNGAAAGACTAATACAAATTTAAAATATGCAATAATTGACCTATTTTAAGCAATTTTTAAAAATTTCGAAAGCATATGGCGTGATTTTGAGTATTCGTGGAAATATCTCATGTTATTTCATGTAAATGGTGATTTAGCTGTACGCCGCGCCACAAGAACACCAAAACTATGATTTTGACAAAAGTAAAAAAAAATATGTCTAAGTGAGTAAATAGTACGTGCAAGTAATGTCTACAAGTTGAACCNTGATTTTGACAAAAGTAAAAAAAAATATGTCTAAGTGAGTAAATAGTACGTGCAAGTAATGTCTACAAGTTGAACCCGTGTCAAATATAAACTAACGAATTTTTCTGTGTCCTGTACAGTAACTTCCTTGTCATTATCGACATAGTCTCGNTAACCGTGAATGGACTACACAAACAGCTGTGGCCCGAGTATGCACAGGACTGAGATATCTACGCTACTGCCGAAGTGATCCGCGAAAATCACGTAACTGCAGCCATCTACCTTCCCCGGAGGTCCACTGCTGCAGTCACATTACCATCCTCGTCCTCAGTCGTCATCATCTTAACGTGATCATTAATAATTCCATTTCAGATGTTGCAAAAGAGGAAGTTCATGGAGTGGAAAGTACCTACGAATTTCTAATGTCAACTAACTTTTTGTAACCCATGGAAAGGGTTTCAGTAGAAGCATGCACAAAAAACAATCAATTATAGAATAGTTTGTGTGCTAGCAGCAGCCAATAGCATTGTCTCGGGAAATAAACTTATTGTATCGGATCTAGATTCTGATCTTGCACAGCAACGACCATGATTTTACCTATAACGCAACATGCCATACGTGAACGAGTATACTCGGGGTAATATGTTAAGGGGTTGATGGTGTTGTTCACCAAAAAATGCATTATTTTGTACTTGTACGATATACCATTCCACTAGTAAACATTACTTATAAGTACTCTTCCTTCGCAATAGTTTTTGCATCGTGGCTTGTCAAAATCTCAATTTTAGTGTTACTGGGAATTACAAATAAAATTAACGAAATCGTTTACAGAAAAATTGAACAAGGATGGCTGAAAGGTCATGTCTAAATGCATTTTAAGTTATGTTTAGCCAATGTTCTTCTATGGAAAATTAAAGACTAATACAAATTTAAAATATGCAATAATTGACCTATTTTAAGCAATTTTTAAAAATTTCGAAAGCATATGGCGTGATTTTGAGTATTCGTGGAAATATCTCATGTTATTTCATGTAAATGGTGATTTAGCTGTACGCCGCGCCACAAGAACACCAAAACTATGATTTTGACAAAAGTAAAAAAAAAAATGTCTAAGTGAGTAAATAGTACGTGCAAGTAATGTCTACAAGTTGAACCGTGTCAAATATAAACTAACGAATTTTTCTGTGTCCTGTACAGTAACTTCCTTGTCATTATCGACATAGTCTCGCCAACTGCGTTTTGAATGATACTTTTTCATCTGCGGTAGTATCAATACATAATACGTCCACACATCTGATCGTAAATGCTCTCTTCCTTCATACTATATAGTATTTACGTATATGAATTATATGAGGCGAATCTATTTAATATTGTCAGCAGTACCTCTCTAAATATTTAATTATTATCTGACAATGTCGTTTGTTGTTGTGTCCAAATTGGTTTGCGCTTCGTTTGAAACTGAATTCCTAGCAAATTTATTTCTGGAAAATCAGTGTTTGTGTGTCTACGCATACCTCACTAATTAAATGTTCTGTGAAGTAAAGATTTTTTAATGAGAGGTAAAAACTTATTTATCTAGGGTTACCGTTTTTACTTCTCTGATATTACGTAAGATCAAAAAAAATAATAATTAAGGAAAATAACGGAAAATCTAATTTTTCAACTAGCATCTGCAGTTCGAACACTAATAAAACTCCAATGACGCAAATTAACTTTGTGAGAAATTCAGATACAGCAAGCGCGCGTGGAAATTTCTGGATGTCACGGCATGGAGTTTCGTAACGGCCAGACGTGAGCTTGTGGAGTTTTAATATTTACTAGAAATTCGCCTTGCCCGTCCTTGAATAATCGTGCCAGGGTGATGTAGTGGTCAGGCTATTTACATCCCACCCAGGCGAACCGGGTTCGATTCCCCAATCCCGCATTTTCGCATTTGAGATCTCCCGTTTTCTCCACCCTTGCAATCCGGCGCTGCTCTATACTCACCTCACTTCACCCTCATCGGCTCTCAAGACCTCGATGTTAAGACCCGCCCCAATCACTTGACTCCAGAATCGTGTCACGTAAAACGACTACTTCAACAAACCAACAAGAAGTAATAAGGATGCAATTAATATTTAAATAAGTTTTTAAAAACTGAGCTGGTAGGCAGTATTTGTTGTTTAGTTTGTAGCGATAGCATTATAAATGAGACCAGAAACATATGCAACAGTAGTGAGACAATTACAATTACACACGTGCCTTACCCGGGACTCGAACACAGAAAACGTCGTATCATAACCTAGTGTGCAATGAACTGCATTATGGAGGTCGGATTCTTAGCATCCACTTTCTGATTTAACAAGTGTAATCTTTCGAATGATAGGGTTTATTAACCCAAAATATTTACCGGGTTGTCATTTTTAAAAATAGGTGACTGACCCACTTAAAACATGTAAGTTTACATGGCCTAAAGAAGTGCTACTTGTGCGAAGAATGTGGTGGAAATCGGGTGTATGATCCCTGAGATACGGCATAAAAAACTGAAAGTTCTTATTTAATGCTATCGTAAAAAATTTCCAAAATAAAAGAGGTCATATATACGATGCTTCTAATGTATAATGTGTAAATACAAATTTAGGATGAATCTGGTTAAATTGTTAAAATATGTGGCAAATTTTCCTCAATTAGCTACGAAGCCATAATTTTGAACATCGTTGCTTGACCCATTTAAATCACGAACGTTTATATGGCCTTCTGCAGCATTTATGGCGTGCGCTATTTGGTACAAATTAGTTGAAATCTTCCTGTGTAACTTTTGGTGGGTGCCGGTTGATTGGTCCTCGAGATATGGCATAAAACGTACCACATTCGATGATTGTATACTGCCAATATACAAAGTTAAGTTAAAATAGATGACATAGTTTCGTAGATATAGCAAACAAAACTAAAATTATTTTATAGCCGTCATTCTGAAAATATGTGTGCCATACTTAAAAAATACATATATTAGTATGGCTTACCACAGTACATCATCTGTACCAAATTTTGTAAGAATGAGTTGATTGTTTATCGAGATATTAGATAAAAACTTTATTTTTTATGGGTAGGATATCATACAAAAATTGCAGCGAAATGATGCTCTGAATAGATAAGTCTGATGATTTTAAAAGGTACTGCCAGCATACAAAATTCAGTTGGAATTCGTTTCGTTAATAAGATATACCGAGTTAAAATATTTATAAAGCCACCATTTTGAAAATAAGTGCCTGACCTACTTAAAACATACCGGTTCACACCACCTGCTGCAGTACTATTTGTTTGCCACATTTGGTATGAATATGTCAATTGGTTACCGAGGTATGACTTAAAAAACTTTATTTATTCATAGGGTACTATCTTGGAAAATTGTGGACAAAATATGCTCCGTGGTAGTCAGACACGAAGCCCTGTCTCAGAGCGCCGCGCAGAAAAGTCGCGAGTGCGTACGCGCACATTATAAATGTGACAAAGTTAAAAACGTTCACCATTTTCAAAGTCTTATATTGCTATAATGCGAATATAATGTTAAAGTGTTAACTTTAACAAAGTCTCTAAGTAATGTTGGCCCCGAATGTATTACGCTAAAAAATATCACGACGAAAAATAAAATACATATGTTAATACAACATTTTAAGTCACGTCCAGCCAACACCAGTTTACACAGATTTAACATTTGAAAATAGTTAATACTAGTAAACAGCAACCACATGGTAAAATGACACCACTGTATTTAAGCTTTAAATATAGAATGATAACTAAATGTAACTTAGATCAGCTTTCAAAACTCGCAAAGCAGTTTGTGTGTGTCAAATACGCATATACTTCTAGCGCATAAAGTATTTCCACATATTGAAAGAGTACTGCAGGTTGTCGTTGTGTATTGTAAATGCCCACAGTATGATAGGAAGTCACACATGTCATAATAGAGAAATTGGTAGGACGATGGGTTTCGTGAAATTGAGGTCATCATTCACACAGAACACAGGCTCTATTCTCCCCTTTGTCTCATATATTTTCTTCGTAGGTAATATTTTTAGAGCAAAATAATGGTACTTTATTTATTTTGCATAGGAATGTTGTTTAAAACCAATGGAAATGAAAGAAAATTTTTTTACGTAGGTGTTAACATCGATTCAACACAAAATTTGTTTTGCCGCAACATAAACTCAACCTTAATGTTGACAGTACAGTAAGGAGGTGATGTTGCTTTAAAAGTAGTAAATATTACATTTACATTAGCAGCAACATTAGTTACTGTCGGCTCACAGATAACAAAAAATTACTGTTGTAGTAACATTAATACTGTTGCCACAAAATTAAACTTAGCCTTCGTTGGAAATAATGGTGGAACTAGAATTAACATTTCTGGGGGTGGGGGGCAGGAACTGCTAGGAGTTTTGAGAATTTTTGTTATCTTGGGAAAATGTTTGATTTTAAGCATTAATAATGACTTTCTAAATGTATCCAGGATGTCTGAAAATAAGATATTAAATATGGGTTTAAAATGTAACCATATTAAAAATTTTTACTCGTAGTTTCTGTTTTATAATTTGTGTCAGTCTTATCCCTTGGCTCTTAAACTTCCCTCATTCGGACAATTAACATTTCCTCTTTATTGTCGACTTTATTTCTTTAATCTTCTTTCTTTCAGTTACAAAAGTCTGAGGGGCTTTTGGTTGTAAGCGCCTTGGTAGGATTTATAAAACCTCCCAACACTGGCCTGTCAGCTCCTGGACTCTATGCATCATGTTGTTAACGGCTGCTCAAGGTAAAATGAGCACTTTTGAAAGCTTTTCTTAAAATCTACTTGTATGTAAATTGTGTATTCCTACACCACATGTACTATTAATGTTACCATTAGCCTCATTACTTTATTTGTGCGTTGGTCAAGGGCAACTGTAAAAATTAGAAAAGGAAATATTTTATAAATATTGTATTGTTACACTTATATGCATTAACGTAAAAACAAAAAGTAAAATAAAATAGTTCAGTATTCACAAAATTTTACATAACACTTGTAATTTAACGTTATCACATGGAACTACTTTCCCTCCACCGTTGCCAACTTTACTGGGCGCGTAAAAGTCAGTGTGTCCAGTGAGACATATGCAGGTATGAGCAGTAAAATTTTTCCAAGGTTGATTTCAAAATTGCTCACTTCACCGTGAACAGCCATTAGTAGTGCAGGAAAAGAGTTTTGTATTCTGGTGAAGGGAGGGGGGAGGGGAGCCCTCGAACTACAGCGATTTGTGAAGGATACTACGGCCGCAGCTATTGGCGGAAATCCGGGGTTCCAGCCAAACCCTACCACCCGCCATCACTCTCATCGACGTTTTGGCGAGCGAGGTTTGCAAACGAGAACAACAGGAAGTCGTGTGCTAAAATTTCCCTGACAGCGAATAAATGGCCACTTCACTTATGGTAAAAAANTCGATCATCGGAAATTAATTTCAGGATGCAGTCGCCCACTCGGCGCGCGGCGGCCATCAGCATTGCAAATGAGGATCCGTGGATGTGAAAATAATGAGGTAGCTTGGTAATTCCGGGGTGTGGGTGGTGTAGTTACGAGCGGAAGGCGGAGTGGCCGTTCTAATGAAAGCGTGGCGGCAGTTTTGTGCTAGCGGGACTCGGGAAGCGGACACGGGAATTGGCGAAACGGACCGATTGTTTTGAGCGACGTCACTAGCCAGCATACAAACAGTACAATTTTTGAGAAAATTAATCTTTTACTCTTTTTTTTAATTTAAAATGCTCGTCACGCACATTCATGGCTTCTTCAAACTTTTCTGAAGCGCTACTAAAGTAATTCTTTCGGGCAACTCATTACGCATTTTTCCGCCATGTGTAGGCGAAAAGTAAAGGACAAAAAAACACCAATGCGACAACGCACGGTATTTGTGAGCCAGACTGACAATTAAACACGAATATGATTTATACGTAACAAAGACATACCAACAAAGTTAAACTGAAATAAAAGCTTGTTCCGGCCACACAATACTGACAAAATCTGACAAAATGCACGCTTGAATAAAATATACCTATGTGCTGGACTAAAATAAATTAGACCGTCAACCAAATATTTAGTTTAATTAACTTTATATATTTATTTGGCTACTTATTTAATTGCCTTTGTTAGAAAATACAGCTCGAGAGTTTGTTTGTAATTTCTGTGACAATCAGAATAATACCGGTGTTTATAAAAATCCTAATAAAACCAGTTCAAAGGAAAACTAAATTGTAAAGCTGTAAAAATTGTAAGATTTATTTACCCACGTTGTTCAGCATTTTCTATGTATGTATATATATATATATACACATGTACATATATATATTTAAACGTTCTTACTTTGCCAGTAATCACTTTACCAGAGGTTGCTAAATCGTAGCGCTCAGGTGCAAATGAACTCATGCTATAGCTGTTTTTTTGTAATTTGGAGCAATGTTACAGCGAAATTAAGGATTTAAAATCGCGTAACATTTATTCTGGTAAGCTTTCGCAAAGAGTTAGGTTTTGAAATTAACCTCACAGCGTTTTCGCAAATACAAGAAGCCAATAGTGTAAATTAAACGGGTGAAACTAACAAACAAATTATTATTCCAACCTTTCTTTAGTCCTGATGTAAGCTAATACAATTACACGCTTTGGCCACGAAAATAACGTTATTTGTCTCTTTTGGATGCATGTTGTTATTATATTTTGAGGTACTGATATCTTACAAGCCCTTAAGCGTGTGATTATTTAATTGCAATTATGGTTGATTTTCCGACGCAGCCTCGACGGCCAGACTGAAGGTACTTCTAGATATTTTTATTTTTTTCTATTGATATTCCTGTCGAATTAACGATAATTCTATCAACCACTACCTTTACTCTGCCATCGAATTGCGCAATCAATCACTGTGCCCCCACTTCTGTCCAATTCCCACATTTCATCTTCCTCTGACACCGCGCGCTTTATGCAGTCGCGCAACTCATCAGCAGTACTTCTAGCGCGCAGTTGACTTCACTAACACTTGCGCGTCGCCCAATTAAAACCCTTTCATACCCAGTGTAGAGAGTTGTCCACGTGTTGCACGGAAATGTGACATTTGACCGGTGTTGTACACTAACTGACCAGTAGTCTTCCCTGGACTATATCATTCCTAAACCGTGTTACTGCGCTGCGTTGTCACTGACTCGCATCACTGATTACCGAGCTTAAAATCTACATATTATGGGCAGTGATAACAAAACGTGTCCCCTGTTAGATTAAGGAGCACGCCTGTCGTCTGCATTGTTATTCTTCTTTGGAGTTCGAGAGCCGCGGGAGCTATAAGGGTTATACTGGCACGCGCTTCAAGAGCACCATCACCTCTACCCATAGGGCTCTGATTGCTGCGTGTACTTAAGGGACTTTAAGACGTGACACTATCATATTATTGATGAAAAGTCTATATAAATGTTCATTACTGCTTCCGATAGTAGTTTGGCTCGTTTCCAGCTGGTATGTTTTAAGATACGACAGTACAGGCAGTTTTTAACTATATTGGAGGGCTCCAAAATAATATTTACAGCAAGTGTAGCATCTTTAAAGAACCATTCCTTCCTCCTCTGAAGTATGATGTCTTTTCGTATGTTAACATACTGGAGGAACGTTTAATAACTTCGTCAAAACACCAGGATTTCAAACACTCCGCAACGCAGTTCAAGACCCAGGTAGGCGGAACCCTAAGTACATTACTACCATTATAGGTTAGAAGTTTAAGTATTTAACCAAGCCCTATAAAATTGATTGGTGATTTACATAAATAATATTTACTATTACTTAACGTCGTGACAAATAATAAACAAGAATAAATTAAAAATCATTGGGATTCACAAATATAAATATAACTGATCTATAACCTCAATATTCGATAACGCAGACGTCACAGCCTGAGAAAACCCGTTTTATACACTACCACTATAAACGATCATCCTCTTCATGAAAAGAGACCAGAATCCGGTCTCGATTTGACTCTCTCGTTCGTATCTAGATAAGGAAACCAATGCCACGGTGTAGAAAACCATTGGCTCACTCACCGGGTATACTACATATGTCTTACCCCACCCATGTGTGCTAATTACTTGGCACTACCATAAGACCAACTGAGTAGATGATGTAGAAATCCCTCTCCCAAACAAAGAAAAGTAATTTATGCTGGTAGGTGTATATATATATATTTGTGTGTATAGACAGTACGAAAGGTCAGTCACTGGTGTGAAGCGTGAAGAGATGTGGGTCGTTGAGGGTAAAGCGAGGTGAGTATGGAGCAGCGCCGGAATGCAAGGGAGGGGGGGAAACGGGAGATCCCGAGAAAACCCGCTGACCAGTGGCATAGTCCGGCACATTTCCTACATGCGAAAATCCGGGAGTGACCAGGCCGGGGATTGAACCCGGTTTGCCTTGGTGGGAGACGAGCAGTCTAACCACTCAGTCACCGCGGCCCCAAGGGGAATGGCGCACGAGAGCAGTTAGTCACCCGACTTTTTTTACAAGTGGTTTTTAGAGGGATTATAGGAATTTTTGGGACGACAAGGTGTAAATAATAAATTTCAACGCTTTCTAAAATTGTTAGATATTCGAGCCTTTTGCAGCCAATCAGGACATTGGTGTACTCACAACATAGGAACCTCCAGGCGATTTAGTCTCTCTACTTATCTACTGTGTGGTTAAATGATATATATTACCCTCGTCGCTCATCCACTTTTTTACTCTTTCTGTGTGCCTACCTCATTCAATCTGAAATTACTGATTCATTTCCTCTTGCGTAATTATAAATACATTGTTTACACATCCATTGAAAACCGATACAATTACGTTATTTAAGGCTTGTTTTTGACGTCATATCAAGGGTTTTGTCAGACAGCGTGGCTCTGCATTGGCGTATAACCATTTTTCATTCGATTACGTAGCTCATATCAGCAAAAATCATGCAAACGCCGCAGACACTGGAATGGTTTTGTTCCTAAAGCATTAACTTTTCGTAGTTTTATATGAAATTTAAAACACAATCAGGAGTCCCTGTACATTAACTTGCAAAGACCGTTGCGGTATTTATTGCTGCAAGAGCGGGATTAAATAGGTATCTCTGTCGTGCTACTAAAGAATTATGTGATATTTTTTTTTAAATTTTTGTAAAGCTTTGATAAAATAAAGATTAGTTCTGTTTCGTCTGTTTCATACCTACGAAAGAAATGTATCGTTCCAAACGTGTATGCAAAACCATGATTAAAAGTAAAATATAATGAACGAAGAACAAAGAAATACTAATATTTGTATGCACTATATAGTTTATGAACCTCATGAGTTGGGGAGTGCATATTCCCTTGTTTTTAAAATTGTGACGCAAATAATTTATTACTGGAGAAATGCAGCGAGGCAATCTTAAAAGAACGGGCGTTGTTCGAGCAGAAGACAATTATGAGCAAAGTACATGAGATATTTAATGTATGCAGATCAGGTCATTATTGAATCACAGAGATTACACTTATATTTTCTTCAATGTCGCTCTATGTCAAAAAATGGCGTTACAATGACAATTTTTATCTCGGGGCCCATATTGGCAAAGGTAGGACCCTTCAACTCTTTCAAAGAATTTCTGACCATGCACATATTCTGAACGTCCGAAATTACCACTGTATTTCCTTAGAGGCCTTTCCCACTTCTGTTGGTGGTGTTTGTGAAAATTCATCTTTCTATTTTTTTTACAGCGGATATTAGATAGACTGTTTATTTTCTGTCTATGCCATAGCGCAGAATCAGAAATTAATGTGAAAATGGCACAAATAATGAAATACTTAATTAAATAGGCGAATTATTAATCGCATTTGTGCAATTAGTGAGTAGTGCGTGATTCTTACAATGTATTAATTCAACTTGGAAACTAGAAAGTAATTATCTGAATTTATTTTGGGGAATGCTGCCAGCAAAGTAAATATCCTTTGAGGAGGCACAGTATCTCTCAGAACTTGAGTACGAAACTGGCTACAGACGAAGCGGTTATTGCCAGCATAAACAAATAAAAAACCATTTGTGCGCAGAATCTTCTAGTTCAAAGACCAAAACCTCCTGCTTGCTTCCTTTTTAAATAATATGATTACGTGGAAAGTAATAGTTAAAAAATTCCCAAGTGAGCGAAAAATAAAAAGAACTTTCAACCTTCTCCATAACATTTCGTTAATTAAAAAATATTTAAAATTAGCGACAAAGCTACATCTCTCGCGGAAAATATTGTTGTGCTACGGCCCAGTTGGTGCGTATTAAAATGTTATAGCAAATGTAATAACAGCCAAAATTTCATTTATATCTCCTTAGAGATTGTATCGGCAGTTTTTAAAGTCTCACTACTTGTCTATGGGCGGAACGTCAAACACAAATTATCCGTGTTTTTGTCCCAGATTTGTAATCTCGCTTGTCTAGAGGTTTTAGCGGTGAGTCAATTATATCTAGCATATTAAAAGCATTCAATATTTTGAGAGCGCAGATCGACAAAGTAACTGATGCTAGTTTGTTTTATAACTTACTTGCCTAAATCGGCAAAAGGGGAGAAAACTTGAAGACTAACTAATAAATAATTTACGTTTTAACGAAAAATTCGCATCACGGTGCACTAAGTCCAAAGAAATAAGATCGAAATCCGCGAGAAAATTTTTGCCTCATCGAAGGTGGGCGTTGACCATAGATAAAAATGCACACGGCGTGATGATAACCACACTTTAAACTAAAATATATAGGCGACACAAGAAATATCCCTTCACATCAAGTTATTAACAGGCACACTATTCACTCAAAATATTTTGCGAGTCAGCTACAAATTTGCTTCTAGGTGCGTACTGGTCACGCTGAAGTGTGATGAGATAAAACCAATAGCCCGTAGGCTGTCGCAGAAGCCTGTTTCATCTGACATCAGCAATAATGTCACTTTGTATGTAATTTCTATTTATTTGGAGTCATTCCAAGACGTTCTGGCGAGCAGCTTATTACGCTATATGCCAGGAACAAATTACTTCATAAATTAATGAGTTGCGTGGAAACAGTTCAGTTCCTGGGCTGCTCTAATGTACTCTGCTTTAAGGATCATTTTCTGTTTGCACTGGACGGGAAAATCGTCTGAAAACGTCAAATTCGTAGAAGTCTTTATTTCCGACAACTTTATGAGAGTAGTGGGTGTTGGAAACGAACACTCAAATATTTCACAACATGGTTAGAGCGAAACTTGAAGTGTTCCAGATGGTGGGTGTCTTGAAATAGAACGTTGCACCCTTTCGACCTTTTCGGCACAATAGCAACCGGTGAAGTGGAAACTTAATTTTGAGGAGGGGAAAAAAAATTGAAAGAAAAAATAGAAGAAAAATACGACTGCTTGTTCCGCGACGGATCGATACATTGGAATTCTTTCACTCATCATCGCTCCATCCTTTCCTCATCGTTTCTTCTCCATCCGAAGATGTTCCACGGGGAGAGACGCGCTGGCATCGAAAGGAGTTGCCGGTCAACCCGCGCCCTTCCCGGGCGTCCCTTATCAGGCTTGGGGGGTCTTATTGAATTCCCTTTGTGTCACGTCCTCTTCTTTTGTTGACGGCTTCCCGTCCTTATCCACCCCGTTCCTCCTCTTCGCCCCTTCCCGAACATAACCCGTGCGTCCAGCCGCCCTTCTCAACCTCCCAGACGGTACTTTCCGACCCTGCACTAAGGACGTCTTTCTCTCTTCGCTCTGCTGGTAAGAAGGCCTTCGCCCCCAATCCGAGTGGCCATCTCGCGCAATCGCAATGTAACTTCTGCCCCTCTCTCCCTTCTTCTTCAGTCGGCCTGCCTGGTGCAGTTCTGCTCCCTCCGACAATCTTAGCCGCGGACTTGGCAGCTTAGGGAAATTGAGGGGTCGGTGACTTCTGGGCCCTCTTTCGATGCTTGCGTTAACAGTTTTATCCCCGATAGATATGCGGCACTGGGGAGTAAAATTACGGCACCGCCTTTTCACGCTTACATGAAATCCTCCTCCGCAAGGAAAGAGAGAGAGAAAAAAAAGTAGGCTTTCATTGTGAATCTGAACCTTCTAAATTTTCCCGGCAGTAACTTACAGGCTTTCGCAGTGATTCAACATAAAATTCTGCGCAAGAATAACGATTTAATGAATACAACCTCTTGCAGTGATAATTTATTTTTATAGAATACGTTATGAATTTTATGTCTGGAAACACAGCAATATTACCAGAACTTACGAGTTTTCAGAATGTCCACTCTTTAACTATTAAAGAAACTGACAAGTTCATAGTATCGCTATACGTGAACACTGGTAAAGTTGTACAACTTTTATAGGTTTTCAGTTTTGGGTATGAGACTATAGACACTGGAATTTTGTACCAAGTGAGTCATATACATCGGCAAATTGTCGCGTGGACAATGTTTGTGACTGCATCTTACTAGTTGCTAAAAAATGCCAGCTACCAATGCCTTCTTTGCTGGGCTTTAGAATTAAAAGAACGCCATATAAATTTGCGCATAAAGTGTTTACCTCGAATGAGTCGTGAATATGTATTGATATTCAAAAAGGAGGCTGATCGGTTGTTCGTGTTGGCAAAATACTTATATTTACAGAGTAATTAAATGTATATAGATTGTTCGTGGTTAATTCAGACATTCTTAAAGCTCTGGTTAGGACATATCTTTCGGTCAATTTTGTATCCGTCTACCATATCTATAATTAATATTGCCATTGACCCCATCACTTTATTCATACGCTTATAAAGTGAGAATATGAAATAGTTAGGAACAAAGGTATGAACATGAAATCAACGGAAAGTAACTTAAATATATTCACCGTAAAAAATGTTACACCCGACGTTTAAAACAACATTAGTAAATCGAACTACTTTCTCATACCGCTGCCAACTTTACCTCGACCATACCATTGTTTGTGTGTTCGTTAAAACATTTTCATCTAGGATCAGGGATAACTTTTTACTCAAAAATTGATTTCGAAAGAGCTTAATTAACAGCCAATCTCCTACAGCTGAAGTTATAGAAATATACGATTTTAAGATTTCTTTTTCCGGGTCAACAACATTTTTGTAGAAATTAAATATTTTGTACAATCAAATATACACTTTTTGTTGCGATATACGAAACTTTGTCTCCGTAGACGGATTTAGTAGCAGACGACTCGACACAAACAAAACACATTTACAATGTCCATATTTTACTGATATCAATCACAGCGTGACATGTAATAAAATACACAAATTACTATTTTTAATGAAAAACTATTTTTGCATATAGCAAATTACAATTTTTTATACCTACTAGAAAATTCAGAAAAGAAAATTTGCTGTTGCCCTCTCATGTGTGCATGAGATATTGTGTTAGTTCGTAATTATTAATCTGACTCTAACAAAAGTGGAATTGTGTGGCTCGCCGTGCGTGTTTTACCGCGAATATTCACGACATGTTCACTTTTTAGTCGCTTAATGGAAAAACACATTGCCAGTGCCTGCACACGAGTTCTGTTTTACGCTGCAGTTGCGAACAAAATGTTTAATCATGGATATAGAGGTGGGTAAATATTAAACGTTATTGTTTTATAATTTATTTAATCAGGAGCCAGCAATTCTGGACAATTACAGTACAAAATTTTCATTAATAACGGATTTGAGTGGTCACGTGTTAAAAAATTGAGCTGGTATTTTCATATTTGCCTGTATTCGGCATAAAAACAACGAGGAATAAACCTACCCCTGTATGATTGGTCGAATGAAAATTTGGCACTGTCAAACAAGGTCTGTAAATATTTAACTTATAAATTTGCATATAAACAATTTGTTAAATATGCAAAAGAATAACTTTCACACTGAGTCATTAACACATAATCGTAGCAACCAATGAATGACGTTGTGGGTTGAAATCATCCCTGTTTCTTTTATTTCCTAACTGCATATAAAGATAGAATTTTTAACCGGAAAAATGAATAACGTTGAAAGGGATCTTCAATCCTACTCGATATAAACTACTTCATATAAGCGGTTAATATATGCATATATATACGTAAGTAAACGTAAGTAATTAAACTTGATCAGCTACTTATTTTCAAAATTGCGGTTATACACATTTTGTAGGAATATTTGGTATATCTACCACACCATTTAAACAATTTCGACCAAATTTTGTATACTGAAAGTGTCTGTTACAAGCATCACATGTAAAACACATAACCACTTTTGTAGCCATTTTGGAAGACAGCGCTATACGAATAAATAAAGTTACTATGTCATATGTCAGTAAAAAATTAACCGATTACCACTAAATTTGGCAAACAATAAGTACTGATGCAGACGAGGTTAACTGATATGCTTTAAGCATATCAGACACTTGTTTTAAAAATGGCGGTCACATTTGCCATTTTAGCTTAAAATTTTATGTCGTCGAAATTATGTTATCAATTCCAACATAACTTTGTATGCTGGCAGTAGATGTTAAAACTATCAACTCTATATACACAAAGAATATTTTGTCAGTAATTTTGTAAGATAGCGCCTTTTGCGAATAAATAAGGTTTTTGTGTCATATCTCGGAAATTAATTAGACAGATTCCTACCAAATTTTGAAAACAAATAGAACTGCAGCAGATGGTATAAATCAGCATATTTTGAGTAGATTTGGCACTTATTTTAAAAAATGGTGGTTAGGTTTATATTTTAGCACAGTATATTTTATCAACGAAACAAATTAACTTTGTATGCTAGTTGTGCCTATTACAACAGAGCCTAATTTCTCTGTCATTTTGTATGATAGCCACGCCAATAAAAAATAAAGTTTTATCTCATATCTTGGTCTAAAATCAACCGATTTTCACAATATTAGGGTGAATATGTAGTACTGTAATAGGCAATAGTAATATAAGCTTTTTTTAAATGTATGGCACACTTTTCAGAATGGCGACTTTATAATCATCTTAGTTTTGTATGCTACATATACGAAGCTAGGTAATTTATTTTAATTTAAGTTTTTATATTGGCAGTATGCAATCACAGAATGTGCTACTGCATTACTTTTTTGACCTCCATTTATGAAGATCGCCACACGACCATTGTGGAGGTTTTATGCCATATGTCGGAGACCAATCAATCGACATCCACCAAATGTTACACTGGAATATTTCAACTAGTTTGTACCAAACTGTGCACACCATAAATACTACAGAAGTTGGTCAGACAAAGATGTTAAAAATAGCGGCCTCATAAATAAATTAGGTAAGTTTGATACCTGCCCAATGCTGTGGTTTATAAGTAGGTATTGAATCTGCTCTCGGCGTGAGGCGCTAGCGATTGATGCCAGCCCTCCGTGTTAGGGCGTAGGAATATGTCGACATATTGTCCCTAGTGCTAATTTACCAAATCAATACACTTCCTTTGCGAGTTCACAAAATCGAGTTTTATTGTTGCTTAACAGGTTAACTGATACATGAACTCGCGAGACAACTCTCCCCTCCCCTCTTCCTATGTGGGCTACGTATGGCTTGACGCGACGATTTTGCGTCGTGGGGGGCAAGATTCTTCACACTTGGTGTAGAACTCTACTTATCTGACTTGCGGCGCTGGTTTTCTCTCAGCCGGCGATCTCGGGTCTGCTTCATCTCTTGGTAGGTAGACTGGAACGTCTAGGCTGCGACACTCTCTCGATCGGCGTTGGCATCTCGACGCCCTCTTGAACTCCCGGCTCTCTCCGCACTGCTCGCTCGACGACGTCTGACTGACTGAGCGATCCTCGCACTGACTTCGTCCGGCTCCGACCCGGACGCCTTGCTTCAGGTCCCCCGATTGACTGCCTGACTGCTCGATCCTAGACTGACTGATCCGTTCCTCCCTCCTCCTTGTGGTTTTGTAGGCTCGATCGCCATATTCAACTTGCACCGTCTCTGCACGTGTCCAGGGCGGCCGCCGTGTCCCCCTGAGTCGTAAAACACGTGGGCGGCACTCCGGCGCGCGTGGGTCCGGCGTTGTCCCTCGGTTCTGGTCTGGAAGTTTATTGTTCCGTTCTGCATGTGCGGGAACTCTTGGGTGGCCTCTTTGGTTCGGCGCACTTATGCCTCCGGATATCGTGTCGTTATTATCCCAGCACGCCCGCCAAAAGCTCTCAATGTTTATGGCGGTAGCTAGCCTGGGACAGGCGCCGCCGCTGGTGTGAGCTCCGCGTCCCCGGCAGCTGCGAGATGCAGCTGCATCCGCCTTCCTCCGCACGTTGTCGTTCCGCCGGGCCGTCCTGGCGCCATTCTCCCATCACGTCCGCCAAACCCTTAATCCTTATTGCGGTCGTCCGCCTGCGAGCTTCGCCAGAGCGTGTGTTCTGAAGAATAAAATATAGGGACGCAGAATGCGTCATGTTTGCCACGTGTATTAAACAATTTAACCAATTCCAAGCTATTTTTTAATGTAGAAAGTAAATATCAGAAGCATCGCATATGAAGCCTTCTCTTATTGGCAATTTTGCACGATAGCATAAAATAGAAAAATAAAATTTTTTATGCCATATCTCAGGGACTGTAAAACCGAATTCCACTCAATTATTCAAACAAATAGCACTACTGTAGGAAATGCAATTTTACATGTTTACAGTGGCTCAGTCGCTTATTTTCAAAATAACGGCCCTCTAGTATTTAGGTTCGTAAAACCTATCATTCGAAATATTGCACTGATTTAACCCGAAGTTTATTCTCAGAATCCGACCTCCATAATGCAGTGCATTGCACACTATCTTATTGTACTATGTTTTCTAAGTTCAAGGCCCGGGTAAGGCACGTAGGTATTTGTAGTTGTCTCACTACTGTTGCACACGTTTTTGGTTTCATTTATATTGTTATTGCTTTCAAAGTCAAATCAAGTCCTACCTACCAACTCAGATTTTAGAAATTATTTAAAAACTAGCGTACCGGACGGCTTCGCCCGGGTACAATTGAGTTTTACAGTGATACACTAATAAAAAAATTGGTAAAAGACAATTCATTTATGAGAAGACAGAATTATAAAATTATACTTCATTGGTCTAGGTTTTTAAGTGATTACGGCAACCCAAAAGGAAGGAAATATTTTTTACCCGATAGCCAAGAAGTAGGGTATTGGTTTTGGAGTCTCTCTGTGCAACTATCGCGTAGTTACCACATTTCCGCTTTCGGTGTATGAAAATCAAAACGTGAGTTTCATCAAGTTGTAGCTTTAGAAATAAGTGTACCTAGATACTACTTTTTGCGATTGGCTGAGGGATCTTAATCGATCACCAAATTTAAGCAACGTTCCCAGCGGCACACATTTGGATGGGTGACCGTTTAGTGGCATAACATCTGAGCGCTTCCGGGCCTCGGAGGGCACGTTAAATGCTCGGTCCTGGTTGTTATCGATTTTTAGCAGCCCGTTAAGCCATTTCAGAGGTCCTTGGGTGGCCTGATAAACTCTGATACAAGAGGAAAAAAATGTTTCGGTCACTTTCCCAGCCGTTGCAGAATTAGGTTTTGTTGTTATTCCACAGGAACCGTACAATTTTCCGGGATAGAAAGTATCCAATGTCCTATTCCAGGACCTAAAGTACCTACGTACCAAATGTCATCAAAATCTGTTCAGCCTTTACGAAGCTGAGTGGTAACAAACACACACGCACACACTGTCTTTCGCATTTATAATATTAGCAAAATTAATTGCACCTATGTTGATTAAAATAGGTTTATCATTTATATAAATAACTTCTGGTTTTATAATGTTCACTGCATTTCCTTGCCCCTCATGTTAAAGCTATCTACAGGTTGTTCACGGTAAAGTGAGCACTTTCAAGGCTCTCGTTACTTTTTTCCTAACAATCATTTTTATATTTCTGTCACTTTTTAAAATACATTGCCATGTAAGTAATAAACACAATGTATATACTTTACCTGACTCAAAATTTAACGTTCAAGTCTACGATGAAATATATTTTCTGACTATTATTCCAAATAAGAGAACTTAAAAAAGTGCTGACTTTAACGTGAATAGCCTATAATGACGATAGTATATAGGTGACTCAAGAATCACTTTGGAATTGTTATAAAATTGCGTTTTTGCGTCACGCGATTTCAGAATCTAATGCATCTATAAAGAAAGAAGTAAACACAATTTCAGACTCTACTAATTTTTAAAATATTCTCTTAATAAGATGCTAAGACATTGAGTGACTTTAAGCGTCAAGTCCATTCACGGTTACTTTCCAACTTTCCTGAAGCCCTGCGAAAGTTCTGCTTCCAGGATATTACTCCACCTCATACTAACAAAGTTTGAACGAGTCTAGAAAATTACCCCAAAAAGACGGCGCACCGCATTCGAGCTCGTTCAATGTAGTTACATTTTGCATAACTATTTCTTACTAGGCATTACCAACATGCGTATTATCTCTCTCTGTGTTAAGTCATTTTAATTACAAATTAAGTATTACAACCAATGATAAAATGTAAGTAAAAGTTCTAGTAAAACAAAAATAAAGTACTTTTATGCTAACACAAATATAAAAAGGTTGCGATGCATGTCATATTTAAGAAATGACCAAAACCGTCATACATGGGTTGATGTTTCAAAGGTGTGTTTCAAAAAGTAAAGAAACCACGAATAGACTACATGCACTTAACGGGCAGAAATTAATTCAAAAGTAGATTTCAAAAGTGCTAACTGTACCGTGGATAGCCTATAACACCTTTCGTGGCGAGGTAGCGTTCCCTCCTCGATACTTGGACCTCGCGTTGTTGGAACAAAACCTCTGGGATACATGCAGAGCCTAGTTTAATATATATTCTTACGCAGTCCGGAGAGAAATTCTAGCAGGAAGTATAGTTGCAGCAGATGCACACATTCGAGAATCTCGAGGTATCCGTCCAAGTGTTTATTGCAGAATGTCATCACATAACGATGAACGCTACTTCAAAAATCTCTGAGACACTTACCAGTACGCATCAACAACGCATCCTTACTGTGTTCCGAAAGTACAGTCACGTTCATCTCCGCAAGAGCAGCGGCGCCTGTGTGTGAATATCATGGCGTTCCACGTAAAAAGAAACTACAGCAATCAACAAAACATCGCCTACCCTTACCGTTCATAAGTGGCGTTTACAGTAACGCGTATATTACGGGCATCATCATTTCGAACCACAGAACCTGCGCCTTTTCGGAACATATTTTCTGGTACGTTTTGTTTACGCCGTAACGAAAAAGATAGTTTTTAATGTGACATGTTTCAAAAGTGTTTAGTAACAGTTAGCCTGATGCACCTGAACTAAAAATGGTTGAACATGAAGTCGTTATTTAACATACATCACCAATTGACATTATGTAATAAACATTACCTCGAAGAAACATTTTAAATTTATTTAATGAAAAGGCATACATTTCTAGATAATGCCAACAACGAGGCAATTTTCCAATTTCTGTTTCTTTTTTTAACGAAGCTGCTGATAAAAAAACACTTTCAATTGGACCGACACATTCGTCGCAATAGATTTAGCTGATGTTTGACATGTAGTATGGCCGTGAACACAGTAGTTCTCACTAAGCCTGTGATTCAAACTACGTACTCTCTTCATCTATTGAAACATAGCCGCCTAACAAGTATGCTGAAGACTGTGACTACAACGTAAATAAATCACAGCCAGTACAGCTGGGACCTCGGTGTATCAGTTGCGATTATTCGCAGAACCATTTAAACGTAAACTCCATTGTAGAAAATAGGTGCAATATTTTTGTTCAGCAGATAAACGCACTTTTTGAAGCTGTTTTGTTTGCAGTAACCAAATCGTGCATTAATTCAAAGGATAGGTTGAAGAAACTTAGACTTACTGATATTAAATATCTTATTTATACCTTTTTGCTTTATGTAAATATTAGCTTTCCTTATAGCGAAGAGAAACATTTGTTTTACCTCGTTTTGTTTACGGTAAATAAATCTTGCTGTACGTCAAAATAAATTGTTAAGTGATACTAAATTTTTTCTTTCGTACAGTGTAGAGCGTAGAGCGCAATGAAACTTACTGAATGCTAAGTTACCAAACAATGATTCCCTTAGATAATCGATAAAATGGTTTAACCTTCAAAATACAGTAGCTGACTTTGTAACACAGAATATTGTTGAACTGTTGCAAAGACAATCCAAGGTTAACATTGCCATCAGAATATACATAAAACAAAAAAAAAAAAACGTTTTTGGCAAATCTACTTTGGAGTGGTTCGTATTTGACGAAAAATTTTTTTGCGGCAACAAATTATGTGCTTAAGCAAAGAAAATGTTTTTTAGTGTACTAGCATTTCTCTGCTTCCCAAACAAAGTGCTTTTCCATCCTTTCAGTGAAAAGCTTATACCGCGGTACACGTCGTTCCCAATTATATCATTAATTTCGTACGTAATTACTTAGGTACATGGACTACGATGGAATTTTAATTACGGTTTTACGTGGCAAAACTTCACTCGCGCGAACATTATGGTGTTTACCTACAGGTGCAATTTCAGATACGAGAAATATATGCTTCTAATGTTGGCTGTCGTAAACATAAGAAATAGCAAATAAGAGATAAAAATATATAAAAAAAATTTTTTTTCTTAATCTCAGAAAGGAATTATGGTGCTCTGTTGTGCTAAGTTTTGAGTTCTGTGGTCGTCAGCCATTTTTGCTGTATACCGACAGAAGGCGAGACGTAATGCTTTTCTTTCTCTTTGACGCAGTAGGTACAGTTGCACGGTGATAATCTTGCAAAGGAATAAAAATGTGAGAAAAAATGGGATTACACATTACTCCAAATTTACTACACAATCACCATCGCTATCAAGATAGTATCCCTTCACAATTTTGTAGAAATATTTTTGAAAGATTGAGCAGGTGATCTAGCAGAGAATTTTGTTATGGAAGGTATACTTGGCATGATAGCTTAATATAATATTAAAATTACTCTGACATGTGTATATGTTAACACATTTCATATATTAATTTTTTTTACGTTGTTAAGATATTTGCAGTTATCTGTTATATCCTATTAGATAAATACGAGATTCATAAATGTTGCGTACAGATAAAGGTGCGAATAAAATAGACAAATTACTTTATATTTGCTAAAATAGACATTCTATTATTGAGTATTCTGTAACGTAGTAACTGAAGATGATAATTGTTTGTGTGTACTGCGGTTGTCAGACATTTTGTTCTTTAAGCTGAGAAACTTTTCTTTAAGTAGTATAGGTGGCTGTTTAAATTTACTACGCTTACGCGGGTAAAGTAAATGTGCCAAAACTTAGTAGGAGATTGTTTATTTCTTTAAAATTAATCACGAAATCAAGGCGACTCTTCATGACAGTCGCCTTTCCCACAGTCATATTACCACGTGTACAAATTCACGTACGGAAATGAGTATAGAGATGAGTATTGTGTGTCGGGATTTGACGTTCTTGCCCATTAAAACAGAGTCAGTAAACACGTAGTGGCGAAACGGCGCGGGGGTGGTCGTTACTTTGATGTGGGTGTACCCCAGTTCTCGTTGGCTGAGCGAAGCTCTGGGAACGGACCTTGTATCTGATAGAGCACGCTGCGGAAGGTTCCCTATTGGCTGTGCTGCCGGCTGGTGAGTAGGTTGGAGTGAGTGAAGATATTTGGGCGGCTCTTAACAGCGAGGTCTTGAGAGCCGATGAGGATGAAGCTACGTGAGTATGGGAGAGCGCTGGAATGGAAGGGCAGGGGAAATAGGAGATCTCCGAGAAAACCCTCTGACCAGCGGCGTCGTCCGGCACGATTCCCACACGCGAAAATCCGGGAACGACCCCGCCGGGAATCGAACCTTGTTCGCGTTGGTGAGAGACGAGTAGTATGACCACTGCGCCACCGCGGCATCTCTGTGTGGTTGGAGTTCTCAGTATAAGCGGTTGTGTCAGGTCTGTATTCGTATGCATTCTGTGGCATTACCGGTCTGCTTTGTGAGTTTTTTTTATTGCTTCACCCGTTGTTTTATTCGCTTCCATTCCTCAAGCGTTAGCAGTGCTCTGCTTGTGTCTCGACACGCCGTAATTTTTCACGTGAAATGTACGAGAAAAAGAGAAAGGAAAGAAAGTTAGTCGCAGTAAAATGAGTCGCGAATACAAAATGGCAGGCTTCAGAAAGCATTCTCGCGGAGGTTAAGGCATTGTCCACAATAGCTGGTCCGCGGACCACTGTCCGTGGACGCCTAACTGCTGATTTATGCAGAATATAATGATTGGTTCACGTGTCCCTCTGACGTCACAGCTCGACGTCCCAAAGTGTCAAGGTTCCATGTCCCAAGATCATTCGCCAACTCCAACTTTCGCTCGCGGACGTGTTCCAAATTGTGCTGTTTACATTTTTTTGCGCGCAAACGGTAAAAGTAAATAACGAGGTATTGATATCGAAGCGTGAAGATTAAAAAATATAACGCTCGCTATTTGTTCAAAGGCTTAACCGTCAATCTCGCAGCAACGAAAACGAAACTTAATTAAATAAAAATTCAAAAATATACTGACTAGAGCAAAAAAAATTCAAAATGAAGTTTAATTAAAGCAAAATAAAAACGTACTCACTCGCATATCTCAAATTAAAAAACGAATTAAAATACGGTACAGATATCAATATTTACGAGTAATCGCATACAATTTATTGATGCGCCGATTTAAGTGCACTCTAGTTTCAGTGCCTGAAAGCTTAGTTTCGTACGGCATCGAATTTGGTGCACTCTGATGCCAGTGTCCGAAAGCTTAGCTTCGGACATCGTTATTGTAGGTACGCACATTGGGACATGCGTCCGCGGACATTCGACCGCGGACGAGTTATCGTGGACAAGGACTTACAAGTGCGCAGCGGCGAAACAGTGGGTCAAAAAAATAAAACAAAAAAGGCGCGGGTGTCGGAATGGGATGTCAGGAAGGGAAGGCGTGATGGAGAGCACGGCCACGAGAGGATAATAAAGACCTCGTTAACGGGGCTTGCACGAGCCGGCGTGAAGCTCTCGTGTTGCTCATTGCCCACATCACAGAGGTAACCTCATTATCCCCGCCCGCAGGGCACGAAACACCCTATTAATTCACCGCACACGCGCCGCAATTGGCCGCGGGGAGAGGAAAAAAAAAATAGTTGTCCTCCCCGCATTCTTCCATTATCACCCCAATCTTCGCACGACGCCTCTATCAGGCGAGCATCGAGACACCCGGCGAAACTTTGCCCCCACGTTCTCCCCAGCTATTGTAAACACACACGCAGTACAGATTACGGACATCATTCTTCTGTTTGACAGCCTTTATTGTACGTTACTCATCGTGGTTTCACAGACAAAATACCCATTATTACTTTCAACACTTGAGGAAATTCTGTATGAGAAATCATTGCTTCAGACAACTTAGACGTGAAATTCATATATGCACCAGTGGAGAGAATAGCATCTTATTGGATGTTGCATGTTCGCTTTCCGCATTTCTGTACTTCAGTTTTCAACACAGAATACACGATTTCCAACAAATGTATGTTAAAGGTCAGCGGTGTTAGTGAACCAGTGACATCAGCGATTCTACTAGATAGTGTAAGTCAGTCCATCATGCATAATAAAGCAATTGTTAACGGAACAGCTTCTTTCGGCCACGCAATGTTTCTGAATGTCATTTTTTTCATAGTATGCTCAGTAATTAATGTTTTAAGGGCTAAAATAATACATATGTGCTTAGGAGGTTTAACAAGAGAACAAATATTAATTAATCATTGCCCGTGTTGAAAGTATTAAAGACAAACGCGTGAGGCAAACCATATCACGATGCTGAGGTCATGGGTTCAATTCCCGCTGGGGATACATTTTGTTAAAAAAGTTACAATTCGCCAATAATTTTTTGGCTTAACTACCTTCGTGGCAGAAAAAGCGTTATTATGCTTTAGTTTCGTACCTCGTTTTATGCTTACGATTGGACTTATTACCCAGGCTAACCAGGAAGGAAACGTGTGCCCATAAAGTAAAACGCCCAGCTCCGACTTGTGCAAGTCTTTTTTTAACCTCAACCATACTGATTTTTCCTTCTGGTGGTAGAAAATCGGGGATATTATCTATAACAACTAAAGGTTCGTTATTTAGTCTTGATTTCTTGGCAGGTAGATACAAATCTCCAAACTTAATGGAGAGTGTTGAAATATGTTTGAAATTTATCAAATTTTTAAACTCCAAAATACTTGAAAAAAAAAGACGTAATTTAAGCCTGTTATTGCATTTCTTTTTCTCTCAACGCACAGTTTATCACCAACTCTCTGAATTACTAAAGCTGATACTGACTTGACTATATTGCTAGTTGCTAGTTTAACCTATGGGATCGATAGGGGCACGTGATATATTGTTCCTAAGAATCGATACATATGTTATTTGTAGCAATAATGCCATTTACAAACAATTATCAGATGCAAAGTTTAGGATAAAAATGGGTACTTGCAAAATTCCATAATTTTCCCCACTTTAATAGCAAAACCAAGCTACAGTATACTCGAATATTCTCTCAAAGAAAGGCTGTATCTCGTTATGCTGTAGATATATATTTTTAAACGTCAAGTGCGTCTACAACCTCACACATGTATATCTTATCTTTACCTAAGGGTGCAAATTGGCTCAGTGAAAATCCTCTCACACGCCCTGTGGTTAGCACAAGCGAATCACATCCCCGAAGTCACACATTCTATCCCAGAATAGTGCATCATGGGTAATTTATTTCCACTCGGTTTGCCATTACATTCAACGCTGGTACAGTAGGCTGTTCACGGTAAACAGAGCATTTTTGAAAATCCTGCTTAAGATATACAGGTTGAGTATAAAATAATACCCCACCCCAACTTTGAAGGTCTATAATATAAAAACCAAACAACCTACAACCTTGGTTGACCAATCAAATGAACCGTGGAACTGTGAAGTTTGCTAACCATATCTTCATACATGTCCAATGTGACCACCACGAGAGGCCCAAACGACATCTACGTGATAGTCAAACTCGTTACACACTCTTGTCAGCATGTCCGGTGTTAATGTTTGGATGACGTCCGTAATTCTCGTTTTGAGATCGTCAATGTTAGCAGGCAATGGACGAAACACATGATCCTTTATCTACCCCCATAGAAAACAATCGCACGAGGTAAGATACGGGCTTCTTGGGGGCCAGTGATGAAGAGCCTGGTCACCAGCTGCTTCTCGATCAATGCAGCGTTGCGGCAACGTCTCGTTCAGGTATCCGCGAACAAGTAGGTGCCAATGGGGCGGCGCACTATTCTGATGGAAAATGAAGTCCCCCGCCGCCTCTTCTAACTGAGGAAACAACCACTCTGTAAGTATTTCTAAATAAAGGATTCCAGTAACAGTGGGCTCGTGAAAAAAGAAAGAGCCGAAAACAGTGTCTTTGGATACAGCGCAAAACACGTTCACTTTGGAGGAAGCGCGCTCGTGTTCGGTGGTTTCATGTGGAGGCTCCTGACCCCATATCCGCACGTTGTGCCGGTTCACCTTATCGTTTGTATGGAACGTCGCTTCATCGCTAAAAACCAGCTTAGACTTGAAGGTATCGTCTACCTTGTTCTGGGTAAGAACGAACGCGCGGAAATCACGTCTCAGTTCTTTATCCCTTTCGGTAAGAGCCTGTACAAGCTGTAACCTGTGTGGTTTGTACAGCAATCGCTTTCGAAACACTGCCCATACCGTCGATTGAGGAATTTGCATTTCCCAGCTAGCTTGTCGAGTTGATTTTCTCGGACAGCGAACGAACGCTTGTTGAATCCGTTGCTCATTCTCTTCGGAAACACGCGGCCACCCAGAACTTTTGCCCTTGCAAAGGTACCCTGTGTCACGGAACTGACGAAACCAACGTACGATACTCCACCTATCGGGAGTACGCCGTCCGTATTTGCGACGGAATTCACATTTAACAGCCGTAAACGAATCACATTTAGCAAACTGAATAACACAGAACGCCTTCTGTTGTTTCGTTACCATCATGATGCGGACTAACACACAACACACGTTCATAGTGCGACGACAGACGCTCCCAGTGTCATCTCTCGGCACATAAAGGAAACATCAGACATCCCCCTTCACATTGACGTGTCGAATGCGAGCTCGCTTCCCCCTCGTCACCTCAAACCGAGAGTTACGAACGCCATCCAAACCGTAACACCGGACATGCTGACAAGAGCGTGGAAAGAGTTTGATTATCTCGTAGATGTCGTTTGGGCCGCTCGTGGCGGTAACATTGAACATTTATGAATGTATGGTAAACAAACTTCATGGTTCCACGGTTCATTTTATTGACCAATCAAGGTTGTAGGCTGTTTGACTTTTGATATTATAGACCTTCAAATTTGGAGTATTATTTCATACTCACTCTGTTCTTGTATGCGTATCGTTTATTCTTCCACAACATGTAAAATTAACATTGCGATGGACCTGATCACTTTATTAATGCGTTGGTCAAATAAAACTGTAAAAACGATTAGAAAAGCATATATTTTACAATACAGAAAGTAAACGAAATAATTTCAGTATTCACACATGTTTAAGACACTTTTAATTCAACTTTAAGACATATAACTGCTTCCTCTCTGTCGTTACCAACTTTACTGGGCGCATGCCATTCAATGTGCCTTGAAATTTTTCAAATGTTGATTTCGAATGTACTTGATTAACCACGAATAGCCCATGCGTAGCTCTACACGCGAGCATGAAAATGACGTGAAAAATTATTACAATCTACCCGTTACTAGGTGAAATAATTATCTTGTTTCCGCAATCATTTCTCTTTACCCGCAGACTATACGTCGTGGAAACATTTCTGTCGTCGCAAAAGCGTGAATAATGCCCCGGAGACCACGCGCTGACGACAGACGTCCTTGGTGGGGTGGTTTGATGTAAAATCCCTTAGCCTCCCCCACTCTTCTGTCTACATCCCCTGCTTTGAGGAGAGGGGAGCGTTTCACACATCTGGTGGTCGTTGCTTATTAAAGCAAGACGGCGCGGTCCCCCACCACACCGTGAGACTCGCGAGGCTAAGGTGTACGCTCTCGCGAGAGTGAGAGAGATACAGTTGATTAAAGGGTGCGAGAGGGCGAGAGAGAGACGGAGAAACCTGCGCTCCCAAACTTCATTAAAATGGTAATGTTTGTGTTAATTATAAACCTCTTGGTTGCCAACCCCTTGGTCAGGCAACAACTCTCCCCCCTCCCCATATATAATACCCAGCACCATTTTCGCAAACCTCTCGCACTACTCCTTCATTCCTTGCAACTTTTACCGCCCGCGACCCTTCGGTCTCGAAAACTCACCCCCCTGTGCCGCGAAACCATCCCTCTTTTCACTCCACCCGCTACACTTCTCGCGCCCTCTCGGCCCTCGGCGAGGGGCCTGAATATTTCACATCTTGTTTGAAATGTAGAAGAGAAACGCGGAGGTCGCAGTGACCTCGGACCGTCCCCCCCTTCCCCACTCCCTGCGCTTTCCTACACCTCTTATATGTCCCATTCCCTTTCCAGCAACCTCGGAGAGTTGAAGAGGCCGTGCGCTTCCACGAATGACGACTTGCCACCCGAAGTTACACCGGTCGCCTGGAATCACGAGCTGCTCAAACAACTCGGCCGAAGCAAAGGTAAGTCCTTCCCAGCAGGCCTCGTCAGGGAGCGAGCTGGCTTTCCTGTGCCCGACGTTCTAGGTTTCAGGCACAGAGTAAGGATTTGAGTGTAAATATTAAGGATTCCGCCTGCCTGACGCTTGAACTGCGTTGCAGAGTGTTTGAAACCATGGGCTTTTTTTTTGACGAAACTGTTAAACGCGCCCCCAATATGTTTACTCACGAAAATACATCATACTCCCGACGAGGAAGGAATGGTACTTTAAAGTTATCACGCATGCTGTAAATATTATTTTGGAACCCTCCTATACAGTTAAAAACCGGCCTTTTTCAGACTGCCGTATCTTAAAACATACTAGCCGGACACGAGAAAAACTACGATAGGAGACTTAATTGATCTTTGCTGTAGTTGTCTCATCAATAAAATAATAGTGTCACTGCTGAAGGTCCATAGGTATACGCAGCATTACGAGAACACTGCACGCCAGTTCAGACATTTGCGCGTAGTGGCGATGGTGCTGTTGTAGCGCGTGCCAGTTGAACCTTTATAGCTCCCGCCCTTCTCGGTCAAAAAAGGAGAAAAACAACGAAGGCAGGTGAAGCTCTTAATATTTCTTTACTTTTCGTGCATGCTACTTCCTAATCGGATCTGAATCTAAAGGAGAAGAAGTGAAAGAAGCGGCTGTGGCGTGTTCGTAGTAAATTTTTTTTGTGTACTTGCGAATTTCCAAAATAATTTTAACATATAATACTACGAAAAAGAAGAAGAAATAATATTATCTTGTGAAACACCAAACAATTGTTTGGAAATTGATATTACAGCCGCACACGCCAGCAAAATGTTGGAACGCCGTTCGGCAATCAGCACCCGGCGACCTATTAGTCAGCCGGCAGCCAAGCCAACAGGGAAACTTGCGCAGCATGTAGGAGCCAAACAGAAGCGAGGTCCACTCCCAAAGCATCTCCCGCATCAAAGGAACCGTCACGCCATTGCGTCTCTGCGTACTTACCTGTTCTGTGCCCTGAGGGTCGAATTGAGTGAGCTGGGGAAGATATTTGGGTGGCTCTTAACGTCGAGGTCTTAAGAGCCGATGAGGATGAAGGGAGGTGAGTAAGGATCAGTTCCGCAATGCAGGGGAGGGTGAAACGGGAGATTCCAAAAGAAAAAAATCCGCTGATCAGTGTTATCGTCCGGCACGATTACCACATGAGAAAATCTGAGAGTGACCCAGCCGGGAATCGAACCCAGTTCGCCTTGATGGCAGGCAAGTAGTATGGCCACAAATATCACAGTGGCACCATTTGAGTAGAAGTTGTACTCTCCCGGAAGATAAATTCGCCCCGCCCCCCCTCCTTCGTCGGGGTAAAAAAAAATTATCTTGGAAGAAACGCTGACGCACATCACAAATAACTCGGCCGAACCACAGAATAACTTAGTACACAGAGACGAAATGGCGTGGCGATTACTTTGACGCGGTCGTGCTCGTTCTCTAATTGGCTGCGTGAGGCTCTGGGAACGGGCGTTGCGCATGATAGGCTACCGCGTGCTACATAAGAAGGTTGCCTACTCGCTGAGCTGCCGTCTGGAAAGTTGAGTCACTAGGCCCTCATCAGCAAACTGCGAAGCGGTATGTCGCTGGTCAATGACGCCATCTTGCTGACGTGCGAGGCTGAAATTCGAGGTGTAAGATGCTATTCCACTTCTGTATTCTTAAGTTTTCTTTGGCCGAATCAAAGAGTCTTTGCCAGCAGGTCTCCTTTGTGCGCGAGATGGCTTTCGGGGCACGATGATATGAGGTGTAAGCTGAGGCTAGGGAGTTACAGCGGTCGCCTAGTGAGGAGTATGCCTNGGCACGATGATATGAGGTGTAAGCTGAGGCTAGGGAGTTACAGCGGCCGCCTAGTGTGAGTGAGACGAAAAACGGAAGATGCCGACCAGCTTATGTAAATCGATATCTCCTCTAAGCGCAAGCCACTGAATTAGCACACAGTGGTTTCGTCGTGATCGTAAATATTCGGGAATTTTAGCGGCCATCCTATAATTTCATTGGACTCGACTGTGAAGCAAAGTCCAGTGCATGTAGTTTCGCACTATCCCATTCTTATATTTTGGGATGGAGCAGAGCCGTTTTCAGTAATGTTGGATGATATGAAAATAATGTTTCCAATAAGCTCGATGTCTTGAAAATACCATTCCGTCATTGCCTGTAATGTGGGTTCTTTACGTACGTAAACGTAACGGGGGCATGTTTAATTGTTTCGTCGTACTGCGACGCAGTTCAAGCAGTAAGCAATCGCCTTAAGTGTCAACAATATATTTTTTTTTACCTTTCATGAATGCTACTTTCTAACCGAACCTCTGTCTGATGTCGGATGAAGGGAAGGAACCTAATGAACCGTGTTCGTAGAAATTTCACTTGTTAAAGAAAAGAACACGATCAACAGTTCTATATGTCACACGCAAGCCCATTTAATTGGGACGTAATCAGCTCGCCAATCCATGGTGTGACAGCCAAAGAGTAATGAAAATTTTGAGTGTGGTAAGACTGTTAGATGTAATGTAGAGCAATATGATGGTTGTAAGTGTAATTATAAGGATCAACATAACTGGAGTCCCTGTAGTGGTATATACAAATAACCTTCTTCTAATCTGTCTTAAATACCAGTAAATTCGCCCCGTCCACAGGCAGTTTTATTGGCGAACTGGCGTTGGCTGACTATCCAGTTACTTTGTCCCTGCTGCATGGGCAATTAATGAAACTGGTTGGACTAAAGTGCTTTGCACAGTATAAAAGTAGAAAAAAATAGGATGGCAAACGCTGTAGAACCCACTCTCCCGCACCGCAGTTTGTTGGTGCGCCACCAGGTCTGGGTTGCGGGATGTTCTGGGTTCGAACTCCTAGATAAGGCATGGGCGTTAGTTTAAGTTAGGTCATAAGTTAGTTTGTAAGCTGTCCCCTGGTAAGCCTTCAGGCATAACATCGATGGGCGTTAATAAGCCCTTTCCACTCAATCAGTCAATCAACCCAATAAATTACGTAACTGAATCAATCGACTGACTTAAAAAAAATATAAACTCCTACTTTTAATTTCACGGGGTTATATCGAGAAAAACGTGTCCTCATTTGCTGTGATCGCATGAGCTGAAATGGCGAGAATACCGAATTGGTGGTGGTTCAGAACAATTCCCCTATGCTTGATTAATAATTCTGCGTGTGTTTAGCCTGNTTACTTTGTCCCTGCTGCATGGGCAATTAATGAAACTGGTTGGACTAAAGTGCTTTGCACAGCATAAAAGTAGAAAAAAATAGGATGACAAACGCTGTAGAACCCACTCTCCCGCACCGCAGTTTGTTGGTGCGCCACCAGGTCTGGGTTGCGGGATGTTCTGGGTTCGAACCCTAGATAAGGCATGGGCGTTAGTTTAAGTTAGGTCATAAGTTAGTTTGTAAGCTGTCCCCTGGTAAGCCTTCAGGCGTAACATCGATGGGCGTTAATAAGCCCTTTCCACTCAATCAGTCAATCAACCCAATAAATTACGTAACTGAATCAATCGACTGACTTAATAAAAATATAAATNAAAAATATAAACTCCTACTTTTAATTTCACGGGGTTATATCGAGAAAAACGTGTCCTCATTTGCTGTGATCGCATGAGCTGAAATGGCGAGAATACCGAATTGGTGGTGGTTCAGAACAATTCCCCTATGCTTGATTAATAATTCTGCGTGTGTTTAGCCTGCAATTTTTCAGAGCCCATAACAGTCTGTTTGGGTTCAACATAACAATTCGAGACACACATAAGGAAAACGGGTAAAAAAAAATTATGAGGNTATAAAAGTAGAAAAAAATAGGATGGCAAACGCTGTAGAACCCACTCTCCCGCACCGCAGTTTGTTGGTGCGCCACCAGGTCTGGGTTGCGGGATGTTCTGGGTTCGAACTCCTAGATAAGGCATGGGCGTTAGTTTAAGTTAGGTCATAAGTTAGTTTGTAAGCTGTCCCCTGGTAAGCCTTCAGGCATAACATCGATGGGCGTTAATAAGCCCTTTCCACTCAATCAGTCAATCAACCCAATAAATTACGTAACTGAATCAATCGACTGACTTAAAAAAAATATAAACTCCTACTTTTAATTTCACGGGGTTATATCGAGAAAAACGTGTCCTCATTTGCTGTGATCGCATGAGCTGAAATGGCGAGAATACCGAATTGGTGGTGGTTCAGAACAATTCCCCTATGCTTGATTAATAATTCTGCGTGTGTATAGCCTGCAATTTTTCAGAGCCCATAACAGTCTGTTTGGGTTCAACATAACAATTCGAGACACACATTAGGAAAACGGGTAAAAAAAAATTATGAGGTACGGGTTCGATTTACAGTTAATGGAGTAAATGATTATAAATTTAAATTACGGCCTGTTTGAAACACCGTATGACATTTTCCTGAACACTGGACAAAAATGCGAAGCGTCTTTGGTAATGGCAAACTTGTATTCAAAAATGTCTTTAATCTTTAAAGTTTTTGTGTCAAGAAGATGACATCGCACACCAATATGCATGCTTCGAGAAGCCAAAATTCGAGGGCCGAATGCCAAGACGTTATTCTCTCCGTTGGCACCGTGATTTTGCACGAAAAGGGTGCAAAATACGCCTCGATTAGATAATATCGGTGTACCTTGCTTTGCTTCGGTGATTTAGGTGGACGTGAGTTGCAGTCGTTGCCTCGACAAGGAACTGCGGCGTAGCACCAGCACGCCAATGCCTTCTCCGACAATGGCGTCATAGTAGATGCCAATGATCAGGCGGGGCGAGCAAGACGTGGGGGAAACTATCGTCCGAGGACGTCGTAAACAAGTCGGAACCGCGCAGTTAAAGCCGCCGCGGCGCCGACCGCAGGTTTGCATAGAATGAGAGAGAGGGGGGGAGAGAGTGAGTGATAGGTTGAGGAGGGGGTCCCATAAACCCTGCGCCGAACAGATAACCGTTCGGGGCACTCAAAATAGATTGGGACCAAGAGGGTGCGCGTCAGGCCTGTCTCCCTTGCACAGCTTGTTTAACGATCGACCACCGGCCGGCCCGCTGCACCATCCCCCTTCGCAAAACCCACCACGAACCCCCGCGAAGAAACGAGTGGGTGGGATTTATCGGTGCGAGGGGCGTGCGCGACGCCGCGGCTGTAAGTGGCGTGCGGGGCCTCCATAAAAGGGGAGGGGCCGACGGGCGAAGCGGGGAAATATTACCTCGAGATACCATCTTTAATTACACGGCGCGTCCGACCAGCTGGCGCAGTATTTACCCCGCGCATCCACCAATACTCCGCCACAGAGCAGGCAAGCCCGTAGAAGCGAAATCGCGTGGGCGGTCCCTTTGACGTAGGATAATCCATTCTCTGATTGGCTGGGCGAGACTCTGGGAACGGGGCCTTTCGTCTGATTGGTTACCGCATGCTGCGGAAGGTTCCCTATTGGCTGGGCTGCCGCGGCTGGCGAGTTGAGTTACCGGTCGCTGATTGGAGAACGGTGTTCCGACGTGTCGATGGCCGGTGACGCCATTTTGTCGTCTTTTGTCGTGTGCGACTGAAACCCGCTGAACGAGCAGCCGTGTCACCTCCGTTTACTCAAGTACTCTGTGCCGACACGAGGGAGAACCGTCACAGAAAGAAACGTGGTAAAAATAAGCCAAAATAAGGTATAACATATGTTTTACAATGGCACTTAATAAGTGTATTGCATTTTTACTTTTCAGCGTGCGTATAATACATATGTACGCGTGCGTTTATGTGCCGTACTTAAAAAAAAAAAAAACACATTCGGATCTATGTACTCTCAACGCGGAGAAACTGGAGTGAGTGAAGGGATTTGGGCGGCTATTAACAGCGAGTTCTTGGGAGCCGATGAGGGTAAAGTGATATAAGTATGGAGCAATGCCGGAAACGAGAGATCCCCAAGAAAACCCGCCAACCAGCGAGATCGTTCGGCACGATTCCCACTTGCGAAAATCCAGAGTGAACCAGCAGGCGGTTGAACCCGGTTCGCTTTAGTGGAAGGCGAGCAGTCTAACCGCTCAGCCACCGCGACCCCGAGAAACTAGGGGAAAATTTCATTTCATTAGCACCGTTTCACAAAATCGTGTGTCGTAAACGTTGTAAAAGAAAATATAAAGGAGTAAAGTCTACTCCAAAAGCTTCCGTTACTTTAGAAGAAGTAATAAGTAGGGCCAGTGAATTCTCGCGTAAAAATCGGAGCACACAGTAGACTTCAATACTATATATACACACCTCAGCTGTTGTTATACCTCCATTGGCCGCTGGTGCCGTGTCCGTCTTTGCCCAAGCCACTCAGGACTAAGTAACTCCGACACTGAGCCTTCGTGAATCGTGCGCAAACGGTTAACACGGGCCAGAACATTTTTTAGCCAATCAAAGAAGCTGGATGACCCTACAGTGCTTTAGACTGTATCTTGTCTCGAAATCTTTTCGCAAAATATCACTGCCCCTAGTAATAAGTAGGGCTACCTGTTTTTCNGTCTTTGCCCAAGCCACTCAGGACTAAGTAACTCCGACACTGAGCCTTCGTGAATCGTGCGCAAACGGTTAACACGAGCCAGAACATTTTTTAGCCAATCAAAGAAGCTAGATGACCCTACAGTGCTCTAGACTGTATCTTGTCTCGAAATCTTTTCGCAAAATATCACTGCCCCTAGTAATAAGTAGGGCTACCTGTTTTTCNCTAGACTGTATCTTGTCTCGAAATCTTTTCGCAAAATATCACTGCCCCTAGTAATAAGTAGGGCTACCTGTTTTTCGCGAAAAGGTTTACGTGAAGGCTAGACTGCAATACCCTATGTTAAACGCGCAGTTTTACTTTGGTTATTGGCCACGTGTCTTTGTCAGGAGACGGTTCCTTACCTGACTGGGCCAATCAGAATTAGGTAACTCCAACACTGAGTATCCGTGATTCGCGGGCAGAAACCTACAATGCGTGACAGAATCATCCAATCACGTAAGTGGATCTGAAATCTAATTATAAAAATATATTAATAAATTACTAATAACTGACACTGGAAATTCTACATGCCAGCCTCTCTTCGTAAACGCTGTAGTTTCTTGAACTTTATGTGACTGGATAATGCATCTTTGACTCCGTTTTTTTTCTTTGCTGGCCAATCACAGACTGTGTTAGAATATCAGACACTTCTTTCGCCCAGTGAAATGGCAAAGTAACTTCGCACACGTGTGACTTCAGATAACGAAAGAAAAAATTTCTTATCCATGCACTGTAAGTTGAAAGCTAAGAGTAAATAATCAACTTTCCCTGCGATAAGCCATCATTTCTGGTAACGAAACCTTGTGATATTAACCTAATTTTAACATTTCAACGTAGTAAAACTTTTTCAGTAGAACAAATTTAAAATTTATTTCATTATCTTTGATATTATTTGCTTAATATTTTGGGCATAACTCAAAAATATTTTACAGATCTGTNTAAAATTTATTTCATTATCTTTGATATTATTTGCTTAATATTTTGGGCATAACTCAAAAATATTTTACAGATCTGTCCAGATAACAGTTTGGAAAAAGGTATAAGAGAAAAAAATATTCCTTCTTAAGTTGAAATTACACCTACGCACATGCCGTATTATAGTTTTTTTTAAACATAAACATACACCCACCTGCCAAAATTCATTATATACGAGTCCNCATAAACATACACCCACCTGCCAAAATTCATTATATACGAGTCCAGTATCGTGTAGGACCTCCTCTAGCCTGGTGAAGTGCAGCAACTCGTCGTGACAACGATTCCACAAGTGGACGAAACACCTGTGGAGAGATGTTGGCCCATGTCGACTGGTTAGTCACTCACAGCTCCCTGCTATTTTAAGGTGCTGGATCTTGGGTGCGAGTTGACCGCTACACCACTTCCCACGTATGCACGACGTGGTTCGCATCGGGAAAACGAAGTGGCCACAGCAGTCGTTGAAACTCTCCAGAATGCTCCTCGAACAAGTTCTGGACAACTTGGGCCCCGATGACCCTGTGCATTATCTTGCTGGAATATCTCGTCATGACCGGCACACACTCATTCACACGATGCCAGAGCACAGCAGACACAAATCTACGCACTTCCAAGACGTCAAGGTACGGTGGCGCCACCGACTACTACCTTAGCATACTGCTACCAAATTGTTTTTGACATGTCAGTATAGACTAAGTATTGGCAATTTTTTGCATATACTTAACAATAAACGTGCTTTTTTACTACAGTTTTCCCAAATTTGCATTAAAACTTGGTCACATGAAGTGTACAGACAATTAAAAAATTCTTATTATAGTTTATTCATGGGCACTTCAAAATTTTCTGAAGCCCTGCTAAAGTTCTACTTCCAGGATATTCCTCCGCCTCATGCAAACAGAGCTTAACAGAGTCTGTAAAATTACACCAAAGGGACAACGCACTGCTTTCGTGCGCACGCAGTATAATATTATTTTGCATAAGACCTATTTCTTACCAGGCATTACCAACATACCTATTTACTCATTAGTTTCTTTTGTATTAATTGTAAATGAAAAATAATTTTTTGATAAAATAAAAACAATATTTAGAATTTTACCAAAAATAAGGTACTGTTATGGCAACACAAGTATCAAACGATTATAATACATGGCATGCTTAGGAAAGAACCTAACACGTCATGGAGTGATTTTTCAAAGGTTTTATTACAAAAGTTTGAAGAAACCGCGAACAGACTATAATATAAACAACATTCTCACATTCGTACCAGCTACGTGATTTAAAATGAGTAGTGGCAAAAAGAAAACGGTTCAACATTTGATTCAGAAGTTGGATTCTACGCAGCTGTTGTTAGCATTCTTCCGTACGCTTCCTCTGCGGAGCGATATCAACGGCGAATAAACAGACTTAACTTAAGTATAAAACCAACTAAACCATCCTGCGAGCAAAACGTTACGTTGACTTACAAGCATGCATTTCACATTCCAAAAAAAGGGTAATTTAAACTTAATGCCTTTAAATTTTTTTAGAACTTGCGAGTTTGCTTTACAAGCTTTAAACATAAATACGGTCTTTGCTTTAGCTTTACTTTAATTAATCATTCCCTTTCTTGCAGCAGCCAACCGAGAAGAGAGGAACGTGTATCCTTCAGAAATGCAAATATCGGTGGAAAAACTGACGGATATTAAGGAGTATTAGCAGAGGTTTTGTTTGAAGAGACAAACCCAGTACACTCCACGTCAACATACATAATTCATGCCAAGGTAGTCTCTAAACCTTTAAGGTTTCCTCATACTTTTATGTTTGTATTACAAGTTCACATCTTTTCGCAGATGAATTATTTACGTTCACTGCGAGAACAAAATAAGTCTGAAAGGGCCACTTAAGCAAGGAACTAGTACGTCACATGTACTGCAGCCAGGAAGGAAAGAAATGTGGAAGATACGTGCATAGGACGTTCAAACCTAACATTTTGTATGAAATTTTCGCAATAAACCCCCACATGTAGACGTGGCCCCAACATTGTAGTTATAAGTATAGTATTGCTCCTCGGAAACACGGTAATTCCCATTAGGATTGCCATTNGCGTGGCCCCAACATTGTAGTTATAAGTATAGTATTGCTCCTCGGAAACACGGTAATTCCCATTAGGATTGCCATTAAAACAAGTAGTATTTACGAGTGGCGCTATTGAATATAGAAACACACACACGTCTACGTAAAGCTCGAATGCGAGGTGACAAACCTCGTAGACAAAGCAAAAATTAAAAATAAAACAGCGTATTAAACCAGACGTATAATTTATTGTGTATGAGCGGATTAGCACTATCGAAACAATCGACGAAACCCCGGGCAACTACTTGTCACGCCGCAGTGGCCTGGTGGTAATTCGCAACACCTTGCATGTACACGGTGAGCTTGCATTGTTCGGGGTGGTGTTGTACACCCTTGTGTGCGTCTGTACGTGTGTGTGTGCGAACCTCCAGAACAATTACCGAGCACAGGGGCGCTGCGTCGTTATGGCGGCATTTACGGGGGGACGCAGCTCGGTTGAAATTCGCCAGCCTCGCCTTGCTTGAATTACGGCCACCACCTCGTATTGTTCCAAGTGTCACGGGTGGGCCAGCCAATTTCTAACTGTGTTCTTACGAGCTCGCAGTTTCTAATGAAGTTACTGTGCCGCTAACAGTGCNTGATTCAGAAGTTGGATTCTACGCAGCTGTTGTTAGCATTCTTCCGTACGCTTCCTCTGCGGAGCGATATCAACGGGGAATAAACAGACTTAACTTAAGTATAAAACCAACTAAACCATTCTGCGAGCAAAATGTTACGTTGACTTACAAGCATGCATTTCACATTCCAAAAAAAGGGTAATTTAAACTTAATGCCTTTAAATTTTTTTAGAACTTGCGAGTTTGCTTTACAAGCTTTAAACATAAATACGGTCTTTGCTTTAGCTTTACTTTAATTAATCATTCCCTTTCTTGCAGCAGCCAACCGAGAAGAGAGAAACGCGTATCCTTCAGAAATGCAAATATCGGTGAAAAACTGACGGATATTAAGAAGTATTAGCAGAGGTTTTGTTTGAAGAAACAAACCCAGTACACTCCACGTCAACATACATAATTCATGCAAAGGTAGTCTCCAAACCTTTAAGGTTTCCTCATACTTTTATGTTTGTTTTAAAAGTTCACATCTTTTCGCAGATGAATTATTTACGTTCACTGCGAGAACAAAATAAGTCTGAAAGGGCCACTTAAGCAAGGAACTAGTACGTCACGTGTACTGCCCAGGAAGGAAAGAAATGTTGAAGATACGTGCATAGGACGTTCAAACCTAACATTTTGTATGAAATTTTCGCAATAAACCCCCACATGTAGACGTGGCCCCAACATTGTAGTTATAAGTATAGTATTGCTCCTCGGAAACACGGTAATTCCCATTAGGATTGCCATTAAAACAAGTAGTATTTACGAGTGGCGCTATTGAATATAGAAACACACACACGTCTACGTAAAGCTCGAATGCGAGGTGACAAACCTCGTAGACAAAGCAAAAACTAAAAATAAAACAGCGTATTAAACGAGACGTATAATTTATTGTGTATGAGCGGATTAGCACTATCGAAACAGTCGACGAAACCCCGGGCAACTACTTGTCACGCCGCAGTGGCCTGGTGGTAATTCGCAACACCTCGCATGTACACGGTGAGCTTGCATTGTTCGGGGTGGTGTTGTACACCCTTGCGTGCGTCTGTACGTGTGTGTGTGTGTGTGTGCGAACCTCCAGAACAATTACCGAGCACAGGGGCGCTGCGTCGTTATGGCGGCATTTACGGGGGGACGCAGCTCGGTTGAAATTCGCCACCCTCGCCTTGCTTGAATTACGGCCACCACCTCGTATTGTTCCAAGTGTCACGGGTGGGCCAGCCAATTTCTAACTGTGTTCTTACGAGCTCGCAGTTTCTAATGAAGTTACTGTGCCGCTAACAGTGCGCCGACTTTAAGCACAGTATGTAACCAAAGAATATTGCTAGGGTTGGCAAAACATACAGTATTTTTTATCTAGCCGGCCAAGCCGTGTTTTCCTCGTGGTCATTCAAAAATATCCAGTATTTTCAACCTAATAAAATATAGTATTTGTTTTTGTTTATTTTCATATTATTAGCTTTTGTGCTACAAAACGTATAGCTGTGTTGTCAACATCCAATTGGTTAACATTTGAAGTTGTGCTTGTTAAGGATTATTTTCAAATTCCACATTCAGATTCATTTTTATTACTGAAGTGTGTGTATTAAAATATTTGTTGTGTAAAAACTATGAGCGTACAAGCTTATTTTCCTGGTACTTAGCTTCAATATTTTATGTTAAATGGTAATGGTCACATTATTTCATGTCATCAATAAGATATTTGAAGAATATTTGTAATTTTAATTACTTGGTTAAACTTTTTCAGTCTTTTTTTCATTATTAAGATAGAGATACATGCAAAACAAATATAATGTGTGGTTCTCCAGTTTGAATTATTTGCGACGCTAATGATAACGCATTGTCATCATTTTTGATAAAAATATCATCTTTATCCAGAGTGTTCAGTAACCCTAGTTTGGCTCCCGTCGGTATTTTGTGCTGCGCCATATAAGTAAGGACCTGCAAAATTCGCGTTAAATTTTCCCATCAATATTGACTTTACGGTTGTGCCTTTACTCGAGCCGTCAACGTATGCTAACTGCTTGTCGCCTGGGTGACAAACCATTTGCCTTCCTGACAGTACTGCACGTGATTCGGCATTACCAATATGAAGTGTTTGTTCATTGGTGTAGTGTCACTCTGGGCGTGTCAAATAAAGAATGGTCCGATGACAGAAGTAGGCCAAATGTATATGTCCTTTAAGTACAACATGTCTTAAAATAAAAACGCGAAATTTGCAGGTCTCTACACACAAATAATTGTCACTGCTTGATCTAGTTTGTAAGTGTACACTTTTCGTCCATTAGAGACACACCTTCAATACGCCCATGCACAGTGCAGAGTTTATTTATATATTCCCTGTCACTGAATATGCTATAGTTTAACCCCTTCTTTCCTACATTGACTTATAATTTCTAGTGTCGCAAATTATAAATTTTCTGATGTCTGCTGTATTTAAGCTGGCAAAGAACTTATATTGTTATTACAACCAATANACTTTAAGCACAGTATGTAACCAAAGAATATTGCTAGGGTTGGCAAAACATACAGTATTTTTTATCTAGCCGGCCAAACCGTGTTTGCCTTATTATTTGATTTCCTTTCACTTCCGATATCATTATTCTCTTATTACAGAAAAGGTAATGATCAGTTAAGGCCCTGGCATCTCGCTCGCTAGAATTTTGTGTTTTTTTTAGATAAAGAAAAATGGTTTGAGGGGCGACCGTTGAGCACTGAGAAGAAGTTGTAAAAATTTCACTTCGCAAGAAAGAAGGTACATTTTACGTGACTTTTTTTGTTTGGTTAGTGCAACGAAAACAAAAGCAGTATATAAACTAAACAAATTAGTAGGCAAAAAATTTGGTTGGAGGCATATTTTACTGTCTTTGTAATATAAATATAAATATTTTGTTCTGTACAGGATGCGTACAAAGTCCGTATACCTCAATATGCCCATCTAATACAATATCCGTATGTATGAGCGTATCACGAAAGATGATTCATACCTCTTAGGAATCTGAGACATACGTTTGTGCCCCTCAATGTTATCTACATAGCTGAATGCGAAGCCAGCTCTGTTATTAATGTTAATGAACATTATTGTGGTCACTTTCTATAAACAGCATTTTTTTTTATCTGATCGCCAGTTAAATGACGGCTCTTCCGCACATTTCGTTGATGACTCTCTATCTAGAGTTGGTGTTGACAGATGAAGGCTTCTTGACGGCCACAGGAGAGGAGCTGTGTAATTGTCCGGTCCTCGTCCGATCCAACTATTCCTGAGGACTGCGCTCGAACTTCGTCGAACAGCCGATGATCCTGTTAGTTGATTCAGAAAAATCTCCAAATGATAGACGACTGACACATCCCCCAACTGCAGTACGTGAGATACCTGGACAGCATTTGGTTTCAACACAATAGCACACCGGCACACTCCGCTCTCGTGAGTGCCAGTCGCCATCTTGCCATCTAGCTGGACACAGCATCGGGTAAGTAGTTCCTAACGCCATAGCTATAACAACAGTTTAATAATTCAATTGCTATTAACTCAAATCCCATTGTGCGTTTTAAAATTAACTTTCCGAAATTGCAACGGAAGTCTTTAACTTACGCACAGTCCGGAAAACGTAATACGCTTCAGGATGCTAACATATAAGTGTTGAGCGTCACTGCTGGACAAGGCTGGAACTTTGTTATGCGCTTAACTCTTTCCTGGACAAATGCAAGGAAAACTACATTGGACGTATCAAAAATATTTTATCCAATATTCTGTCTGAAAACGCACATACACGGAGGTAGAAAATTTGCGTTAATGCTTTTGTTTTGCGCTCCAAGATTAGTTTATCGTAATAATAACATTAGTGTTTTATTTCATATTTTCATTGTGTAGTTTTGCTAACGCGAGGTACTAATCATCATTTCGACGATAATTTGAAATGTATGGGTGTTCTGTATACAGAGTATGGTAAAACAAATTCAGCAACTATTTCAAAAGTTTCCAAATTTACCATGAGCAAATTATAACTTGTTTAGTACTCGTATAATAACGCATTTTAAATCACAAAAATAGTCTGTAGCTACAGCCTATGAAAAAAAATATCGGGTTTCTTGTGGTAATTAAGTTTCAGAGAGAAATCGTTGAAAACTTCTCGCTATCGTCCTAATGTAATTATTATGTAGCAACAAGATTTTAAGACGAATTTCTGATTTATGCTATTGCCAATCGCAAAATTAACGGTGCGATATTAAAATTACGGACACGTTAGTAACATTTCAAATAACGTAGTGCCGAATCATAACAGTGTACGGGATCTGTATCCGCGTAAAATATCAAAAACTGGTTACGGCCATCGGCGAGGATCAGTTCAGGCTAGGGTAAAAAGACGTCCTGCAAAAGCAGGACAATGTCCTTTCTAAGCATTGTTCTGCGTCCTGCCGGAATTTTCGTGGTCATTCAAAAATGTCCGGTATTTTCGACCTGATAAAGTATAGTATTTGTTTTTTATTATTTTCATATTATTAGTTTTTGTGCTACAAAACGTATAGCTGTGTTTTCAACATCCAATTGGTTAACCTCTGAAGTTGTGCTTGTTAAGGATTCTTTTGAAATTTCTCATTCAGATTCAATTTTTCTTACTGGAGTGTGTGTATTAAAATATTTGTTGTTGTAAACAACTATAAGCGTACATGCTTATTTTCCTGGTACTTAGCTTTAATATTTTATGTTAAATGGTAATGGTCACATTATTTCATGTTATCAATAAGATATTTGAAGAATATTTGTAATTGTAATGACTTTGTTAAGCTTTTTTTTAGTATTTTTTACATTATTAAAATAAAGTTACATGCGAAAAAAAAAATAATGTATACTTCTCCAGTTTGAATTATTTGTGACGCCAATTATAACGCATTGTCATAATTTTTTTTTTAAATATCATCTTTATCCAGAGTGTTCAGTAACCCTAGTTCGGCTCCCGTCGGTATTTTGTGGTGCGCCATATAAGTAGGGAACTGCAAAATTCGCGTTAAATTTTGCCATCAATATTGACTTTACGGTTGTGTCTGTACTTCAGCCGTCAACTTATGCTAACTGCTTGTTGCCTGGGTGACAAGCCATTTGCCTTCCTGACTTTACTGCACGTGATTCGGCATTACCAATATGAAGTGTTTATTCAATGGTGTAGTGTCAAATAAAGAACGATCCGATGAAAGTAGTGGGTCAAATGTATATCTGCTTTAAGTATAACACGTATTAAAAGAAAAACCCCGAAATTTGCAGGTCTCTACATATAAATAATTGTTACTGCTCGATCTAGTTTGTAAGTGTACACTTTTCGTCCATCAGAGCCACACCTTCAATACGCCCATGCACAGCGCAGAGTTTATTTATATATTCCCTGTCACTGAATATGCTATAGTTTAGCCCCTTCTTTCCTACATTGACTTATAATTTCTAGTGTCGCAAATTATAAATTTTCTGATGTCTGCTGTATTTAAGCTGGCAAAGAACTTATCTCGTTATTACAACCAATTAGCTGTAGTCGTTGTATTCGGTGATGAGTGATATGAACCAATCATAACGCATAACAGAAGCGCGGTTTACTTATCAGTTGTCCACAGGGAAGATAATTGGGCACTGAGTTTCACAGAGTACAGTACCAGCAAAATATAAGCTTCCTGTGCAGCATGCAGTCGATTGTCTACCTTGGGCGTGAAAGGGTTAAACAGTCGTGGAGTGGAGTGAAGAATAAGTAATCGACTTTATTGACATTTATAAAAGTAGGAAGGTAGTACGGCATCCAAAGCATCCGTTGCATTTCCACGAAGCTAAGAGATACTACGGGGGGAAATAAAGACTGAATCTGCGATTATTGGCAAACCAGTGGAATGCTGCAAGGAGAAAATGTGGACTGCAGATTAACGTATACTTCTGCAGACTACTGCATATCCATGTTACTCGTGAATGGAGTGGAGTGGAGATATTTGGGCTGCTCTTAACATCGAAGTCTTGAGAGCCGATGAGGGTGAAGTGAGGTAAGTATAGAGCACGGAATGCAAGGGCGGGGGAGACGGGAGACCCTCGAGAAAACCCGCCAGCCAGCAGCACTGTCCGGCACGATTCACACATGCGAAAATCCGGGGGCGACCCCGACGGAATTTCGAATTCATTTCGCCTTTGTGGGAGGCGAGTGGTCTAACCACTACATAACCGCGGCTCCTTCAACAATTTGAACTTCCTAACAGGATCTATTGTACTTCTGTGAATAACTATTTTTCACAAATTCGAGTTCGGTGTCCTTGAATACCAAAATTAAAAGCTTCCAGGAAAAAAATTACGTTAAAATAACGACAAAAATGGGTGCACGATTTATAAGCTGCTTTTCGAAAGTAATAAGTGGAAAATATGTACAATTGAATACGTTAACTCAGAACGTAATTGCTTTTATTCGTCACAAGAACGATTTCATGTTATGCATCCCTGCGAGAAATGAACTAAAATAACAAATCTCACAGCACACGACAAATTAAAAAGCTATTAAAAAGCAGAAGTGTGTACAAAACCTCACTAAAAAAGGCATTGTCTCCCTATTCTTTGTTGATATATGTCCCGCCTTCATTTCAGGCGTTTACACTCACCCATGAAGCTTGGACCCGTTACAGACCAGTCGTGGTATTTTCACACTAAAAAACTTAGAAAATTTAGTGAAAAAAAAATATTTTTAAATCAAACATTACAAAATTTTAAAGCTGTTTTTAATATTAAACTATTTTACTTTCGGTTATTTTAAACGTTAAGTTAAATTTTGTCAATAAATTTTAACATTTATTTCGTCTATAACAAACCAAAGAGAGGAGAACTGTAATGGCAACCGCTAGTAAGAAATACTTTACATGTGTAATGATAATTTTTGGTATTCTTCTTGTAAAGTAAACGTTTCTTATAATAGCAACACTGGTGGAAACGTCCGTAGGCCCTAGTCTGTTCGTGTCAATATTTTTAGAAATAAGGAAATAATTATTCATAAATATAAATTATTTTTAATATCAGAGCGAGTCGTTTAGTTTCGTATATGCAAACCATGTTTTATTTTGCTTTTGTGTAGTTTCTCTATGCTTGTAGCAAGCGAAAAAACAGTAAAGCATTTTCTATTTTATAAGTATATATAAATGTAATATATTATATATAATAATTGAAATAATGTAATACATATAATAATGTACATACTGTTGTCTGGAGTCTTACATGGCCATAACCACCAGGTGTGAGGGAGCCATTGCAAGGACGAGCGACGACGCAGTGGGCTCCACGCGCATCGGTAGGATGGAGAGTAACACTAATCTGTGGGACTGGATGCGTGAATGACAGACGTTTGCAATAACGACAACATACAGTTCGATCGTATGTGCGCAAGTAATACGTGTGGATAAGGTAAATAAAGCTGGTATAAAGACTGTCAAAAGGACTTTAATAATTGAGATTGGCATTAAATATTGCGCTCACTGAGAATAATACGTGGTAAAAGTAGATACAGGTACTTGAATGTAGTCAATAATAGCCAGGTGTGTTTTCATAACATTATAAGTATATATATATTTTTAATTAGTTCTTATATTTTAATGAAGACATCCATTCCCCACGAACTCGGATATACCCTTGGCGATTTGTAACAATACGTAATTGGTACCAAAAAGTAAAACTTCAGGAGGGCTTCAGAAAAATGCGAACACAACACAGAAGCGCCAATGTACGCCGACGAAAACGAACTCGATACATCAGAAAATAGGAGATAGGAAAATATGATGGCATGGTATTCAATTTGAGAACAGGAATCTGTGTGGAAAATTTTCGCCTAGAAACCATTAGAGCGCGCGCGACGCTGCGATCCGTCTTCATCCCCACGGATGCTGGAGTGTTTGTTCAAAAGCGCCTGTTACGCTCAGCTAATCTTCACTCCGACGGCTTGTTGAAACATTGTTTATCCTCTTTTTTATTTCTTACTTCCTCTGTTGATTATTTAACTCAACTCGTCGATAACATCAGTGTGGAAAGTTTCTTGTAAGTGTTTATTCTCTCCACAGTTCTCAGGGATCGGTCTCCCGAGAAAGTGTATTTTTAAACAAATTAAATTTCCCTGCAGCGCAATTTCTGCTAAAATTCTTATTATTAAAGTTATCACTATTCGTATATTGCCTTTATTTAAGATAATACTGATTGGGCTTTAGTCATATACCCGATGTTGCTAATTAGACTATCACGATCCTTTCTGACTAGGCTAAATATTCTTCCAGAACATAGAAATATAAGGAAGTATGTGAGGATAATGAAAAGTGATTAAATTTACGCCCGTGCCTGTAAGTATACTGCGTCCTTAGCAGCTTTTAGAGAGATGTAATTTAGATGTTGGTTTCTAAGTAACAGAAATAGTTACACTCAATAATCGCTTTCGGAGGAATCACAGGCTAAGAAACAGCACCCAACGGCTATGTACGTGTACTTTTTTCCTATTACAGGCCAGGAAACTGATTCTGTAGCAGAATCAATGTTCTTTTTCATATTTCATTGAAATAAAAAATGTTATAAACTCTGCAGGGAAAATTACGTTGCAGTGGCAACTTTCTCCGTGAACTTATTTCGGACTGATGGTAGATGGTAGGTAGGTGGGGCTTAAAGACTCGTCGACAGCGAGGTCATTAGAGACGGAGCAAGCTGCTCAGAGAAGCAGGAACGGGAAAGGAAGTGGCCACGGCCTGTAGTAAGGAACCATCCCAGCATTCGCCTGGAGTGATCTCGGGAAACCACGGAGAAACCAAAATCATGATGGTCGGACCGGGATTCGAACGGAGAATGGACAGGTTTGGGCTGCTCTTGCCATCGAGGTCTTGAGAGCTGATGAGGGCGAAGTGAGGTGAGAATGGAGCAGCGCCGTAATACGAGGGTGGATGAAACGGGAGATCCCCGAGAAAACCCGACGACCAGTGGTATCGTCCGGCACGATTTCTGCGTGTGAAAATCCGGGGGGCCACACCACCGGGAGTCGAACCCGGTCCGCCT